>VXBO01001755.1:106134-129479 GCA_013400135.1 Rhinoptilus africanus | reverse complement strand
AGGGGGGGGGGGTTGGAATTTGGTTGCCCATCTTAACAATTGTTTTGGAATCATTCTTTCTGTGGGAAATCTACAATGCAGGCAATTGTGACAGACGTGCAAAATGCTGTATCTGCAGGGCAAGTACCTGCCATTGAGCATGACCTGCCTCATCCATAAGTTTTCTATCTGTGTCACTGCATACTAGAGTGGAAAAGACAGTCCTTTCAGTGGGTGCTGACAGACCATCTCCAAACCCAAAACTTTCTAGACGAGAGACTGTACTCAAAGTTCAGGCAGCTACTGGTGGATGAACGAAACGCTTTCCAGGAAGATATATGCCAATATGCCATACCTCCTTGTACCTCCTAGAAGGAAAGGTGGGGTAGAAGTTGAGGAGTTGCTCACCATGGGGTCTCCTGGTTCACACAGGCCCCTGCGATGGGCCCTTCCATCCCTGTGAGAGGCTGTACCCTCTGCCAGCAGTGGCTGCAGTGCAGTGGGGACACAACCCCAGAGGAGACATGGTTGATAGCCCATTTTATAAGGGCCGTTGGAAGGAGACGGACCACAACCAGCTTCATTCAAAGCAGGACAATGAGACATGAGCAAGTCCCAAGAAGGGAACAGGATTAGAAATCCAAGGTTGAGTGGAACAGACAGCACTAGAATAAATGGTGGATACAACACTTGTGCACAGCTTGCAAACTTGAATCCAGGCACAGGCAGCATTTGCTAAGGCAGTGTAGATACAGCTCCCTACACTATCTAGAGTTCACAGAGTACCCGACCCAAGTTATTTTTATTCTACATCAATTTCATTCTACATTTGCATTACAGTTTTTCAAAGCTGCAATTTTATGATTCATCTAGATTGAATGTTATAATAGCAAATCTTTTAAATTAGTACAGTTTGTTTGCACTAAAGAAGTGGGAACAGTTGTGTGAAGGAACCTACCAGCACAGTATGGGATTTTTCCTACAGTCGTGCCAATTCAAACAGATGTATCAGTCCTGTGCTACTCATTAACATTTTAAGTGACAGAAGATATCATTTGCTGACATACAAAGAATATATAATTAAAGAGCTGGCTAGTAAAAGAAACAGCTCACTGAAGAACAAGTTGAAAGTAAACTGCTAATAAATATATTAGGAAGCATACAGTAATGTATTAACTCATTTACGTGATCCAGAGGGAACTATGATTTACCATAATGAGATACCTTTGGGATTTTTTGTTTGTTTTAATTTACCTGTCACGCTACTACAATCAAATGGCATTAAGGAAGACTTTCGAATATAAAGTCCTGACAAAAGAAATGGTGTTTAAATTATGAACTTAACCACAGACTTATTAAAGTTCTGTCTGCTGTGCCCCAGCAAGCTGGCAAGACAAATCCGTATTCCCTCACATATGGATTCTGCTGGGAGACTTTGAATACGATTATTAGGGATTGGAGCATGAGAATCGATGCTATAATGAAATCCACCAATTTATTATAAGCAGAGAAACGAAGATCATTCATTAAATTTTTTACACTGAGGAATAACTTCATGGCAATAGCTATTCCATTTGCAGTGTTCTCCATTAGAAAGTCAGCAGTTACCCTCAGATACACCTGCAGGAGCTGCTGTCAGATACTATAAGGGCAGAGGAGCATATGATATAGGTAAGCATATTTTGATATTCTGGATAGCTGGAAAAAGTTGCTCTAGTATTCAGTTCTGCAAAATATTAAGAACATAAGGACTAACTCCAAGGTATCTTACAAGCATGTTACAGACATGAGCAGTAAGTTACCGGTTAGAGGCAGGTATTTAGAAGGAATTATACACACCAGTAAGGAATGTATTGGATTTCATAAGCTATCTTGATATGAAATATCATTGAAATCTCCTTGAGCTTTTCTCTTTTTCTGCTAGCTATTGATATTTAGGAATATTCTCCCGTCTTTCCTTCATTTCCTTCTGGTTGTCACAGAATTAAATCCTTCAAACAAAGGCAGCATGATTTGTAAAACAGTGATTATTATTCACAGGAAAATTGTCCCCTCACACAGTAGGTAACCATTTTTGATGTGTAAATAGGGAGCTTTTGAGGTTTGAACGTCACTGTAGAAAGACAGGAACCTCAGGATCTCTAACCTTGCTGTAAGTGTATCCATATTCTCTGCAGCTTGGCCCTTGCAGAAGTATTTGCACACGCTCAAACCAACAGCAAACCCATCAAATCAGGCTGTCCCACTGCTCTCCAGGCAGAGGTCTGAGGGTGAGACAGTGAATAACCATGCTGTACACATCTGCCATGTCAATACTGTGGCCTGTTGAAATAGTCGTCTTTTGTTGGGGTTGGAACAAGCCAGAAAAGGTGAAACCATAGGAGAAAATGTCAGAAGCCTTCATTGAAAAACTAAACACAGAGAAGACTGTGTGTAAAAATGGCATTAATGAAAAATGAGATTCAAATATGTTCGGCATCAGAGGGCATTTGCAATCACTGCTGTGCTACAAAATCCGTGGCTCAGGTTCATCTCACTTTGAAACACAGCTTCTCTTGCGTTTCCTGCCTTTGCTGCAAATTTTATTGCTCACACAGCAGGATCGTGTTGATCTGAAGACACTGGAAAGCATCTTGGAATAAGTGGTCATAGCAAAAGAAAGCTGTCACATGGAAGCAGATATCAAAAAAAGATTTTAAGACACGTTTTCTTTTCTCCTTTCCTGTACAGCCTCAGCTTAAGTTACAACCACAACAAGAAAGCAGGGGGAAGTGCTATCAGTATCTGTTTTCAGAACAGGCTGTTGGCTGCAAACCTGGAATCCTTTGTTCAGAGAAAGAGAAAGTTTAGGAACAATCTAAGCATCACTGCAGTATTTATGATCAAACCATCCATCTGAAACAGGGAGCTTTATTATAAAGCACTGCAGAGAAATGGAGTTACTGAGGGAACAAGAGTGGCCAGACTGCCACTGTTCAGTGATGGATGGGGAATGCAGCTCAAGAAGCTGTCAAAGAACTAGCTATTGCCATAGACATCTACTTGCTTCTTTACATGACAGATTAATTATTTTTCAAAAAGAAATTAAGACAAAAAGAAGCCTTGAAATACATACTGTGCATTTTTTTAAACAGTTAGTTTTACCTAATTCCAGAATTGTTTTTATCAACAGAATGAACTATTGGTTTAGGACTGCAAGTGAAACAGCCCGGTAAAATATGTCTCCACAATGATCAATGGTTAATAGGGCTGAGAAACTTCATTTTTCATCTGCTGCTTCTGGCTAGAAAAGTCGGGCAAGAAACATCATAATCTTCCTTTATATGAAACTTCCTTTATTGTCAAACTTCCACTGTTACCTGCCAGCAGATATTCAAGATATTACACTGACATTTATCTTTAATGCTTTCTACATTTCTGACATAGCTCCAGTCCTGTATTTTTATAGTTGTAGTCAGATGCTCCTTCTCAGCTAGAGCGCAGAGCTGAAAACTGCTGACTACATATGTGAGCAACATCAGATGAGAACATAGTTCTAAATAAATTCGTATTTCATCATGTGCATACAAATTATAAGACACATGCCCATTTCAGGATTGATATATATGAGCATAAATAAGTAGACAACACAGTGAGTACTGCACTTCGGAGAGTGGAAGATTCTTTATTTCCACTCTTATGAAGAGTGAGAATTCTCAGTTTCTGCTTCCAATCCACATGAAAAAAGCAGCACACAGGAAGCTGTTTAAAATTTGACTATCTGAATTGTTTGGCAGAAAATCTGAGCTTTGGGAAAATGCAGCATGTTTGCCCTGTATTTACCTTTTAATTTCATGGGGGTTTAAAATATTTGCCATAAGATGGTAGCATTCCTTATCGATCTTAAGGGAGATTTTTTAGCCTCTTTAGATGTTGACTTAGATGCATCTGAAACAGTTTCTAAAGAATAAAAATTAGCAGGGCTCGTTAAACAGCCTCTGGTCACTCAGACCTGTTTGAACAGCCTTGTCTGCTGCACTTATGCTCAATTTGGGACCTTGATGGCAGGAAGCCACCAAGTAGTAGTGGATGGAGAAAAAAGAAAGTAACCTGCTCCTTTACCCAGTGAAGTGCTTGCACCGAACAGCCTACCCTTCCCTGTGACTAAACGCAAATATTCTTAGAAAAGGAAGCAACAGAACCTGTTCGCAGGAATAAAGCAATTTGTGACCTAAGCAGGTCAATACTAGAGGGGATTTCACTACTGTCTGGTAGTTTTTCAGCTGTCTCCTTCTCTGCTTCCTATTCAGCCAGAAATATCTATAGTTCCTGTAGTGCCCTTCTAAATCAACCTTGTGTCAACAAACTGGTGGCCCAGAGCTAAATTGGGATTAATCTTTCTTCTCCATTCTGCAACACTATCCCTCTGTTCCACTGGAGGGGAGACACAAGCCATTTTTTTGTCTGGGTTGTGAACATAACATCTTATAATGAGCAGTGGAGAAGAGAGGAGCTTACATAAAGAGCAATGGGGTATGATCTCCACTTCTGGTTTTTGGGGGGAAAAAGAAACTGTACAAGCAACAAAGAACAGACTTTTTGAAGAAGGGAGGAAGAATCAGCAACCTACTTCTAGAAACATTCCTTTCAAAGGTGACCAAAATAAGCTTAATGGGAAAGAAAAGATTGCATCCAGAAAACCTACACAGACTTCAGAGGCAGTTTTCAAGAACTGATATATCCGCCACTTAAGGCCAAGACCCCTTTGCCATATCACCTCAAAATATAAATCTAGTATGTTGCTTTTGATACAGCTCAAAAACCACAGAGGAGTGTTAGAGAGGTCATTGCAGGAGTGTCTGTACAATGCAGTTCCTGTTGGTTGAGTTAAACAAGTGTAACCTGTATTTAAGCTCTTACATCATACTAAAACTGGCTGTACCTGTTTGCCCTAAGCTTGTAAATTTATGAAAATGTCAGCCACAGTAACAAATCTGTGGCTTTGTGGGTATGTCAGGAACACTTGCCCGTAACAGGACTTTTCAAATGAATCTTTGGAATGCAGTCCAGCCGGACTTGAGCTAAGGGTAGCATATTGCCACAGTCACTTATGTCGAATTAAATTTCCCAAAGTCATTTTAATTTAAATTTGATATGACTACTGTTTAAGTACTATGGATCCACTTCCTGGAAATCAATTACCAGCTTAGATGAACAGGCAAATCATTACCTCCACAAAATAATTAATTCCCCCTCAAATCTCCTTTTCCTGGTCATTATTAAATGCAGAATACTTGCTCATCAAAGTAAATATAGAAATGAATCACCATTCAGGAAAGCCTTGGGGACTGGGGTTTTTTGTTTGTTCTTTTTTTGACTGTGGCCTTTCAAGCACTTTTTATAAGAATTTGGTCAAACTTTTTGTTAGTTGTGCAATGTAATGGTCCTCTGTGCAACCACCTGATGAAAGTGGGGGGAAGTGATACCAAGGTCTTAGTTTGGACACGTCTACATACACGTTAATCCACAAAAATATCGTAAATTGGTTTTAATGTAATTTATTACATACATAAAAAACATTAGTTCTGTATATACCTATTCCTCCTGGCAGCCTAACCCTATTTGGATCTGAGGAATAGCTTGGAAAAAGGATGGGCAGGAGTAGGCAGGTCCTATCAAGGAAATACATTTCTGCCCACTTCCCCAAGGGCTCCTCAGATCTGGTTTGTACATCAGAAGTTTTACCAATAGCACAGGACTAGGAATCACAGATGCCCAGACTGATGCCCTCTTAGGCTACCACATACTACATACACACACATCTATTTGAGGAGTGTCAAGGGGAAGTTTACAATACCTTCACCAAACAGCACAAGCCACTTCCCAACACCTTCAACAAAATTAAGATCTGTGGTAAAGACCAAAAAAATCACAGCTATGATGTGCCACAGGAATAAATAAGGAGACATCAATGCCACAGCTGATGCCACAGGTCTCTAATTAAGTTGTTGCTATTAAGTTGTTGCTATATCTTGAAGTCCCCAAGCACCAAGAGACACAAAGCACACACGTGGTTCTCCGGTCAGAAAGGTTCATGGTCTAGGAGAAGTTCACACAAAGAAACTGACTCTAGAAAATAACAATAACTTCCATCACATTATTTTTTCCCATCAGTCAGATTCATCATGTATGGCACAACTTAAATGCTTTTCCTTCCTTAAACATGATTATCCTTCCATCACCCCATCTTGTCCCTGAAACATACTTACAACAACTTGCCATAGAAATGGTCTCAGGTGATTGCCACAAACTACGGTGTAAATTAGAAGTAATTCCATAGCGGTGAGGCTGGGAGAGTCCTCAGTTTCCCCCTTCTTGCTTTTTTAACCTATTAAGGTTTGAGAGTAGTGTGGAAGGGGTGTTATTTGCTTCACCTCCACCCTCAAACTGAAGGACGCTTGGTGGTGGGAGAAGAAACGAAAAGCAAGGCATGGGCAAATGCTGCGAGACTTTGCAGATTAATAAAACATAGAATGGCCTTGCACTCTGCAAACTCTTCAAGGTAATGTTCAGACTTGGGAAACCCAAAAGATATTTGGTAGATCTCAGTAAATTTTTTAGTTTAATTATGAAATCTCAGTTTGGTCATTTTTATGTGACAGAGGTAAAAAGAAGATATACTTGCATTGGAAGGACTCAGTATCAAAACATGAAGAATTAACAGCCAAATTGTCCTGTCTGCCTTACAATAATTGCAGAAGGCTTGAAGTCTATTATGAATAAATTGTTATGGGAAGACTTGTGTTGGTCTGTTTGATTTTCCTGCATCATGACAATTCTCACAACCTATGAAATTTGTTTGCCACCATAGACCCAGCTTGGTATAGATCAGATGATACCTTCTTGCCTAAACAGATTATGCCTGTAATGTGCAGAAATGCTCTTACTAGAAATAGTACTAGCAGAAAAAAGCCCTGGGGTCTGCACTTATTTTCCACCTGCAGTGTACTTTTGGCAGAAATTCGGAGCCCAAGTCACAGGCTAGTGCTTTGTGCAGCACTTATCCAACAGAGTGCTGCTTTTCATACAGACAATAAGAAGGAAATGTTACAGGATATGTAGCTCTGACAGACTTTTAAAAGTCTCTTTTTTTAGGCTGCTTTATAAACTAAGGCTTAATAAGACTCTTAGCTTAAGCTTTATCATCTCCTTCTTACCTCAGAGGAAGGCAAATGTTCACAAACAAGAGGAAGCACTAGAAGTGAACTTCTCACCTACGTGTTAGAGAGGATCCCAGAATGAGAACTGACTCACTTAGGCTACCACAGATACAAAAATGAGCCTGAAGGTTAGAACTAGTTTGCTTATCAACACTTTGATAATTTAGTCACACGCACTTACGCCTGTCATGATGAAGCTCTCCATTAGTGGTCAGGTAATAAAGATGAGCTGTGTCCAGGCACAGCATTCCTGTGGCCCTGGACTCATGGTTGGTCATAAGATGCCAAGCCTAACAGCTTGGGTGAGGTTCAGGACTAGTGGCCTAGACAGATGTTAGCTTTTCTTAGTGTTGTAAAGCTTATAAGGATTCCAGCATGAAGATGCTTATCCTCATGAGTTAAGTGTGTACGTGATACAACTTTCAGCATTTCTTTAATACAATATTGACTTCACAGTATTTCAATTCACCATTTTCAATGATTACCATTTTCCGTAAAGCTTTCATAAGGTCAGTTCTACGGGATACTTGGGAGATACTTGGAACATTGACTCCTTTTTGTTTGGTCCCCAGCCCATATCTGGGATCAGCATGGTATTTCAACTCTGATAAACAGAAGATGCTTGGTAGTATGTTAATAACTGCCTGCGGACTAGGAAAAAGAAGTTAAGATCTCTAAAGAAGCTGTTTAGCAGTCATGAGACAAAAAAAACCTCCTTGAAAGTCACATCTATGTTTTGTCCCATTCCCCCTTCACGCCACAACGTGACTCTGAAACTATAGGGCCATCAATTCCTTTGGGCAGGTTATCTGAAGAAAATGGGTGATATGTAGGTAAGTTAAAGCATAAAAGTTTTTTTCTTAATTGATTTAAACTGAAACCAAATCCAAGTGGCATTTCCTTGCTTGTAATAATCATTCAAGCAGAATTCATGTGCCCTTGATTGAATTTTTAAGAAAGATGGTTTCAGTACACAGATTTCCTTCATAATGTTCCCTCTGCCAATAACGCAAGAGTTTATTACATTTCCACAATTCTCTTGGGAGGAGTTTGGAGGCTTTTTTCCTTTATAATACAGCTGTACCTATGTCTAATAACTTGCAAAACAGTTAAACTCTAGCTACACTGGAGTCACCTGAGTTTCCCCATATTGCGCCATTGGGTCTCCTGGGAGAAGTCTCAAATAGGTCCATCCAACGTAATTACTGTTCACAATGAGTTTCTATATTTCATAAAAAACTGAAATCTTATTTTATTTTTATGCAAAAATATCACTTGCATGAAAAAGGTGGAGATAAGCAGTGTTTAGCAGTCACAGGATTAACTGTTTTCCTTAAAGGCATCTACATTCCTAATTGTATTTTGAAACATAAAAAATATGATGGGAGTTTTCTCTCCCAAATATACGTATTGACTATGTTTTGAAAAGTCCATTTACTATATTTTGGGAGGTTTTACATTTCAGCTATCAGACCTGTCTAGACTCCAATTGTAATATTATCTGTGTTTTAAAAAAGGTGCTCACAACTTTCCTCCATCACTTGCACATCCAGGGAGGATGAACATGCCAGTGTTTACCATTTCAAAGAGACCAGCCTTTTATCTCTGCTCACAGCACTGGAACTGGAATCCCTCATAACTGCTAATCTCTTGTGGACGGGTCATTGCAGAACACAGTTATGAAATCACCATCCCCTCTGGAAAAAAACGCCCACACCCTACAGTACGAGTCCTTTGTACTGTACTATCTTCTCAGATGTCACCTTTTCAATCAGACAAAGCAGAACTATCTTGCGGCCTTACCAGCTTTGTCCCTCCCCACTTATCTCCTGCAGCATGCTAACCCACATGTGGCCGCCCTTCCCTCCCTCCTGCCGCCACCGCCAGCTCATCGCTACATCTGATTTTCACACACCCATATGCCCTTCTTACTCTGCACCACCCATACACAGAAAGCACTTGAGGACTGTGATAAAAGAGCCCCTGAATCATAGAATCGCCTAGGTTGGAAGGGACCTTTCAGATCATCTAGTCCAACTATCAGCCTAACTCTGACAAAAACCATCACTAAACTATATCTCTAAGCACTATGTCTACCCATCTTTGAAATGTCTCCAGGGATGGTGCCTAAACCACTTCTGGGCAGCCTGTTCCAATGCTTGATAAACCTTTCAGTGTAAAAATTTTTCCTAATATCCAGTCTAAACCTCCCCTGGCACAACTTGAGGCCATTTCCTCTTGTCCTATCGCCTGTTTTGAGGAGGAAAAAAAAAACAAAAAAAAACCCCAACAAAACCCAGCGAAAAGAGAGCAGGAGAAGAAATGTCTTTAATTCACACAAGGGGAACAACGAAGCAACGAGCTGATGAACTCTTTCCTTGCCCTGGGCCTGTGTCCCTGTTCAGGGGAGGAAGGGGGGCATCGAGTGCCGGCAGCGCTCAGTGCTGCGTAAGCAAACGGAGCCCAGCCGGGAGGAGGCGCATGGGCTGGCAGAGGAAGCGTGGATACAGCCCTGCCCTTCCCAGCCCAGCTGAAGCGCAGCGAGGCGGGCTCCCTGCCGCCAGGCATCCCTGCCCTTCCTCCGCCGTTTGCAGGCGAGGGGCTGGAAAGGCGTGCTCAGGCCTGCTGCGGCCATCCCTGGGTGAGCGAGGGCCTGGCCCCACGCTCTGGTTTAGGAGACCATGTCAGGGAGCTGCTGGGTGTGAAACTTCACCACAGCTGGCGCGGAACAGCCTGCCGAGCCCGCCTTGATGGGACGGGATGTCTCAGGCAGTGGGCTGCGATGGGGACACCCAGCTTTAGGCGCCTGCTGGAGCACTAAACACGTCATAGCCCTTGGGTACCCAGAAAGCACAAGCAATGGAGCCATTCGTACCACCAAGCCCTAAGTAGACACCTATTGACTTCTGGCCTCAGCACTCCCTGTAGCGTGGAACGCGAGCTGGGGTCTAAACTCTCACCTGATGAAGGCTTCTAATCACAGATGTCCCAAACTTGAAATGAATCCCCCTCACTTCCCCAGCTTTCAGCCATCTTACACTCTTATACCATCCCTCTCCTTGTAGTATCTTCCTTTTCATAACACCCTGATGGAAATGAGATGCATGAAAAAGTCAAGCAATCAAAGCTGTGGCAAGGCAAGGAATTGCACCCAGACTTGCCCAGTTAACACACAGCTCTGAGGACTGGCATTCAGCCACCGCTTTCCAGGCTGGAGTCTGTTCAGAGCAGGCAGCTCCTTCAGAGTTTGGGCAAGACCTAACATGAACAATAAACCAGAAGTTTTAGATATTTATGACAGTCCAGAGTGATGGAGGCTGAGATTTCAAGTACATTTTATGTTTTTTATATTATCTGGCTCCAGAGGGGGTCACAAGCAGAGAGCGCTTCTCCCAGGGAAGACAACTTCCACAGAGCAGCATATTTACCTGCTCTCATCATTTCCTTCACTTCCCAAGGAACAAGGAGTATCTAACCCCAGTAAAATTTCGGCTGAGGAAAAAGAAACACACACTAAAATTGATCCCGTAGGTCATTACAATAGAGCATAAAGGAATGTATTTTCGTAACAAGCTTGTGCAAGGCAGGTGGGAATGGAGGCCTGCCTGAGCGCGGCTGCAGCTGTGCAGCAGCAGGGTTATGCATCTCCTGCTCTCACCTGGTAGCACAGGTAACAAGAGCAGGGACAACGCACCACATGCACTCCCACACGGCTTTGCAAGCCAAGCAGAGTGCAGACTTCCAGAGTTGGAGTTTTTCTCCTTTGTAGCACCAATCAGCTGGTGTATACACTTAGTCTTCTGGATCTGTAACAGCCCCCTCACCCCCACTTTCTCGGCCTGCTCCTATTTACTTGGGTTAGTTGTTATGAAGCTGCTCCAGGGATGCCTAGCCATCCTGAAATTGCTTCTGCCATATTTTTTTAGCACTAAAAGGTTCACCATCACTGTGTTATCTTCCAAAGTTGCAGCTCCTGTTATTTGCAGCATCAGAGTCAAAATGTTACTTTGTTAAATCTAGCAAGGACCTAATTTATTTTAAATTGTTTTCTATTGTATTTTACACTACTGCCTTGAGCCATCTGGGTGATAAGTAGTAATATAAATGATTGCTTCAATTATTAACACTGGTGACCTTTGCTAAAATGCAGCAAGGAGGAGAAAAGTATAGTCAGGCAGCTTTGCTAATAGTAATAATCAGCCAGGAGGTCTCAGTGGGAATGGAAAACGTGGAGCTATTTTCCCTGCTAGTTTGAACAGGGAGGTGGAGGAGAAGTAGCAAGCAGCAGGAGGAGGAGGAGGATTTGGTGCATGTTCCACTCCTGCCTCTGTATCTCATGGTACTGTCATGTAAGAGACATAAAGCCAAGACAGACACCTGGTCTGGCCCAGCACAACAATTATTTTACTTGATATGGAGAGCTAAAGCACATTTCTAAAAGGCTTCATGATCCTCAAATAGACAATTAGCTTCCCAGTAGTGTTCTAAGGTATTTATTTTCCTTGGATTGAACCTCTGAGGACTGCACACCGTTACTAACCACTTGGGTCTTGCCAATTTTATTGGATTTATCATGATGCCCAGGCAAGGGACTGAATAGGTAAGCGATCTTCTGTCCCTGGGGATGATGGCCTGCGTTTGTGCAAGGTGTAGAGTTCCCTCTTTTCTGCTTTTGATTGCAAACTCCATGCAGAGTGCCAGGCAGGGGAGCTAATGCAGAGGAGAGAACAGCAGGTGTCCCTCCCCTATCCACCTACATTCACTCCACCTGGGGGGTGAATGCTATAGCTCTGTCTTAATCTCAGTCAGGGAACAGCCTGAAAAACACCACAGACTGAAAATTAGCAAAATAAGAGCCCTTTATGGCAGGCTGCTCAGGCAGAGAAACTGCTCAGCTCCCTGGAGAACTTTGTAATTTACCATCCAGTTGTTCTCCAGTCCTCAGTCAACTTCAGCCACGTAGTTTCCCCAGGGGCTATCACAGCAATGAATGCTGATTTTCTCAAGTGGAGGTATCGCTGTAGCGTTATCACTCAGTGGATGAAGTCCTGAGTGCTGGCTGGAGCGGCAGTGGCTTGGGTGAGCTCCACGCACCCTGAGCAGCAGGGTGAAGGCACAGCTTTGCTCCGCTGTTCGTGGAGCCCTGGAAGCTCAAACACAGAGCAATCCAAGACCACTGGGATTTTCAACCTGTCTCCAAAGACTTCTGGTACAGAATTTAGGTGCCAGACTAGCAGCGTACCAGGTGCAATACAGTGAAAAGGTTAATTAGTTTTTTTACTGAAATGTGAAAAATCACTCTTCTCCTGTTGAGATGCGTTTGGTTTTGCTGCTATCAGTGACATCGCTACTGTAAATAGCTGTGCTGGAAACAGTTTAGTCCAGGGCACTTGAGCTTCTTAACACCCACAGCTAGAGCCACCTCACATGCTCAGTTCCTTCCCCTGGCTCGTCTGGTTCCCTACCAAACAACACTTCCTAACCCAGAGGATGGGGAGAGCCACTTCATGGCCACTCTCTCCTTCCTCTCCAAAGAGAATGAGAAGCACATCAACTGGACTGGAGTGTATCATCCAAGTGTATCAACCATCCAAGTGTATCAACCATCCAAGATGACCCAGGCACAGTGGCTTCAGGGAGAGCAAATACAACAGCACGCCCACAGCTGGCGTGGGTGCTCTGTGCTGCTGCAGTGGGTCAGAGACTCTTGGTAGTAGTTGGATCTCCCCAGCTGAACATTGTGCGTCAGATTTCCCAGATGCGATTTTCTATTAATTTAGTCTTCATATTTTTTATCAGGCAAAGCAAGCGACTTCATTTGAAGTCCTAACCCTGCTCCCCTGGTGTTAGTTATCTTCTTTGATGGGACAGCTTAAACTGTACCAGTCCCTTTCACTGTGGGGCAAATACTTGGTAGGTTCTCATCACTCACACAGTCTGCTCCCTGAAGGACTCCACTAAATGCCTGAGAAAGACTTTCATTACTCTTCTCTCCTGGAATAGAAAACCTTGTCAATATTGCCTTGTGATACTGGGGCTCTCCCATGGGCTTATGAATTAAAGGGGTGACGACTGTCAGCAGCACCAGGGGTTTTACCCACAAGGATGCCTACAAGCCAGCCCTGGCAGTACTCCCTTCTCTTCTGACCCCAGCACGATCTCTGTCCACACACGAGCCTGGTGATCAGTAACCCTCCCTGGGAGCAGGTGGCAGCTGCACTTTATGCAGCACCAGGCACTGCAATTAGCTGTGATGTAATTAGGAGTGAGGAGCAGCACATACTTTGCCGAGATGGCTTGGGAGCCTGAGGCAAAAGGCTTTTGTCCATCAGCTGGTGGGCTAAGTAATTTAGAAATCCTTAAATAAGTGATGCTGAGCTCTAGCAAAGCTTCAGATGATCAGAGAAGGAATTTCATCTGTCTCATCTGAGAAAACAAATAAAGAGAGGTAATTAGGAGTTCCCAGTAGCTTCTTTTAAAAGAAGTATATATATTTTTATATACTATAAAAGAAGTAACGACATGAAATAACATCAAAAGCTTGTGTATAAAAATCCACGCAATCTGACATGTTAACTAGAGACTTTACTCTGGTAACACGATGGTGAAAAAGCTGTATTAAAAGTATTCTAAAAGATAAGACCCAAGGAAAAATGGCTTCATTGCTGTCCTTCTGATAGTCTAGACAATGGCTGCAGTTTTCCCCACGCTAGAAAAAAAACGGAGGTGCTTTTCAGTGACTAGAAGAGCAGGTGATATCCTCTCAGTCCTCACCATGGGACTCATGAGAACACAGGATAGAAAGGGCAGGTGGGGATGAGACTGCCACCCCAAGAAGGGGCAGAGGAGGATCACCGAGCAGGCACCGCATGGCATGGCCCAGCAGCCACCCAGGACCGCTCTCACCAAGGGCTGGCAATAAAGCCCAGAACCACCCCAGCAACATGCAAGGGCATATTCATGCAAAAATGATCATCTCTCATCATCTCATCCTGGTGAGTAGATTCTGCTTTCCTACCATCTGCTAGTTGTGTATTTACTGTACAGTGAAGACTGAAATGTATTAGAATAAGTAAGCAAAAGACCAAGCCATATGGTTTCCAATAGTCTTTTGAATTGTCTGCAGGCTCATCAGGAATCACTCAGCCATCTAGCTGATACACTGAGACCTCAAGGAGCCAGTGACACTTCTGCAGAGACAATTTCACCTCTTTCTCTCCCTTTCCTGCGGGTCCCTTGAGTTTAGGAGGAGGCCAGCATTTATTTCTTCAGCGTTGGGGAATCTCACGCTTCAGAGACACAGCTAATCATCACTCTGGAGCGGAGGGAGTTGCAGACAGCCATGTACAGCACTAAGCAATGGAGGGCAAAGGAGGTTTGTCATCTCCTTGTTTGCCTAAAACCACTTCATCACAAAGCACCCAGCATGCACAATAGCATTGCCACAGAGGACAGCTGGTCCCAGGTGGTATGCCAGAGTCCACATTCAAATGGGAGAGATCATCCCCTCTATCCTGGCTTCTTACTACCTTTAGACCTCACTTTCTGGGTACTTTGGTCCCCATGACAGACAGACAGCGCCTGCCAGGCACTGTGACAGTACATCCCTCTGGATGAAAGAGCACAAGCCGTTTTTGAAGTTAATCTTTGGTAAAAACGTATGAAGTCCCAGGAGGGGGAGGGTGACAGGCAGCCTCCTGGGTCTGGTTGAAAGAGGCAGACGTGATCACCTCTAAATGACATATTTGAATTTGGCTCCTTTCATTAACCAAAGGCCTTTGTTGCCTTTATACCTGCTTAGGAGACAACAGAAAGGAAGTACTGTTGTCAAGCCATCCTGTGGCAGGCAGGAATCCACATTAATCACTCCATACTGGCTGCTGACAATCTCAGGAAAAAAAGGCCCATCCCACTTTGAACTAGCGTGACAGTTAGAAGCCACTTGTAAATTAAGGTACATAACCTCAGAAGACTATGGCTGACTAACACGAATGCGGTGAGTGACTCGCAAAATGAAAAATGAAAAGAAAAACATAATCAATAATTCAGAAGATTTCCTGAATAAGATATTATATGATGCAGTGTGCTCAAAACCCTCATCTATCCTCTTTCTGCTTACAGCTCACTGAAGCAAGTTAAACATGTTTTGCTCCCCTTTGATGCCTGTATAACCAGATAATCTCATTGAAGGGGCCAGGCATAATAACGTATATTGATGATACTGGACGCGTGCAGTCCTATTTTATATATCTATTGCCTTTAGCAAAGTCCTCAGAGACATATTGCCATACTGAAATGAAGTCCCCATCCTTATCCAAGACAAAACACAACACTGTATTCTTATATTGGTATGTAAGGCCAGCAGTGTAATTTTGGGTTTACATACCTAAGAGTACAGGAGGCAGTCTTTACACAGCACCCCAGGAACTCGCTTCTTGAAAAGAAGAAAATTTGTTTCAAGTATTTCATTCTATATGTAGCAAAGGCTATTAACTGTTTTGCTTTCCCCCTGGTCCTTATCCATTAACCTCACAAGAATATTTTCTGAAACTTAATTAAAAATACATATTTAAATTTCTCATTTTGAAATACGTTTTCCTATCACCATTCCTACTTCTAAACTCTTCAGTGAAATGAGTACAGTGGTGTCAGCAGAAGGAATAAGACAGACCTGTGAACGCTGGGCCTTGCAGAGAGCTACCTGGTTGGTAGGATTTTTCCCCCATGACTGTTTTAGCTGATGCTATACAAGAACATGCCCTCTTCCCAATTTAAATTAATCTGACTCCTGACATAACCCAACAGGCAAGCAAAGCTGCTGTGGTTCTCCTTTGGCCTTAATACCTGTCTTCACCTCTGCACGTTTCAGTTCATTGACAGTAAACGGTGTTGAGTCAAAAGACACTGCGGCTAGAGTCCTGTCAAAAGCAGCAAAGAGAAAATGCACAGGTACCAGTGGTCCGCACTTCATTGCCAAATCCCTGAAGATCTGGCAAATCATTAGTCACACCAAGGACAAGGAAGCGTATGAAAAATCCTGTCTCTTCAGATGTTTAGATATCTTGCTTTGAGTCCCAGAGAGACCTCACTGCTCTAGGGGAAAAGTAGACATGAAGATTCATCTGGAAGTAGATGCCTCTGACAATTTTTTTTCCCACAAAGCACAAGGAGGATGGATGTATATTCAGTGCTTCACTGCTTACAGAGATAATCTCAGCTATGAGATATACCTGGAAGGAATTCACCCCTCACCCCCCTCATTTTCCAGAAAATAAATATCCTGGCCACTCAGTTTTCTAGAATGGGGGCCTTTCAATTGCTGATTTTGTATACTATAAATTAAATATTGTCTGGGTCAGCAAATGGAAACATAACTCTCGGATCTAAGGAGACACAGGTCCCCACTCCTGACCTGTCTCCATTCCTGACATGCGTCACACCGGCTCTGGCATGCTCAGTCATCAGCTAAACATGAAAATGAAATGCATAAAGAAGTCTTTGAAAATACTGCTTCAATGTCTTTGCAAGTTATGTCTGTAAATCAGAATGTTTCCTGCTGGGACAGAGGGTGAATTTCCATTTCTCCGTTTCTCTTTGCTCACAGAGGTCCACAAATCCCTACATTAAAGTTAAGCGACTTATATAAGAAGTAAAATTGCAAAGAGATTTACTACCCTGCTTGTCCGCATTGTTCATAAATGATTGAAATGTCCTTTGATAATACTATGCCCAAGCCTTTTCCTCAGGTTGACATTGAATCAAACACTTACTGTATAGAAATTTCTAACTGGGACATAAATCAGAACTCTTTGGCAGAGCTTTCTGTTCCATGATTAATAGTCTACTGCATTCAGAAATAAAGGTTTGCAAAACACAGTCTGTTGGAGCTGGGTGAAAATGCAATTCTTTTTTCATTTCAAATCCTTTAAGTTGCAATACCTGTAATAGACCTTGAAAAGTTACAGGATGAGCCTTAAATTTTTCCTGCAGTTTTACAGATGCTATGTGACACGTTCTACCCTCTTCATTTTAGAGGAGATTTTTAGACCCAGAAAGGACTAAATTGATGCATAAGTGACTCTATCCTAAAAGCAGCTGATAAACATTAGGCTGATAGTGTGGTTCTACTTTGACGAGTTGCTATATAAAACTGCTAATTGAACTTGACCGCTTTGTGGTGTATATTCAAAACCATAGCAAGTATCAGCACTGAGTACCTTCTACTTCTTATTCCTGTTAGCCCAACACAATTAACGCGACCAAGTGAGAGGGAACTGGACTCAGGTTTTTTCTGTATTTTACTTGAACCTCACTGAGATCAAAGGAGTGGCTCAGCCATCACAGGAGTTTTGGCTGGAAGAGGTCACAGCCTTTTAAGGCTGATAGAGCTTTAAAAAAACAGGCCTTCACTATGGCTATCGAAGTAAAGAAATGACTCTGCGTGATGCTCCAGATCAAAGGCTTCAAGACCTCAGTTTGCAACAGCTATTTAAAAAGCAGTATTTTCTACAGGGTCACCAGAGGATGAACTGGGGCATTTTTACAGTAATAAAAACAAATAAACATATCCAAAAAAACCCCAAACCAACAAACAAAAAACCACAAGACAAAAACAGAACTAATCACAGCCCATAAAAGAAGAAATGTACTAAAGAAAAAACACAGATTGTCACTATATTTAGAAAGAATGAGAAAATTAGAAATGTGAAAGAAAGGAACATGGCAAAAACTTCTGCAAACTTTCAAGAGAGATGCATTTTATTTGGTCCACATGATAGACCTAGGGCTGAATCAGCACCTTGCAGTAAAGATGACTATTGTCTTCAAAATCTCTGATGCAGAAGGTACAAGAGGTCTCTTAGTTTATATAATTAAATGCCATGATAGAAAAATGGATTCTTTCTTTCACCTCTGCTTGGAAATGCTGAACAAATGGCATAAGCAGTTTTTTCTAATGTAATCAGAGTCTGTTCCATCCTTATTTTCTGGACATTTACTTCTGGGGCTGATTTGCTAAACAGCTGTATCTTTATATCCCAACGTCCGAAGTACTTCATAATACTAGAGTAAAATCTCAGGTTCCCAGCTCCTCAGACTGAAACCTCAGCATTAATGGAATGACACTCTTTGTGGTTTATCCTCCCCTCTGTTATGGTGGAGGAACACCACTGCCTTACCTCCCTGTAGCACCACAAAAGAGCAGTTAATAGTTGTGAAGCATGCAAGGTCCTGCACATGGGTCAGGGCAATCCCAAACACAAATACAGGCTGGGCAGAGAATGGATTGAGAGCAGCCCTGAGGACTTGGGGGTGTTGGTTGATAAAAAGCTCAACATGACTTGGCAGTGTGTGCTTGCAGCCCAGAAAGCCAACGGCATCCTGGGCTGCATCAAAAGAAGTGTGGCCAGCAGGTCGAGGGAGGTGATTCTGCCCCTCTGCTCCACTCTGGTGAGACCCCACTTGGAGTACTGCGTCCAGATCTGGGGCCTCCAACATAAGAATGACATGGACCTGTTAGAACAAGTCCAGAGGAGGGCCATGAAGATGACCAGAGGGCTGGAGCACCTCTCCTGTGAAGACAGGCTGAGAGAGTTGGGGTTGTTCAGCCTGGAGATGAGCAGGCTCTGGGGACACCCTATAGCAACAATTGTAGTGATAGGGCCAGGGATAATGGTTTTAACTGAAAGGAAGAAATTCTTTACTGTGAGGGTGGTGAGGCACTGGAAGATGTTGCCCAGGGAACCTTTGGAAGCCCCATCCCTGGAAGTGTTCAAGGCCAGGTTGGATGGGGCTTTATCAGCCTGGTCTAGTGGGAGGTGTCCCTGCCCACGGCAGGGGGTTGGAACTAGATGATCTTTCAGGTCCCTTCTAACCGGAACCATTCTATGATTTAGGTACACTAGTGATTAAAGCTAGCAAGAAGCTCATGAGAAAATATCAGTCTACAGAGCACAAGTGGAACAGTTTGCAGTAAATAAGGCCAGGGTGAACAAGAAGGAAAAGGTACAATAGTCTTTAACAGAGCACAGCACATAACACACAGCATGAGACAGAAACCCCATGACATGTATGTGGTGACATAAGTCACAGTTTGACTCATTAAAGGAGAAATAAGGTTAATTAAGGTACATGGACAATCTTAATTTTGGCATTTCCTCATTTTGTGAGTGCCTGACTACAAATTTAACAATGAATTAAAAAAAAAAACAAAACCAAGAATAGTACTTGGAATACTATCACAATTTTATCTAGCAGTTTATTTATAGGGAAAGTTATGCCTGTGAGAAAGTCATGGTATAACCAAGAGAGAAAGGCTGGCCGGCTGCTAGACCACATTGTAGCGAGTCAGAGGTTAAAATCCTGGCTCAGACACAGGTTGCTGTGTAACCTCAGATAGCTCATACCCTATGCTATAAAGTAGGAATAATGATATTTCCTAGGTATCTGTGATAAGAATTAATTTTTACTTCCTGACACATGAGATGTTGCAAGGAAGTGTTCTATTGAAAAAAAAATATTAAAAAAAAAAAAGTAAATAAACATTAGTCACCATGTCACTAATACCACTACAATTTGACCTACACTTTCCATTTTCCTGTTTTAGGGCTTCATGGAAGTTCTGTGACTGTTAAAATACAATGCAGTACATTAAATATGAAGCTGAAACAAGTACCTCAAGGAAGAAAACATCGTCTGCCCAGAGTTGAAGTAAATAATCAGGTAGAATTTACTATGCTACCAAAATAATTTAAATTACTAAGACATCATATGTGCCCTTAATTTAGCATTAGCTGCTCATGTGAAGATTGGATCATTACATTAAACTCCTATTGGGAAAAGACTATGTTTCCCAAACTCTAGCTTGTCTTTTCTAGTGATTTTATTAAACGCATGCTGATGAGAGCAGGCTTCAGAGCTGCTCAGAGATTTGGTGTACAACAGGAAAGAAGCAGCCTTCTCCTACTTGAACCATATATGCCTCCTGCTGGCTAAACTGTTTGACTCTTCTCACTTGGGTTGACAAACCAAATTCAGTTGTGGAGTCTCCTTCACTGGAGACATTCAAAACCCGCCTGGACGCGTTCCTGGCGGATGTGCTCTAGGTGACCCTGCTCTGGCAGGGGGGTTGGACTAGATGATCTTTCAAGGTCCCTTCCAACCTCACCGATTCTATGATTCTATGAATATTAGTTGAATAATATGATGACCTCATCTGGATCTAAAAAAAAAAACAAACCACAAACAAAGTGTTTTTTCGCTTTGTAAGCCAATTTTTTTTCATTTGAAGTAATAGATGCTTCCTTTAACTTTCAGATAAAAGTTCATTTTAAATGGAAATATGACATTTGGGGTTGACCCTCAAATTACTTCTTTGTCCTCCAGAATTTACCTTTGAACTGAAAGATCAGTAATTCTCTGCTCCGGTTTTACCAAAATTTCATCCCCTTTCCAGTCTGTTCTTAGCCCAGGGACTGAAGTTTTCCCATAGTTTTTTGCTAGCCTTATGCAATTTTGCACCTAATACTTGATCAAACCCCTGTTTAAAGTTTGATCCAAACATAGTATCCCTTAGTCCAATCCACTACCATTTTCTTTTCCTAAAGTTGAAAAAAAAACAACAAACAATCAACTTATTCTTTAGCAGAGTTTGTCTCTCTGGAAAACTATTCCTAGTACTTCTCAAGATATAATACATTTTTGTTAGAATGAAAAAAAGATGAAAAAAAGGTAAGATTTTGGTCGTTGTGGTCAAAAAAACACTCAGAAACAAAGTGAGTATTTCTGCCCTCTAAATGGACCAGAGATGCCAAAGAAGGCCCCCTAACACAGTAGAAGAAGAAACCCCACATCTGTCTCCTCTGCATGATTTCTTATCTAATGTCGGCACTACCACGTTCTAACATCTTCCTGTTTCGTAGCCGATAACACGTTCAAATCTTTGCCAAGCCAAGGGACACTGACATACCCGAGGTTTCTGCTTAACAGGTTGACATTTCAACCAATGTTTCCTGACCTTTTGCACTCCACATACATATTGATTGTGACACGCATGATTAATGATCACATCAATGGACATAAAAACCTCCTCCAAAGAGCCTGCAGGTTCTCTCTACAAGCCCTTTTCCTTTCCAAAGCTCACAGGACTGTTAATCAAAGGTCTTTCTCTGGGCACATAAGCACCTGTAGGTCTCCTTTTAATTCTTAGTACAAACTGACCAGTAAACGGACTAAATAACTAAGTAATACCAGTGAATGCCCAGAGGAAAAGACTTAACTTTTCCCTCTTATTGAGCTATGTTTTTGGACATATAACACTATATGTCTTTGAAACTTTTTTCAGCTCCTGAGGGCATCCCCAGTGTATTCATTTGCCCACAATCTGGATGCTCGATGGGAATTTACTATACATGTTAATAACAGATTAGTCTGTCTAGACCAACAAGCAGAGATCCACACAGTGGCTGAGATGGTCATTGCTCAAAACAAACAGCCTCAGGACTACAAATATGAGAGTCATCACTGTATTTATAGACAGTACCTCAGTTTTCTTGGCCTTCACAGCTTCCCCTCACACATGAAAAAACACGTATCAGCAACTACCTTGCAGAGAGCTCAGATTAATTTTACTGCAGGTGGGCCCCTTGCTAGGGGTGTTAATGAGGAGCAGATGAGCAGGAATAGGAAACCCAGGGAGGGATATCTGACTGATGATAGGCAGGAGAAATTGCCAAGGACAGCCTGAACCTCTTTTGCTGTTGCATTAAATTGGCTTGTTTGGGAACTGCCAAAGAAAAGCTAATTAGATCAGAGTGTTTCCTGCAGGATCGCAAGAGGACATGGCTAATTTATTAGTGCTCAGCCTGAGCGAGGGAGGTCCAGTCTACAGAGAGGAAAACCTGTTTTAATAGATCAGAGCAGACCTAGCAAGGCAGGAAACTTAAGCGGTGAAAAGCAGAAATGAAGTTATTCATGAGAAGCTCTTGTTAAACTGTGAAAGATAAAATAACTTCCTGCTAAAAAGGAATATTTGCAAGGTGAGATGGTAAAAATTTTATTTTAAGACAAGCCTAGACTTACGGGGATTCCTTCTCTTTTCCTTCCCACAATAAATCCAGGCACACACCTCCCCTCAAACAGCAAGACTGTGCTGTTTGTTATCCATCATTCTCAGCAGGCAGCTGTGCAGAAGGGATTCAAGGGAAAAAGGTGGCAATTGTAGACAAGAAGGTTTGGGGTTTTTTAACCTGCAAAACTATGTTTAGTTTATCAAATTGAGCTACATCAGAACAAGAAATGGAAATAAAACAGTATAACTGGCTTCACAGCACAGCATGCCTTCCCCTCAAGATGGACCTGCTCTAGGAAAAAGTCTGGGCTGCACAGTTGAGTCGGCTGTTGTCTTTGAGACCCCCTGAGCTGGAGGATTAAACACTTCAGTGTAAATCTGACAGCACAACTTGTCTCTTTCTGCACCTAAGGCTCAGTGGAAATGCTGTTGTTGCTCAGATAGTGCTTCTCTCCTCTGTAGCAAAGCACGCAGTCGCTGTTTGTGCTTAATCCCTGGCAAGCATGCTGCTGGGTTCACACTTAGCCTGCCTCCAACCTCTCAAAACGCTTTAACAGGTACGACGGTGATCACCGCAGCTCTTGTTTTTCCTGCTGCAACATCTTAAAGCCATCTCCAGGTCTGTAATGTGACATCACAAAAATGACCTCAGGAGGTTCCTGTGTGTCTTTAATGACTCTTTGCAAAACAGCCTCACTTTACGTGCTGTTTTGTTGCGTTTTCAATCCTTGCATTCTCAGCTTGTGCTCTAGAACATGCTGGGTACTTTCTTTCACACAAACCCTTGTAGGAAGAAGAGATGTACAGACCAGACTCTTTCCTTTGTGGAATTTTCTGTGTCATTTTGTCTGACCAGATATTCATGCAAGGGGAAGCAATTAACTTGCAATTGTTAGATCCGTACATAGTGCATACAAGGGATTAATAGCCAGCTGACTTTCTCCTTGCTGGATTAGCTCTGAAAGGTTAACAAGAGCAAAATGCAGTGTGCGTGTCTTTATTTTCATTGATGCCACCTGCAAAAGGATGAAATGCACAGAAGTCCAGATATGTTCAGTAACATAGTGGCTTAGGGAAAAGGGCTTGTTCTGGGTTTGTTG
>VXBO01001755.1:304-106066 GCA_013400135.1 Rhinoptilus africanus | reverse complement strand
TTTTTCTGCTTTTGGTCAAACATGACAGCTGCTTTTGGTCAAACATGACAGTCAGCTGTCCACCTCAAGAAATATTCAGATTTCTGCTAAAAAGTAGGACTATGTTGCTCATTTTACACTCCTTTTTTTTTTTTTTTTTTTTTTTTTTTTGTTAAAGTGATCCTCATGGTTCTAAATGAGGGAGAACCACTGCAGTTTTGGACCCCCGGCAATTAACCTCTTTGGCACATTGTGGCTCATTTCAAGAGAGTGGACATCACAAACAAGTTCTCCATGTGCACGACCAAGACTCACAGTCCCCACATGATATGGAACATAATACAGCCTTATTTTACTGCTTTATTCTTCCTAGTCATATAACAATACTCAGAAGGAAATAGTGTTACAGGTCCATGTAGCTAACTGCTTCAAGGCAAACCTATGTTGTCCATCCATCCTGTTTAAATTTGGTTCAGTGATGACGTTTTCCCAGAAGAGAGCAGGAGGCTCTGCCCAAGAAATACGGCATCCTCAAGAAAGCACCATCAAGAAAAACATCAGCACCTCGTGCCAGACAGGAAGGAAGGGATGACCCAGAGGCAGTCTCCTACAGTGGGGGAAAGTCTCCAGTGTCCTCCATGGAGATGATCTAAAATTTTGCCGGAGAGCAGCTTGGCACCTGCCAGCCCAAGCAACGTACTGTGAAATTTGTGTGGGACCCTCCTTCCTGCGCTATTCAGTTTTAGTATGTTAGTTCTAAATTTATTGGGGTTTAATACAACTTTAATCTTTTTTTCTACCATGTAACAATTTGTTTCAAAAATAGCTGGTGTTCCGCAACACAGCAGACTGCACTGGGAAAATCATGTTTCAGCAAGAAAAAGTGCAACCCTCAGCATCCTGCGTACAGATTTTGGAGCAGAAAAAAGTATTTCTCAGCTTGTCACACATCCACACTCTTGTTTGGTTTTTTTTTTTCCTTGGCTTTCTCAGCCACCTCTAGGAACAATTACTTGGGTCAGCTGGCTAGATAAATGAGCTTGCTGGAGGACTCAAAAACCAAAGTAGCCTTCTCCATATCCCAGGCAATAGGTCACAAAGTCCCAGCAAACAGCTGTGGCTAGAGAAGGTCGTGCCCTGGAAATAGAAATCAAGTGAACAAGCAGAATGAGAATGTGCATAAACTACAAAATGCAAATAACCATTGTTGCAAGAAAACCTGAAAGTGATAGAGTAGCTCAAGCAGGTCAGATTAAGAGACACACTCATAGAGAAAGAGACATAATTTGGAAATAGGGAGTGGGCTTTGGAGAAATATGTCTTGACTTACACAATTAATACACAAGTAGCAAGAACCAGTACGGACTGTGCAGGAAAAACAGCGTATCCAGAGTAGCACAAAAGCAGGGGACATTTTTTTGCTCAGCTCAGAGAAGGCTTTTTTATGATTTTTTTCTCAAAGTCAGTGGAAGGCTCAGCCACGAGGGGTCTCCACATAGACTATACAGGAAGTATCAACTGTTCTTGCAGAAATTTTTTGTCACCCCCATTTGCTGACAAAGGAACCATAGTTCAAGCGTTTGCACCCTCTGTGAGTGCACTATGACTGGCCTGTGCTGCAGTTTCCCAAGTTGATGGGAAAACAACAAGGCAGGAGGGGAAACTGAGGCCTCAGATATAAGGTAGTCAACATGAAGACACCAAAAAATCTGCAAAAAGACAAAAAAATCACAGTAAAAGACAACCCCAACCACGTCTGTCCTTCCCAAGGTCAAAAAGTTTCACCTCATCCCACCTCTCTGCATTAGTAACTTCTTCCAGACATCCTGGCAAATAATTTCTCTGGAGAGAGACTAGGAAAGAGAGATGGAGCCTCCTCTGCTTCTTGCTTCCCGACTGGGTCACCAGATGCAGAAACAGAGCTCAGTATGAGTAGAGGTATGCCTGGAAGTTCGTGTCTCTCTTTTGAAACTGGCCCAGCATCACTTCTGCCCACATTAGAGACTCAGAAAACACTGCAGTCCGGATTGTCAACCAAAGAGAAAAATTAGAAAGGGGTAAAACCAAGCACAAAGATCCAGCAAAAGTGAGATTACCAGCAATGCACTTTTTTTCCAGAGTGATACGCAAAAGGGAAGTTTAATTACAGCTCCTCTGCCCTTGATGGATAAGACAACAGAGAGAAAAAAAAAAAACACAACAGGAAAAGCATTTTCATCATCCAGAAGGTCTTTGTTGCAATTTTTTTTTCCATCTTTGTAAAACATTACATCATAAAATAAAGACAATAGCAGCAAAACTTATCAAGATAGTACAAGCACATTCTGCTCTGTACCCTGGTAATGACATTTATGAAATTGTCCCTTTTCTGAAAATGCCTTTCTAAAGCACCATGAAATCTTACAGAGAGAGAGAAAGAGGGACAGAGACAAGAGAGCAGATAGAACATCCTTGCAAGTGGATTTACTGATTGTACTATAATTTGAAGTTGATCAGGAAAAATAGTAGCTCAGCATCCCACTGAAATGTTTCCCCAAATTTTAAGAAAGTTGATTTTCAAATGCACGTCTGAAAATGACTAACAATGGTTTCTCAGCCCTGCCCCAAAGGTCCAGATCAAATTCCATTACAGCTTTGAAAAAAATAAGTTTAAAACTACATTGAACACTGGCCTGAATAAATTTAAATTGTTGGGAAGCTGCGATCCAGATACAAATCCTGTCTTTTTCTAATTATAGCTACTACATGACTCCAGGATCTGAGGAAGTGCTAAATGGTAGGCTGAAAGCTGGTGTGTTTGGCTCACATCTCACAATAGGCACCGTCAGCTTTTCTCTTTAAGCACCAAGCTCTCACAAGCAAAAAAGTGTGGGTGGAATATATTTGGGAGACTAAAGTATTCTCTCTCACATGCCAGATATCACCTGCCTGTGATTTGCTCTCAAGGAGTTCAGGCAAGGAAAGCAGATCCTATTTGTCTCAAAGGGCCACCTGCTAGAGAAACATCCACTTTCCCCTGAAAGCACCATCGCTAGTATTTCCTCGTGATAAGACTCGGCTGAGAGATGACCCGTAACCAGAGATGAGGGAGCACAGAAGTTCACATCTACTTGCATGGTGGGGAAGGCATCACCACTAAATCACTGTGCAAGGGTGGGTATGTGCATGTCTTCACAAAGAGCATTTTTTCAACCGGTTCCTGAGAACTCACCAGTGTCGTGGATAAGACCTGCTTTTAGAGTGACCACCTCAACCAAGCACGATCCAGCTCACGGAGCATGTCCTGGCTACATAAGGATGCCCCCAAATCAGCTTTCGCAACCACTTCCTCTGTGTTTGATTTCAGCAGTGTGAGTCAACAGAGTCTAACGTCACTATGTAGTTCAGTTGCAATGGCAGGAGGAAAAAAATATGGTCCAGCTCAGCAATTGTATTAAGGAGAGTAACTGCTACTGGTAGTAAAGGAGATGAGGACCTCAGGAAGCATTAGGCAACCTAAAGGAATTTTCAGATCTGCATCTTTTTTTCTGATATATTTGAGGCAACTGGTTTCATACATTAATCTACAAACCTTTATTTGTGTTTCATAGATTTGTGTTGATTTGCTCTGTGTTTTCATTGACATTTAACTGCCTAAGGAACTCTTTCTGAAGCTGGGCGTATTCATCTTTAGTATTGATATAATGCCATCCCAGTAAGTGAAAGTGGCACTGCAGACGTGAGTTGAAACAGCAGGTCTTTGCTCTAGAAAGCTTAAAAATAGCAAACTAGCTCCACTTAACTGCACTGACTTGATGGGGGTGGATTTTGTCCTTAGACAAAGCATAGTTCAGAACAAATATACGTACAGGAAACAATGAAGCAGTTCCCAGTCAAATTTCAAATTCATATCTGATTAGTAGAAGACTTCTTGTTCAAGATTAGAATGCAACATAACATAAAGCTTGGTCTTTGCTTGTTATTTATTTTTAGTGGATGATGGGAAAAGTGAGACTAGCAGACATCATGCAACCTGACAACACAAATAAGCCCCTGAGAAAACCAAAGCTGGCAAACAAACAGCCATGTACAGCACAAACACAAATTCTTCAGGAAAATGCAGATTTTATAAGGACAGGGTTTTTATCACCCTGGACTCACAGACATTTCATTTATTGTGGGATAGAGAATTTTGCAGAAAGTCTCTGGCATAGCCCATTAATGGCTTTGGAAGAAGCACACTTGTACTAGAGACATCATAAAGCCAGACAGCAAAAGCTCAGATGATTTATAACTTCACAGCAACAACCAAAATCAGATCTCATGACTATAAATCACCGTTTTTATTTACTATTATTTCTAATAACTGTTATTAGAAATAATATTCCCTATTAAAGGGTAATGAAATTCACAGAATGCCACATGGATGAAGTTAATTTTTTTTTCAAAAACACTCATGCAAAATCTGCACAAGTTCAGTTAACGGTTCAGGAGGATCCCCAAAGGAGCATGCCAGAGTTCTCCTGCACAAGACAGTAGAAAGTGGGACTGCAGAGCTGAAAGCTGCAAGAAAACAGAAGCTGAGTCGTCCTCTCTGTGAGAGGGCTGTGGCTACAGAAAATCCATGTTTCCTTTGTTCTTTCGGGTCCCAATTCCCATGTCGAGTCATGTTGTGCTCAGGGCAGGATCTGAGAGTTAAAGTCAGTAAGTCACCCTTTTGTTCGACTATTTATTTTCAGGCTGCTGTGAAAGGGTGTAATTTAGAGCAAGGAGTTTTGGATATGGTTCAGACTACCTTTACCTAAAACTTTCAGTAATGGTGGAACAGCCTCACTGGAAATAACATCACACGTTTTTTATAAGTATTATTAAATGCCAAAGGACGAGAATTTTAGCCATAAAAACATTTTATGTTTGAACTGAGATTCTCTCTCAAGCTGTTGCTTACAGCCAAAACCAAGGGATGGCCTTTACAAGGGGAGAAGCAATTTTGGACATTACAATGTCATTTTAGTTGTCAGACATTTCTCTCTGGTCCCCCTATGCAATACACCATTTGCACTTCCCAAATTGTAATTAAAAAAATGTATATTGAGGTATTTAATAGGCAATTATATAGGAGAAAATATTTACTCCAGTAGCAGACTGGCAGCTTTCTCAGCAAGTTTCACAGACACAGAGATGGAGAGCAACGAAAGAGAGTGCTTTGCTTTCATGTAAAAGGTCATCAAATGCTCTGTTCAGTATCTCACTGGGAGTTTATTTAGCATCACCCTTTGTCCCTGAAACTATCATATCCCAAACCAGGATTTGCTGAAGACACAGCTGACAAGACGTCAGCCAGGGGCTCCTGCATGGTGTGGCCAGGCAGAAACTAGTGTGAGACACACACCCCATCAACAAGAGTCCAGACAAGGGACAGACTGAAAACTCAGAAAGTTTAGTGGTTAAAAATAAGCCAAGATTCCATGGTCCTTCTACCCTATCAGAGCAAACAGTTCTGAATTTGGCCACCAAACTTTGACTTCAATCACTCAATCACGTTTGTCCATGTTGACCTGTTTTCCGTGATTTGCCTGCTGTCCAGCTCCCTGCTCACACAGATAAGTCCTACAAGACAGACTTTTGGTTTCCCTGCCCCTAATCAGCAGAAATGCTCTGGCTATGACTAAGCCTTATATTTCACAGAGGGGAAATGCATCTCCCATATCTTTACAGCTGCCTGTGCAGGACTTTTCCATTACAGGCAATGATTTCTTGCGAGAAGAACTCAGTTGAGGAACAAATAACACTGCATGCATGATGTTGGTTTCAGCATTTGGTAACCAAAGAGAACTGTTAGCACAATCTATATGTATTGCATGCTTTCAGGGTCAGATGAGATGCTTTTGTGAGCCTGATCCTTCATACAAGCAAAGAGCAGTATGGTGGAACCAGGTAGTACTTTAATTTCCAGGACCCAAATGGCATGTCTGAGTACTTCTGAAGCTTTTCAGGAATTCCAATGCAAATCGAAATTGTAGCTTTCATTCCTAACTTCCCACTAGGCCACAGTAAAACCCCGGATCTGAACAGCATAAATCTTTAGTACATCTTGGTATGCTTCATCCATCCTGGCACTACAGAATTTGCACAACAGGATTCAATCCGTTTCTGAGTGAGACTCCAGAAGATATGCTGACTGTGGCACTCGAGGCTGAACTTCATCCCAGTCCTGCCCAAAACCAGATGCAACAGGAGGGCTAAAGGACTCTGATGCTTGAACATATCTACATCTTGCTGGTGTCTGCCTGTGGTTTGAGGAGGACAGGATCTGAGGATAGCCACAAGCTGCCGCCTGCATCATTGTGAAGCCAAGCACAGGGCTGCATGGCACAAAAGCCTCCAGGACCCACAGCAGCTCTTGAGGCAGATGAAGCTTTCCCTGGGGACTGGGTTTACTGCCCTCCCTCCAGTAAGCTAAAGCCAGAGCAAGCCCCACACCTTAAGAGATTCACTGGTGAACTAAGCAGAATTCAATTTCTGTTAGATCTTATTGGGCTGAAGCAATCTCAAATGACCTGACATTTTTCAAACACTGTTTTTTCATCCTTAATTTTCAAACAGATAACAAAATTAGAGAGATGATATGATATTTCAAGGCAAATGAACCAGCAGACAAAACATACTAAGAACTTCCTTCTCTATGCTGGTGGAATTTGGCTCACTCCTGCAAATCGTGCAGTCAATTAGATATGCAAATATGCAGACTCAAAATTTGCATTTGCATTGCCATGCTTCTAGTCATAGCCATGGCAATCATGTATTTTAGTGACCAGTTAGATTTTGAGTAGTTGGCTCATTGTGCATAAAATCTCAGAAACGATCACGGAAAATGAAGCGTGCATTTTTATGTATGCAGACGTGGGCATGCAAATCCAAAAGTCTGTGTCTGTATGACCTGCGAGCGTCAGTACTTTCGACTAACTTGTAAGACTTAGTATGTCTCTGCCATCTATATCCTTGCTTACTTTAGCTATAAGCCCATAGTTTGAATTGCAGGAATATTTAGGATTTTGTGAAGGCGCAGGGGAAAGCATCCCTGGTGCGATCAGGTATCTCATTTCCAGCATGCAAATTCTATCTGCAGTGGTAAACACAGTAGCCCACAGGCTGAGGCTACAAAATTTTAGTGTGTTTTGCAATTCCCATTAATTATTTTGCAGCCTTTCTTTGAATAATTACTGTAAAGTCTAGGGACATTTGTATTCCTTATATCCACATGTCCAGACACTACAAAAGATTTTTTAAAAATGTCCACAGTTTGGTTACATTTCACTTTAGTCTAGAAATGCAGAGAGCTTATGTTAAGATTTCATCAAGAAAAGAGATAGCAATGTCAAACAAAGATAGTACCTGAAAGGAAATAAAACAAATAATTCAAAATACTTGTTTAAAAAGTTACAAAATGTGACAGCATTAATGGCACTTAAAGCTATAAGCACTTAAAAGATTACCACCATATTTTTCTCAACTTCTTTTTCCTAAATTTCTTTTTTCTTTTTTTTTTCTGAGATTATGACTGCAGTTTATGCCTAAACCCAAACCCAGCAAAAGGGGGCAGAGAGCCCTGAGATTCTATGGTTGCCCTGGCCCTCATTTGAATAGCGTATATGCTCTTATGTCTATTTTTAAAAATTCAGATTCAGCTACAGAGAACAGCAGTTTGCTGACATGCAAAAGCTATAGCTTTCCTTCTGTCTTCATAGTCTTACAGCATTAAAATTGAAGATTTTTTTCAGTGGTAGAAAGTGTGAAAGACAAATTCTTTTTAAAAAAGCAGTTGGCTCGCTGTTTTATACACCTAGCCAAATATCATTAAATTAACGTTTCTCTTCAACAACATAGCATGAGATGTTGCATTTTCTTCATATGCACTTTCTTGCTGTGACTTCACATTGAGTATTTCCTACACGAGAAAAAAAATCCATTTTTTTCTTTTCCTTCTTTTTGTCACTGGTTAAGATAAATACCCACAGAGGTTTTATCCTTTTTTTTTTTTTTTTTTTTTGTGAAAAGAGCAATCCGACCCTTAAATATGTCTGTGTTGATTCTTCAAACCAGCATCCAGCTGGCAGCTGTGTCCATGGACATTCTTCTGGAGTTTAGAAAGATAATGCATCTGGTTCAAAAATGGAAAAAAAAATCTAGCTTCGATCACGTGCCAAAACGTAAACTAAGCTTTACTGAAAGTTTCTAGTTCACTCCAATCGTTTCTCCTCTTTTTGATCACCAGGGGAAGGCTTTATGGATGCATACTCCATTACAAAGATACGTTCTTTTTCATCCCTTTCAAAGGCTCTTCTTACATAGCTGCCCTTTGGCTAATATTACGCCATGGTAGGAGCACTCTGATGATATAGCCATGGTTCAATCTCTTCCTTTGTGTCTTGCCCTGGTAATCTTATACAGGCTGAAATTTCCGTGTGCGTAGCTTTCTGTTGCCATTCTGCAGTGGTGTGTTCCTGATTTGTTTTGGCAGAGCAAGCTTGAGTCTTTATGGCACAGTGAAATATTCTTCGATGCTATGTAATTCAGACTGAATAAGGAGTCTGTATAAGGCACGTGTCTCAATATATATATGTATATAAAAACACTAAGATTGTTAATTCAAGTCAAACATCTCTTACATTTGATTCCTGTCTTCAAGTAACGCATTGTTTTCATGTTCCCTTTCTTTGGTTTCATTGGGGATCACTCCATTCTCCAGGTTTGAGTGCTGCTGGATGCAGTTGGTCAGGACTGCAGTGCTAGAAGAGTTCTCAGAATTACACATCTTCTCCGTCTCCTCCTCCTTCTTTTCTTCATCCAAGGAGTAGTTTCGGAAGGTCTCGTAAATTTTACGCACATCCTCAGGGATGGTCTTTTTGAGGTCTTTGTTTTTCCTTTTGGTCATCTTAGCAGAGGATCCAAACTTGTTAATGATGTTGTCCTCGGATGCCCCCTGCCCATGCTTGTTGAGCTGATCTGACCCTTTAAGGCGCAGGTTGTTAGGCCTGTTGTTGATGCTTTCCTGAGATGAGGCCTTGAAGCGTCCTGTTTCCAAGGCAGTAAAGACAGAGCGCTTCTCTGGAGAGAGCATGTCTAAGGAGTGGGCTCGCTGGTCCAGGCCCAGGCGCCTGCGCTCCATGCTCCGGATGGTGGCTGCCCGCTGAAGTTTATCATGGATCTCTACACTGAGCCGCCTCCGTGTCTCTCTGAACTCAGCCGTCACGTTCGCTTTCCACTCTGCTGCATGGGCTTTTATTTCTCCAACCTTTACAACAACAAGAAAGAGAAATGAATAATAAAAAAAAAAAGCAGCAGCAAAATGAAGCGACAGTCTTTCCTACAAACAGCAGCACAAGCACTTTCTTCTCTGGCATAAAATCGGAGACTTGTCGCAGCTTCAGTGCCTCCATCTGCTGGACCCAACTTCAGCAGCAAAGTGTTTTAACTGGCCAAGCTCTAAACACACTAACTAGTGACTAGCTAATGGCTACTGTGGCATATAAATTGTCTGTCTGTTTCACATTTTGCCACATCACACATTTTATAGCTGTGTTGTGTAATGGAAAGTGTTCATGCTAATCCCTCCTTGGTTAAGAACAAAATTCCTGACTTATAATGTCAGTCATAAATGGTCAGGAATGACTAAAATTAGTCACATATAGTTATACTACTATGCTTCAAAACAGCACAACAGTCAGTGAAGCAATACAGTAATGTATTTTCCCATATTATAGAATCCTAGAATGGTTCGGGTTGGAAAGAACCTTAAAGATCATCTAATTGCAACCCCCCTGCCATGGGCAGAGACACCTCCCACTAGACCAGGTTGCGCAAAGCCCCATCCAGCCTCATCTTGAACACCTCCAGGAATGGGGCATCCACAACTTTTATGGGCAACCTCTTCCACTGCCTCACAACTCTTACAGTGAAAAATTTCTTCCTGATATCTAATCTAAATCTGCCCTCTTCCACTTTGAAGCCGCCACCCCTCATCCTATCACTAGATGCCCTTGTAAAAAGTCCCTCTCCAACTTTCTTGTTGGCTCCCTTCAGATACTGGAAAGCTGTTATAAGGTCTCCCCAGAGCCTTCTCTTCTCCACGCTGAACAACCCCAACTCTCTCAGCCTGTCTTCACAGGAGAGGTGCTCCAGCCCTCTGAGCATCTTCATGGCCCTCCTCTGGACTCGCTACAACAGGTCCATGTCCTCCCTGTGCTGAGAACTCCAAAGCTGGACACAGTACTCCAGGTAGGGTCTCACCAGAGTGGAGCAGAGGTGCAGAATCACCTTCCATGCCCTGCTGGCCACCCTGCTTTTGATGTAGCTCAGGATATGGTTCTGGGCTGCAAGCGTGCATTGACGGCTCATGTTGAGCTTCTCATCAACCAGCACCCCCAAGTCCTTCTCCTCAGGGCTGCTCTCAATCCATTCTCTGCCCAGCCTGTATTTGGGCTTGGGATTGCCCTGACCCGTGTGCAGGACCTTGCATGCGGCCTGGTTGAACTTCATGAGGTTGGCATGGGCCTTGTGGGCTCTCAAGCCTTTCGAGGTCCCTCTGGATGGTATCCCTTCCCTCCAGTGTGTTGACCACGCCACACAGCTCATTATCATTGGCAAACTTGCTGAGGATGCACTCAATCCTACCATCCATGTCACCAACAAAGATGTTAAACAGCACCAGTCCCAGTACCAACCCCTGTATTGCTCACGGATGGAGCTGTTCCGTCCCACTGTAGGTTCTGTTCAGTGCCACAGAGCCACAGAGCAATTAATGCTAGAAATACCCACTAGATAATTTCAAGTGGACCTCTGACTGATCCAGTTTGGGGTTCATTCTCAGGGACAAATGTAGCTGCCTTTAATGGAGGTTTCCATTGCATAACTGTCCAAATACCACCCTCTCAAGCCAGCTGGAGGAGTTTTCAACACGTGTTCTGTGTGGGCACCATGAGCATGCCCTTAAATGTCTCACTGCTTTGCTCTGTTTAACTCCTTTGCACCTGAGAGCAGAATAATGGCTAGAAATAAAGCACCTACATGGCTGATGTATTGAATAAATATTTATTCTGAAAAGAGAAAAAAGAAGATGAATGACCACACAACATCTCAGTCAACACAGGCCTTTTTCAAAGTTCAGCTAAAGGAGAACTGATTCAGGAGTACAATGTCTGCAGAAGCCCACCAAGGACAATGGTTTGCTTGGGCTGCTGTAGCCAGAACTCAGTTTCTGCATTCAGTAGTCTACAAGGAAGTCATCTTTCGTTCCTCAGGCGAGATAAGCAGGTGTCCATTTAGAACTGTATAACTTATGTCAGCAGGTATCTCACATCTCCCACGAGAGATCAGATTCCCACTTTTAGGTGCCTGCTGCTGATCAACCTGAAAGCTAAACTCTCTTTGAAGTCCCCCTTATTAATAGAGATGCACAGGGGATGAACTGGGCCACAGGTAGCGCAGATGCCTTCATAAATGATAAAGAGCACTACCTCTCTGCCAAACTCTTTGAGTAACTCTGCTGGGTCAGCTTTGCTAGTAATGCTGGAGGACATTGTCTTAAAAATTGAAATGATATTATTAACATCCTCCACAATGGGCTTCAGTTCTAGAGTCGTGGCAATTACCTTTTATCTTCCACATTTACTTGAGTGAAGCATTAGCAATACTGTTTTTGAATCATGAGGGGCATATTCTGAGTGAACTTCATCATGTTCTCACTGATGCTAACTACTCGGTTTCTTCAATTTTTAATAATATGGTACTCAGTAACGGGCCTGAATTTCAACCTTTATTCAGAATCATAATCCCCATCATAGGGAAAGGTGGGAAAAGGCAATATAAAACTTTGGTTTAAGGGCAGATTCTTGTTTCATAATGAAGAGAGCCAACTAATGTCTTCAAAACCCATGCATCTCCAATTTTAAAAGAGGGAACGCTGAAATTTTTATCACAATTTTGTAGCTAGTTTCAGAGTGAAGGCTGGCCTCTCCTATTCCATAAGTCAATCCTACTGATGTGTTCTGTGTACTTTGTAGTATTGATAGAGGTGTAACAACCTAGGTTGCTTCAGTTGCTTTTTTTCCTTCAAGATCAGAGGTAACTGTATAGCAAAGGCATCCAGTGGAGTAAACCACAGGGAATATTAAGCATTGGTCATGCAGAGGAGCATCTTTCTTTAGACAAGAAGGAATCAGGCAATTAAAGCTCTCATAAAATGACAAACCACTGAGAAATTACTAGTCATACCTCTTCTTTTGTCTTCTTGGACAGGACTCTTAACCAGTCTCCAATCATACTCAGGACAGCGGCAAAATAGGCAAGGCCAACAAGGATCCAGAACCACACTAAGGGTTTATACCACTCCCGGTAATGGATGTCAGCATTTCCTCCTGAAATAAGCATATACTTATTGCTTAGGAATCGTGAGGTGCCAAAATTATGACAAATTATCTTCAATTCTGAGACATTCCTGAAAATTTTTCTTGATTCTTGACAACACCACTGTAGTTATAATAATAGATGAGAAGCCCGTCAGATGGGAGGAACACAGTCTGTTCTTAATTTAAGATTCTTCAAAATTACCTATTGTTCTGCTGCTATGTGACCTGCCAGAGCACCTAGTAAACACTTTTCTTTATATTGCTCATACTCTGAAGCGAGTCTAAAATTACTGTTTTGATAGTACTCCCAACAGCATGAACATACTTCCAAGAAGAAAAAGAAAAACTTCTTTTCTTTCTTCCAAAGAAAAACGTTTGATACAGCTAGTCTTCCTTATTCTGAACTGCCTGCAGTCTGGTAGTTAGGAAACTTTACAGTTCAACCCCCTCAGGTTATAGAGTTTCCAGATTTTTTGGTTTTAGCTCCAGGATTGAGAGACCTATGTGCAGGAGAAAGAAAAGGAGCTTTGTCTTCCCTTCCAAATCAGTGTATCTGACAGGAAGCCAACTGTGTATCAGCCCTGATAATAAGGATATATATACTGCCTGCTTGGATAGCAGTTATAGCAGTGCATTCTCTGGCCAGTGACTTGAGAAGAGATATGGATCAAATGAACCAATAAATATCCTATATGGTCTTCATGCAAGTCTCAGGATGAGCTGGTAAAACAAGTATGTGAGATATTTGGCAAATCTAATGGACTACGAAGACCATAAAATAAGTGCAGTAGCAGCCAGGCTGCTGCCTACCACAAAATAGAGTGAACTTTTCCAAAAGAAAGCAACCACAACCTCACTTTTGAGACTCCCAGTCCTACTACAGTGCTATATGCACTGCAAGAATGAGAGCCAGTGAGAGGCAGGCACAATCCTGAGCTTAAGAGAGCGAGCAGCAAGGAGTCTGCACAGCCCCATAGGCACAGCCATATCCCTGAATGTAGGGGAACAAACACCACCTTGGTGGTATGTGTGTAAATCTCTGCCTGAAGCCTACCAGGGGACTTGGGCAGAGGGCCGCATATTTTCTTGACTCCAGCCTTAGTTAGACAAGAGACAGACACCAATCTGTACCTCTGTATGACTACAGAGAGATTTTAGGATTTTCCCCCATTGAAACCACCAGACAATACAGTTCAGTATCCCCCCTTGAGCTTTTTGCAACCTGAGACATTCCTGTAACCCTTTAATTTTGTCCAGATTCAGTGTGAGTGTATGTACGGTGTTCGAACATCTCCATGGAAAGTCAGATATTTGAGAATTGGCAGGGACTCAAATGTTAGTTTTGATGTTAATCTCTCCCCATAGACCATATGAATCACTCTCTTTCTCCTGGTCTTTAAGAGTGTGAAACAATGGGAGGTGGGGACTGTTGTTGCTATGGTACAACGAGGCTCTTCTGATCGTACATGTCCCTGAGGAAGCTTGCTATGAAACAGACTGTCTAGGTCTGTTTTACAGAGTAATCAGGGGACTGAAAAAGTATGACACTGATTTCTTCAGCCCATCAGGTACTCTGTCTTTTCAGGCTCCATCCGCAATTTTATCTCTGACAGTAGTACAAAAACTTACCCAGTTTGCTATGGGACACGTTCTGGGTGGAATAAATCAGCATAGCTCCATTGATGATATTTTACCAATATGATGTATTATTTTTTATTTGATGTTGAAGAGATACTGAGAGATTAAAGTGACAGGAAAAAAAAAGTGATAGAAAATCTGTTTCAAAACTAGCAATAAACCCCAAATATCCTGGTGATCACCTGCCTTAAACTCTTATCATGAGATTGCCTCTGAAGTTTTCTCATTCAGGGTCCTCCATTTGATTTTTGAAAAATCCTGGTTGTTAGTAGCCACCCAGCTGTGGATTATATTCTCTTAATCATGCTGGATATAGAACAATTATATTTAATATTCAGAGCTTTTTTACTAGTATATTATTAAGGAAAACAATACTGAAATGTGATATGCTTAAGAAAAATACTGTGAATTATTTTTATTTCACAGTATGATACCACAGAGTATCAGTGAGCTTCTCTTCACATTTAAGTGGTTAAAACGGACCAAGCTCATACAACCACTTTTGTATGAGAGTGCTCGTAAACCATTTCTTTTTCGCATCTGGGGCTCTCTTGTTCAGTGTCTTTTTTTTTTCCTCAATAATTCATGTCTTCTATACCACTATGACGTAAAAAAGGAGGATTAGAGTCTTCTTTACAAAAAGACTTGTTTGCAGCTCTTCAGCAAAGACAACTTTGTATATCCCTGTAGCTTCATTTCATGTTTTTAACTCATTTGTATTTCCCTGATTTATAGGAAGTAACAAACCAGTACCATAATATGGATGTTCGTAATGCAGACATCTTAATGTCTTTAAGTAGGACCACTAACAGGAATGAGGAGTAGAGGTCATGCACTAATGGGGAAAAAAAAATCCACTTATTTTAACCACCTTTTCGTTAGCAAAGCAATTGTGTGAAAAAAAATCTCTCAACTCTCCAGCCAACAATCTTGACACCTTCTTTGGAAATTGATAAGGACGGATATTTATAGTTCCTGCTAGTACTGTATTAATCTTGGAGAGTATCCTCCTAGCACTGAGATGCATACCCCATTAGTCCTTCTCTTCCTACATGAGATTTCCTTAACAGGCCAACTGCAATGTCAAAATTTCTGCCAAGGTTAGAGAAAAAACCGCAGTTTCTGAAATGCTGCAGCTCCTGTGGTACAAGCCCACTACTGCATCCAACTAGAGATTTCTCCAGCTCTGTGGCTGAGCCCTACTGTGTAAAAGCTTCATCCATTCATCATTTTGGCTACTTGCTTCTGCAGTCAGCTTCAGATTGAGCCGTAATGGACTAACACAAATCCTGAATTCAATGGGAAAGTCATTTCACTTGTGCGTAATTCATTGCACAATAAAGGATAATCAGGACTTTCCAGACTCCTGCTATCTACACTTCTGAATGCTTGCAATCTGCAGATGGCAAACCACCTGGATCTTAAATCAACCTGGTGTCCTATTGCACAGTAACCCCAGCAGAAACACCTGGCATCATTTCACTGGAATATAACACATTGTGGAAAGCCTCCTCTTTACACCAGAAAACAAATTCTAAGAGGCAAGGCCCTCATGCACAGCACCTGGGCTCAAAGCTGCTCACCTGCTACAAAGTCACCGAAGCCAACAGTAGTCAGAGTGACAACCACAAAGTAGATGGATTCCAAGGCTGTCCATCCCTCAATGTGTTTGAAGATAACTGCAGGAATGGTCACAAAGACAATGCAGCCCGCCAGGATGAAGAGGATGGTAGAAATCACCCGGATCTTTGTTTGACTCACTTGCTTTTTCTAGAAAAAGGAAATAACAAAAGAAAAAATATTTTTGAGTGGATTTCTGGGACTGCATCCCTTGTGAACAGCAGACTGATCATCCTGGTGTCATCTGGTATGTCTCTTTCTGCTTTTTGTGTGCTTATTAGGTGGAATACAACTCTCCCTCTCCATTAGTGAGAGAGCTCCCCGGGTAATAGTGAACCACTATGTCTGCCCCCAGAAAATGGTGATTCCCATTTTCCATGTACTAGGTAGTTACAAACCTACCAGAAACACAGCCTTGAAAAACAGTCCTGAATTTCAGAAAGGCTCCAGTGCACCCCAGTTCAGGTTCAATGCATAAGAAAAAGTGCGCATTCACACCCCCATAAATGCATATGTACACCCACATTGTCTGATCAGCATCAAGCATTCCACAAGCAAGACCAAGACTAAAATAAAAATAAATCCTTTTTTTCCTCTAAAAAGCTGAGGTTTTATGTGGAAATAACTCATGCTTTGGGTTTTCTAGATTCAGGATTTCCAGCTTTCACTCACAAATACAAAGGTGAAATCTCCTTTTCAAGAATAGATAAGTATATTATCAGTTTACTCCAGAAATAAAGGATTTATGTCAAATACTGAACAACCTGAGATAAAATTACCTACATAAATCCACACTGGAAAGCTCTTGAACAAAGAGTATGTGTGTCACTGGCTGCTATACACTGAATACAAATATAAGCAGTGTAATTGCAACATTTTACACTCCTAGATCATATAAACTCAAAATTTATTTAATGTAAACTTAGATTTTGTTTCCAGTAATATTGATGTAGGCCTAGATTAACACAACTGACACTTGCAGATTTATTTCAGATTTTCTCTGCTGTAAATAAACTCAAAATTCAATAGAGTTTCAGAAGAAACCTGGAAATTACGAGAAACCTTACTGCGGATTAATTACAGGGGCGGTGTAAATTCTGTATGTATCCTGGAAAAGGAATGTGGAGGTCACTGTAAGTCACATATTTCTAAATTAGTTTTCCAAATCAAGCCTCTCCCTTAACCCAGAAATGAGATCTCATTTCAGATTAGGACATTGCCTAGACAGGAAATAAGGCCTCAGAAGTTATCTTTTTAATACACTGAAGGGATATTGCCTGAACTGGTTAATATCTGGCCAGCTTGTGAGCAGTACTACTGCTTCCACTAAAGCATGAGCATTTCTTTTAGGGGTGTAATGTCAGACCCTCTGATCTGGGATGCTCTGCATTTAGAACCCAGGTAGCAGCATAAATATTCCCCATTTCATAAATACTCCTAGTTCTGAAACTGTTTGAGATGATCCTTACACTTAATTTTTTTCTTTTTGTGTGTGTGGATTGTTTTCTGTGTCTGGCTGAACAGAAGTAGCTAAATAGGATTAGTAATATAATGCAATAAATAAGATTAATCAAATACGAGACATGGAAAAACTGCCACTGAATTACCAAGGAGAAAAACAACACAAGAATATAAAACCTGACTTCACTTCTTATTTCCTCTTTTTCTGGAGAGTCATTTTAAGCAATTTCCTAAAATACTACAGGAGGATGTAGGTCCTTTAAGAGGTACGGACAAAACCTCGCAATGGCAGGATTTCAGACTTACTGTATGTGTGGTGAAAGGAAAAGAACTGATCACATGGATGTTACGTGGTTTCTTAGATCGGCACACTTGCTTTTGGTCATGGAGGATGAGGATTTAACCAAGTCCTTTATTAACTAGTTTGGCTGAAGTGACTTGTTCACTCCTACTAAATGCTTCCGTTTCCCGATACGTAAAAATGAAATGGCAGACACCTTGCTACAGTGGAAATTAGGAGGCTCTACAGTACTGGGAATCCTTGGACAAAAAGTACTTTGGAGTTGCCAAGCACTGCTAGCAAAGGAAATTATGCATAATAATCCTTCCTCCAATCCCCACACAGCAACATTAAAATGCATTTCAATATGCCAGGATTGTCTTGTCTCATGGTAGAAACAGGAGTGGAAAGAATGGCCAGCAAATCAGTACCAAATGTTCGGGGCTTGTTCATGTGTGACGAATTCAGCCAAAGGTTGTTGGTTTTTTAAGTAAAAATGGTAACGATGTTAATGAGAGGATCTGCAGAAAGGCTTGACTCACAGTTGTGCACCTCAGTCACTCGCTCAAAAGCGTGGCAGCTAAGGGTCTATTTTTTCTTACTCTTCCACCAGTACTAATGAAGTCAGAAAGCAACAGTGAATCAGGCACAGCATTTTTAGAGCTACTGAAGAGCACAAAAGCAAGACTGGTAAGTAGAATTATTTATGGGACAATAACACAAGAAATTCAGGATACAAGTGAAAAAGGGGGTCCTTTTACGGTAAGACTTGCATTCAGAGGACATTCACAGTAGAGTATAATTGCTGTCGATCCAAAAAATGCTAAGGCATAAATGTCATTATTCATGGAATATGTACATTGTGGTAATCACGGATTACAAAAAGGTTGGTTTGCATGGGGTTTTTTTCAGATGGAGTTAGCCTTGCTATTTTACTACAAAGAACATCATTTTGTGCCACCAGGTTCTCAGGAATAAGGAAATGCAGCCTTTACTTTCCAGTTTTGGCACAGTTGTATCAAGACGAGACTAGATTAGCCTAAACCAATGCAGTATTACACTACACCAAGTCATTATTAAAAGAAATAAATATATGTACAACACTATATACATAACACTAAAGGTTGAGAAATCCGAAAAGGTTCATACAAACTTCTCTATTTAAATAGTATTTGCAATCTGGAGCCAAACTCTGGCAAATAGATGACCAGCTCCAGCCAGGCTAGCACATCCTCTGAGCCCATTTTGTGGCATAAATACGCAATTTTCTATAGGTGTCAAAATAAAACAGTAAAAGAGGCCATTCTCCATGAAAAGTAGTTCATCTCATAGCAGTTTAAGTAAAATGAAAACACTTTTAAAATAGATATTTTCTACTTTTGTTTTGTTTTGTTTTACCAAGTTCTCTCTACATTGATGAAGCAGATAATTTGTAAGACATTCACAAATACAAATAAATTAGTGCCTGCTAATGAGAGAGACTTCAATTTAAAATACTTAGAGCTAATCTGCAAAAGATTAAAGGAGGAATCTAAAAGAAAAGAACGGAGTTTTCTGACATAACCACCTATGAGGGGCCATTTCCATTTAGTAATCAATGGTGCTGATTTTACTCCTAAGATGGCTAAGTGCTAAACAGGCAACATCACTGATATCATCTTGCTTAAAACAACCTACTGTCAATCTGCTCTAGTGCCAAGAGGGGTATGGACAGCCTGTTTTCTCATGAAAACAGCCTTGTAAGTGGAATTTAGTTCCTATGCATCTTTTCCATCACTAATTGTGACCTTGCTTTTTCCTTATTTTCTCTTACATACACAGGGATCTTATTGGTTTTGGTCTTTTCAACAATTTCAGGAGTTAAAAGAAATTCCTTTTTTTCTTTCTTTCTTTGTTTTTCCCCCCTTTTCTCTGTCTCTGGTGATAAAGATCACAGCTGATGAGCTGGATTCTTTTACAACTCCTGCACTTTTTGGATTAATTAACTCAGGCAAAATTTTTCTGACCTGACTGTTGACAACAAAAGGACCAAACAAGGTTCTTAAGTTCCCAAGCTGAGACCATGGTGATGATACATATTCCTTCAAAAAGGGAGTAGGTGACACAAGGTATGGGATCAAAAGATGCTACAGCCATTTATCAGACTAGACTAAATGCTAAATTTATTGAACATATATATTTCCAAGAACAGCATATTTCAAATATGCTTATTCCAAGATTTTATAGTGTCACCTCCCCTTTCACAGAAACTCCCCCAATACACATTACTACTCAACCAAAAATAGTATTGGAACATTTGCTGCTTCACAGTGAGCTCAGATGGTTCCTCTGTCTTCCAAACATTTTCATCTCTGAATTCCTGACAAATATCCCCAAGACTCCAAGCAAGTTGTTTACCTTTTCGGATAGATGACCAATACAATATTTTTAGTGCTAGTATAATGTGCCCGCATGGAACACGCCGTCCTCATCTCACCACAGGGCTCTGCATTTTGGAGCACTCCTCCATAGAAAACACATTTCTTCAACATTTCTTTTGTCCTCATCACCTACTCTTAACTTTATGCCCTCTCCCATGCTGCCAACTATTCTTGAAACAGATTGTCTCTGCCCGTGCACTAATTAAACAGCTTGTCTTCTTAATCACCTTCTCCAGATCAAAATATTTTAACAAGATGAAAGCCAGTCATTGTACTCAAAGCATAATCCAGAATATCGCTTATATCAGTTCTTTTTTTTTCTCTAACACAACTATGAGGTATGTCCTTAGCCAAAACATTTTTGCTAGGCTAGTGTAGACAGTGCAGCCAGTCAGCGGTTCACACTGCCAGCCTTTCAGCTCACTCAAATGCAAGCCAGCCCTGGTTCAGAGCTTGGCCCATGCCTGAGGGAAGTGCCGTGCCCATCTCAGCAGGCTGTACAGGAAGACTGGTACGGCACTGGGCTCACTGAGCTCCTTGGCGATCAGTGGTAGGGTCATACCAACCTCACCGCTGCCTACACCTGTCACCGTGGATTTCTGTCTAACTTGCCCTGGCTCCTTCGCATTCCAAATGAGACTGAAACTAAGTGTTTTTCAAATATTACTGGCTTAGAGATAGTATCTGAGGCCAATATAACTATCTTTTGTTCTTCTGTGTTCTGTGAACACAACCAGATCCAGCGGGCTCCAACAGACCCACCGCAGGGCGCTGCTGAACCCCTCAGGCAAGATGGTGGCACCTCTGGGAAAGAAAGGGCAGAAATGCTGGACTGGGAGAGGAGGGGGGAATGGAGGAGGGAATGAGGGAATAACAAGGTCAGGTGAGTGGGAGGTGCTCCATGACAGAGCAGGTACTTTTCCTGGAGGGACTGCAGCCCATAAGGACCAGTGAAGGACCAGAGGAAAACTGTTGAGAAAGAAGACGTGACAGAGGGAAACCACTCTGTCCGGACCCCAGTCCCTGTGCCACTCCCTGCTGCGTTGGAGGGACTGAGCGTGACCTGCGGAAATACCGCAGGTGGAAAAGAGGTGTCTGGAGAGAAGTGAGCCTGGGAGTGAAGCCGAGCCGGAAAAGAGGGAGGAAAAGCATTTTGAATCTTTGTCTTTTTTTGTTTCCAAACACCAAACTCAGTAATTAAATATTTGTGCTAATTGGCAATAAATTAAGTTGAATTCCACAAGTCAAGCCTGTTTTGCCTGTGACAGTACTTGGTAAGTGATTTCTCTGTCTTCATTTTGACCTATGAGTTTTCTCACTCTTGTTCTTCCTATTTTCTCCCCATCCCACTGCGGGGAGGGGAGCGAGCAGGCGGCTGTGTGGGTGCTTGCTGCCGGCCAGGGACTACTCACCACATCAATGAAGGTGGCAACACCCTTTGAAAGCATAGCAGCAGAATTCTAAATCACATATTTAAAAATATATATGGCATTTCAGACACCTTCATGGGTTAAGAACAGTGGTTTGGACCATTCCACTAGAGACGGGCTTCCCCTGCTGTCTAACCAGCTCTCTTGATGCCTCAGTGCCATTTTAATTCTCGTGTTTTATAAAGGATGCTGCTATTGATACACAAGAAGATGCAAAATCCATCCTCTATTTCTTAAGTGTAGTGAGAACGAGAGGGGAGACAGATGCAAAAAGCTGTAAGCACTCACATTTGTTACTAAGCTTGGGAGAGACAATCCTGAACACGCACAGTGCATGGGTAAAGAAGGATTTTTTTACATTACTGTTTTTCCCATAAAACCACAGTTCTGCAGGGTGTTTGTCTAGACGCAGATGGAATATGCAGCAAGCTTCTCACAGAGCAGCAGCTTTCCCTAATGTTATTTTTGTAAATCTCTAGGCATGGCTCTTGCTGCAGTCATAATGTGAGTACTGACACTGTGTTATGAAAATACAGAAGTACTGGCTCGGAAATTTTCTAGGTTTGATGTACCATGCACACTTAGAAAGCACACATAGGGCTTTCTGATATGTACCAACAATTTTTGCACATTGCTTATTATGCTACTGAAAAAAAAAAACAAAACAAAAAAACCAATAATGAGCCCAAACCTCTGTTGTGTCAGAGCTGTACTCAGCACAAGAAAAAATAAATGTTGAATAAGAGAGATCCATGTATATATATGATTTTCTCAGACACTGGAGCAGAAAAAGGACAGCAGAGGTTCATGACACAGACTTAAGCAATTTCCAAGGATGTCTGCAGAGGCCAAATTTGGAATGTAGTGCTCCTTCCTTCAACTCACTTCTGAATCACACCTGTATTTCCTGCTCTCAGGGAGTGCAAGAATGGGTTAATAATGGTTGTTCAATATCACTTCCCTGGACTTGAATAGATTTTACCTTGCCATTCCTGGTAACCCTGAATTTGGTCCGTGTTGAGTCAATGCTTTAATCTTGTTCATCAGCGCAATTTGGGGCAAAAAATAAAATGCAGCTATGATGGTGCAAACAAAAGTGCCACATAGCAGCAAGGCTAGAGTTATGAGGATATGCTCAGTATCTAATTAAGAAATGCACTGAGACAGAGAAAGACAATTAGTGTAGCTAGATCAATGAGAGATCTAGTTATCTATTGCACGATATGGCCACTTTCAAAGGCTTAACAAGACAAAGAAAATGAAACTTCATGTTAGAAATATCTCATCTTAGCAGGGTGGAAAAATTCAATGTTCCTTTTTCCAGCTCTGTTTCATCTTTCATTTTTTATTCTGTTATTTGTTTTGTTTGATTTCTTCCTCTACAGTGGAATAAAGCATCCAGATTTCTCCATACTGTTGAGCTTTCAGAACGTTTCCCTAGTGATTAGGAATGTAATGACATAAGCATTGGTAAGGCTAGAGTGGATACTTTGTTAGACTAGACATTGAAAGGTTGAACAGGGAGTATATCTTCAGGCTAGACTCCTTTTTATCTATTTCTAGATTGCAGTTTTCAGTTTCTGCTTATTTTGGAATTACTGGCTAAGCAGCCTTCCCTTGCCTTTCTCAGGTACAACAGCATACATCATTCTCTGCAAGAAATTCTTGCAGAAGCCTCTAAAGCATATTTGGTATTTACCATGAGACTTGTTACAGCTATTAACACTATAAAGATTGCAATATTGCAGTCTTTATAGAGAAAAATACTATTTCTGACTAGCTAAGTAACCAAAGAGCATTCTGTCAGGTAACGTGTCCACAGGGAATGAATTTCACTCTAGGTGGGATACAGATCCCGGAATAGAGGAAGGAAAGCAAAAGGAGGAAGACAAAGCAGCTCTCCCTGGGCAAAAACACAGAAAGAGTGGGAAATGTCTCAGCCCTAGAAGTGTCCCTCCATGCCACAACTCTCCCACTGCTCCTCCCAGCCTTCTCCAACATTTTGCAGGAGAAGCCACTGCTTACCTGCAAAGGAAGGCAGGGAACACCTTCTAAAGGAAAGATCTGGCATAGCGTGAAGGGTGCATCAAACACTTTGTCCCGTGGCTCAAAGCAGTTCTTATTGCCACAATGACATTTGTATGTGCCAAGGGAAAATATGAACAGGTAAATTACATTAGCGTGGTTAATAGAATAGCTTAGCAGTTCTGAAAGGTGAAGGCTGAATGCGTGCAGCAATGTAACACTAAATTTGCCGCCTCCATCCAGCCTGTTCGTAACCCTGTAGTAGCATCTCTTACGGGAAAACGTAGCACAGTCCTCGTGCCTGGGATGAGGCACCATGTACAGGTACCCTCCTGAAGTAATTTCTAGCTTTTGCCTTTCAAGATCCAACACTCCCCTCACACTCAGTCTCTGATGCTTCCCCAAGGGTGCCTACAGGAATTTTGGAAGATGTTCTGATGAACACTAACTAGAATGGCTCTATGTATTTGTTAGGGGAGAGGGGAGGGGAATCAACAATCACTTTATTATGCATGATTTTGTGTTGCAGTTGCATTTCTGTCTTGCTTTTCCTTCACACTCTATATTGCAAACTAAACAATCTTGAGGTTAGGATTTTCTTTAGGATTTCAAGTTTTCAGAGTTGGCAACAACTGCCTCAAAACCCCAGCACACAGGATTTGGTATTTCAGCACTGCACTATCAGTAATACAGAGAAGTTGCCACACCAATATGACCAAAACTTAAGGCAATAACAAAAGGAGGTTATTCACTATTAGTGCTTAGGAAAGAGTTTAACTTTCAGGCTGTTGTTTGAGAAGTTCACATTTTCTTTGGCTTTAATCAGCAGCTTCCACTGAAGTATCTTATTTTTTAAGCTTCATAAGAGTATCTAAGAAACCCTAGCTGCTCCGTGACCTCGTAATCATGCTTGCGGCTCCTGTTTGTCTCATGTTTCATGAGAGATAATTGCTTGAGACCCATGGGGTTTATTTCCAGTGCACTTCACTGCAATTGAAAGTTCTGTGACTAATACTAAATTTAGCAGGAGGCAGACAGGTATAGTTTTACCTTTTTAAATAGTGGCTCCTCAACATCTCAAACCATACAGAAGGACTGTTTAAATCACTTCCTTAATAAGAAAATTGGGATTCAGGCTCTGCATAAGGTTCCTTGCCAATGCTTATACTGAGATCATACTGAATACTAACCTGGTTTCAAACCAAATGTGATGTGTCAAACATTGGGGTTTGACATAGAAAAAGAAATAGGGCTCATCTTTTTTCATCGTAGAAAACAGAAAAGAAACAGATAGAGGGAATAATAGATGGAAAAAGGACAGAGATCATATTCCAGAGATAATCCCTGATTTACATAAAAAATAGCCTGAGTACATTCAAATTACCAGTGGGTAAAAAACCCTTCCTCAAAACTGACTTCATCGTTACTCATTTATTTTTATGTTCTTTATCAGGGATGACAAATCATCATGCACAGATTGATCCATCATCATAGAAGGGTTTTGAAACCCTTCTACTGAGTGTCAATTGTCAAGTACTCACTTACCTTGCACTTAAATCAGTTTTTTAGCTACTAATTGCCTACTACACCTCTCTTTGGTTTATTAATTAATTCTGTGTAAACATTCAAACAGGTGCTAAAATATGAGGCACCCTACACAAAAAAAGCTAAAGCTGAAGATAACAGAGGATCTTGGGTTCATATACTACAACAGCTACAGTCTATCCACACAGTAAAAAAGCAAAGTAATGAAAATTGCTTCCCAAATAAAAAATTAACTATTACAATTTACTGTAATACAGATATATACCTGAACATCAGTAAATAAAGCCTTTGTACTAATCATGGATCCCTGACAGTTTTTGTACAATATTCTGTTTTTAAGAGCTGTAACATATTATGAGCATACAGTTCAGTGACAAGAGTATGACTCCAGTAAGAAGAATTTTTGAAGGTCTGAACCTCAATAAAGATGAAAATATATTAAAAGGCCTCACATAAGCAGGTAAAACAGCACAAGATTTCCTCTATTGACTATAGGCAGTCAACAGCTATACAGTACAGTGCCTGTCACAGAAAGATGTGTTAACAGTAAAACTAGTGATAATTACTTTGGGGGATGGACTTTAATGCATATTGGGTTTCAGTTTTGGTGCACTGGAGCTGAATTGACATTTCCAGATAACACTATACTCTGGATTTAAGCTAGTTTTAAAGCCTGGTTTTAGAATAGTACTCCTTCCTTATACTATCATCTTTTTAGCAAGACTGATTTGGTTCTAAAATAGGAGCAATTATTATCTCTTCCTGGTGTTGACTTGTTCTCCCTTCTTAGAGCTGCTGCCTTCTCTTTCTAGCAACCCCAGGAATGCCCTTTCAACTACCACCGGGCTCAGCACCTCCTGGGGCTCTCTTTAGAGGCAGGCTTACTTCAAGACCTTCATCATCCTCTCTTTGAAGTTGCCTCAGGCTGATGCTATGCTTCTCGCAAACTCTTTCTTACAGGCCTAACAGACATTGTTAATAAAACCAAAATGTTTAAAAGATCTTTCATAGATGACAAGATCTGAATTTAACTTTTCAGGCTAGTATTAACCCTTACATTATATGCCAATTTGCAAGAGGATATTGACTTGCAGGACTAAAGAAAGATGTGCTCCACAGCCAGCCCACGTAAACTTTAGACTCTAAACATATACTCAGCAACAAAGACCAGTGGATAAAAACAAATCAGCAAAAGTTTTGCTGCATTTACGTTACTTGCCCTGAAGCAGACCAGCTGTAAGCATCACTAACTGAATTAAACACCCAGTTAGAGGAAATAAAATGCCAAAAGCTGTGATCCATAGATTTTCTCATGAATTTTTTAGTACTAGCATACTATCTCAGCACTGTGCAGAAAAAGATACTTTCCTGCAGCTCACATATAATGGAGGTGGAAAACGATACAAAGAGTAAACCCAGCATATTCAAGACTATACCACAAGCCAGGGGCTGAACCCAATTCAGAGGCAGTCAGAGACAAATTGGGCTCTGGTGGATGAAGAGTCACTGCATGTAATGAAGTCACAGCTCACACTATTAGTTGTTTAGTTCACCCGTAGGATTATCGTTTGCCTGTATCTTATATCAGCACTTCAGCACGAGGACTACTAAAGCACGTCATGATCAAAAGCAAAAATAAAACTTCCTGCTATCTTTCCATCACAATAATTAAAGCACCGATTAGAAACATTAAAAAAAAAAAAAACCCAAACCACGTGGCCTGCAGTATCTCAAGGAGAAAAATATTTCATAAAATCATAGAATCAGCAAGGTTGGAAGGGACCTTTAAGATCATCAAGTCCAACCATTAACCTACCCTGACAAAAAGACTTTTTTCAGGATTGCTTGGGCATTCTGACTTAAACAGTTGTCAGATAATATTTTTGAAAGGACTGAAACGTGCTGCCTCACCGCATCCGATTGTTTTCTGCATAGTGAAACTCCTTTTCAAGAGGACAGAGGGAGGAGTGCACCCACCAGAAGTGGTTCACAACCCACTCCAGTGTGGTGGGAGATACACTGCTGGAATTTCTGTATGCCTAAAAAGTCATTGTGCTGAAGTCTTATTTTCCTGAGGAGAACACACCAGCCTTAAACTGCTAGAGACCAATTATTCTGAAGAATCTAACATCTAAGCACTGTCTGTTTCTAAAGACAATTACTTTTGATCTAAATAAAGTTTGATGAGGAAGACAAGCTGATAACAGAGCCAGAGCATTTGCTGACTCTTGTGCATCCATGTTCAGTATGTTAGCTGCTCTTTATCGCTCTTCCAAGCTGCTCTTTCTTCCATGCTCTTTGTAGAGAGCCTATGCAGTTGCTGCAATTTCTGGATTCTTACAGTACCTGTATCCTTAATTTCACTTTTATCATCAGCTAGTTTACAAAAAGTATGTCTTCAGATTTAAAACAGAGGAACTGAAAATGAAATTAAAATACCCACCAGATTCGTAAGGCACTATGGATGTATTGCTGGCAAGCACTAGAATGTATCTAGATTTTTTACTATTCTTATGTTGTAAAGTCCATTTTTAGCCAAATACACTTGATAAGGATTATGAAGGATAACACATTGCCTGCAGATCTCTTCTGTTAGTATTTGGCTACCCGTAAAATTAGTATCCTTAAACTTAGTGTTAACTAATTGCAAAATTCAGATCTGGATCTAGGTTTCGTTTTAAATCACCAGTAAATTTCAGGATGCTTAGATTTGAAATGTACGTTCAGGTGCATACCTACTTGAAATATACACCACCTAAGTACCTACGTATGTAAACCAATCCTTTGTTGACCTACTAGCACCCCTTTAAACCTTGCTCAGGGATCTGTGACTCTCAGATGGACCTTTAAGGTGTTAAAACAGGTGAAAAACAGAGAGTGAGTTGAGAATTTTTATATCCATTTGTTCTGGGTTTGCAAAACAGTGCTCTAAACCACTTCTTTTTATCTGTACAAGCTCTCAACACAGAGATTAATTTTATTTTTTTTCCTGAGCAAGTTATTCTTATGCGTGGGGAGCAAAAGAGAAGCAGCTTCAAAGACCCAAATTCCCAATGAGTGAGAGGCACAGAATCACAGAATCAAATGAAAAATGTTTCAAGTCAGGATATTCTATGTTCTTCGTAATGTTTCTCTCCAAGGCAACATCACCTTTGGTCTTTCCATAACATGGTGATCTTGTGTATGGGGAAAGCATTTGCACCATTTCTTCCTCAAAGTTTTCCTGCAGGTAACTTACCAACTTGATATGAAACTTTACTTTTGCTGGTGAAAGGGAATTCTGGGAATTATGAGGGAGAATTTCCTCTGCCATATAATCATAGAATTGTTTAGGTTGCAAAAGACCTTTAAGTTAATCGAGTCCAACTGTTAACCTAGCACTGAGAAGTCCACCACTAAACCACATCCCTAAGCACCATGCCTACACACTTTCTTAATACCTCCAGTGATGGGGACTCAGCTCCTTCCCTGGGCAGCCTCTTCCCGTGCTTGACAACCCTTTCAGTGAAGAAATCTTTCCTTATATCCAACCTAAACCTCCCCTGGTGCAATTTGAGGCCATTTCCTCTCATCTTATCACTTCTTACCTGGGAGAAGAGACCAACCCTCACCTCGCTACAACCTCATTTCAGGTAGCTGTAGAGAGTGAGGTCTCCCCTCAGCCTCCTTTTCTCCAGGCTAAACAACTAAACAATCCCAGCTCCCTCAGACGCTCCTCATAAGACTTGTGCTTTAGACCTTCCACTAGCTTCATTGCTGTAAATGACCCAGGAAATTGTTAGGCTAAGCCCTGAACACTAAAATTTCAGCTCATAAATCTTATATAATTTTGGAATAATTCCGTGTAGGTGCACCAGTAGGTTGATTTTCACACCCTGTCCTCACAACTTTGTCCAGGGACAGGATGCCAGCAGACGGCAGATTGATCATTGTGCTGCACCATTCCTCTGTGGAAGCTCTTGAATGAATTTAAAAAACAAAAAAAAAACCCAAACAAAAAAACACAGTAGCTTTTTTCCTTGCAGAAAAACACAATGAATAACACTATATTAAAAAAAAAAAAGATAGGGTGTTAAATCCTTGGTGGGTTTTTAGTAGCTGATGTAATAACACACTGATGCTGGCTGATAAAGAAATGGAATAAAACAAAATAAAAGAGATTGTGTTGATTTTTGGTATATTTTGATTAGATGTCAGGAAGTGGAGAGAAAACTTTTCCGTCAGTCTTCATTAACTCAGCCTGCTCAGAAATGCAGGTGTCAGACTATATATTCAAAACTACAAATACGATCTTTCTAGCTAGCCTATCACTTAGGTTATAATATATTATTAGCTATTAACCTATTATTACCTATTAACCTATTATTAGCTAGCCTATCACTTAGGTTATAATATATAATTATCTATTAACTATGTCCCAGATTTTGAATTCATTTACAAGAGTGCAAATCCAGAATGACTTCACTGGTTTGCCTAAGCAGTGATCTGTAATTGAATTTTTGGCTTTGGGAACGATTTCATCTGAAAGTTTGATTCAGCTGCCAAAACTGAGAAGAACTGATGCTGAAATTGGGCTGGAGGAGAAAGCGCAGGGTGGGGTTGCCTGACAGGAAGCAGATGGTGTCCCTTGGTATGGCATTATCCCAGGAAAGAAGAGGTAAAGGTGGTACTTCAAGGAAACCTCAAACAACTTCTTTGAACTGCAAACTTTGCTGAGAACTCACTTACCAGTCCTGCACTGGTGGCAGGCATAATGTCAAGGGTTTGATGTGAGCCAGCGGAAAGAAGAGGAGGAGAGAGAGCAAGAGGAGAGATAATAGAGCAAATGGACAGACAGAAGGGAGAAAAAGAAAAAAGATTGTATTTTGAACTGTTTCTCCTCTGCACAGTTACTCTCTTGTACAAACTTTCTTTCCCAGGATCTGTTTTCCATTCATTTTCAGATAAGGAATTTATGAAGACAATTGCAGTCACTTGTACAGTAACAAAAGAGATCAGAGAAGTCAAAAATCTCTAAAAAGAAGTTGAATAGAGAGAGAGTAGCTGGGCTAGATCTAATATATTCAGAAAGACAAACAACAAAGTTGAGGAAAGGCAGAGCTTTGGCAGTTGCTAAAAGAAAGCTTTCCACCAGCTCAGTGGGACTTCTCTTATTGCTGCCCCAGCCCCATCTTCCAACTAAGAACTTCTTTTCCTAGGACTGTTCCAAGGTTAAGGTAATGCCTACTGCTGTCTTTCAGAAAAAAAAAAAATGTATATAATTTTCATAAGACTTACAAATCTTTTAAATGTAGAGCAAACCGTTTCTCAAGAGATCAGTGGGCAAACAGGTTTTCTGTGCTGAAAACCTGAAAGAGAGGTAGCAGATGTGTGTGTTCTGAAAAGCCCCTGGTTCAGTGAAGTCTGAGTTGTTTAGAGAGGCACAAAGTAGTGTATTTTCTTGAGAGGTGAGCTCCAGGGGCGCAGCCTTGCCACCATCCATGTCTCTGGCTGCTCACTCACATCCCTGTACTGTAATTCACGCCCTACCAGCTGTGTTGCCAGACTTGTCCTCGGCTTCATGCTGTGAGCCAGAGGAGTGAAAGCAGTAACCAAGTGCAGGAACTGCTCACAATGCCTTCATCTTAGATGCCAGAAAATCCTGGAGTGCTCTCAGAAGCATGTTTTGCCAAGGCTGAATGCCTGCATCTGTACTGAACTGCAAGATGAGGGAAGGTATGTCAGGTTATGCTCATCTCATCTACTTTCAGTGAGAATCTAAACACTCATTACAAGGTTTGAATAAAGACTATCTGAATTCAGCCTATATTTAACTCATTATAATGACAGCTGCTGCCTTCTGTAACTGTGACTCTGCCTATGGAGTGCTTTCCTTTCTATCTTTAGACGCTTACAGCCTCCGTGTTAACAGAGCAAGCCAAAAGAATGGGGTTTGTTCTGCTGCTTATTATAGAAACTGTCTCAGGTAATTCATAGGATCCCTCACATATGTAAGATAACAAGACTACTTTTATGGCTTTATGTCACATTGGAATGCATATTTAACTTCTGTAGTGTCTGGAAAGCTTTGCCAGGTGAAAATTGTTTATAAGAATTACCAACTTTTTAATTAGATTTTGAGTGTTTACGTGGTTTTCTCAGATGGGCTGGGAGAACTGATTCATCACTGAACAGAGATATTGAAAGCTTGTGACCAGTGCATATAGTGAATCTGGTGACCCTGTACATATCCATTTTCCTGGGAATCACACTTGTATGCATGTGAGAACAGACTAGCAGCCAGGTTCTGCCCCAGATTATTGAAGATAGGACATATAGGAATAATCAGTAGCTGAGTAGGTAGGGCTAGCACGGGGGATGTCTCTGACCTGGTTGATGTTTATTTACTTGTATCAAACACGATTACTCCAGTAGGACAGATGGCATAGACTAGCCAATGTGTGGTGTTTGGGACACCTCCTTGTAACCCAGGCAGTGTCACTCTGCTAGTGCCTCCCTTTCCTAAAATGGTACATGAAAAAATCCTGTTTTTACAAAGCATTAATTTGCAATTAAATACTTCCAGCCCTACCTAGTCACAAATGAATAGTTGTTTTCCTGGTTATCTACATACCAAAATAGTGGAAACATTTGGGATTGCAAGATGAGTAGTGGCATGTGTCCAGCTCCTCTGCTGAAATATTCTGTCAATACTATGTGTACTTGATAAGAGCAGTTCTCTTTGCCCCTTTATGGAGTTCACATTGTCCTTAAAATTCCCGTGAATTTGTGGGCTGATCGCTGCAATAGCTAAATGTGGCATTCTTCGGCTGTAATTTTTGCTGCTAATTAATGTAGGTTTGGGAGGGCTCCACACAGGTCACATCAGAGGCAGCAGAAGTGCACTAGCACAACTCTTCTGGTAGAAACCCTCCCTTCGTCTTTCCAGCTATGCTGGGGAATGCCAGGGGCAAGGTGTCCCTTGCGTGCCGTGGGCTCCATGTTCACAGTTAACACTGTTGGATGGAGCGAGAGACCTGATAAGGAAATGTGTTGGGTGAAGACTGCTGTGCTGACAGAGAAACCTTCCTCTTCTTCCCACCTGCCAGTGTATGCATACTGCCTCTCACCTAGCTTCAAAAATGATCCTAACAACAATGCAAGATCAAGTTGCCTTCAAATCCCATCCACCTGTACAGATGATGACAAAGTTCTAAGGATTTCAGGAACTCTTGGCTATTCTGACACCAGCCATGTAACATCCCTAAGGGTGAATGGGATAAACAGAGGCAAATGGAGACAGACAGAGGCAGCATGTTGACGCAAAAGCATATGGAAATATGATATATATTTATTTATTGATATATTATAGTTCAGGACACATGCAAAGTTTCTTCCTGTTCCCTTCACCAAGACTAGAAGCTGGACTGTCCCAAATTGCCCTTGAGGACCCACTAGAAAGCAATTAATACAGGTAGCTAGTGAATGCCATCTTACAGACTCAACTACTAGGCCTATGGGAGCAGACCTAACACTAATTTCCATTTCTGTTAATTACTTTTCAAAACAGGGTGATTAGAACTGCATGTGATATTAATGGTGCAAGTGCACTATGGATTTGTGCAGAGGTAAAATGGTCTTTTGGTTTTCAACTCTTCTGCTGACACTCTTTTTTACATTTTTAACTGCTGCTAAGTTTCCCAGTGTTATTTTCAGGCAACCATCCACAGTAATCCCAGAGGCCTTCTGAAGTAGTGAAATTTGATAATATCCCTATATGAATATATTAGGATTTCTTTCCTCAAACTTAAGAAATATATATTACTTTATATCACCAACACTGGATTCCACTTATTTTGCAGATTCCATTTTACCTATCTTGAAACATCTAGGGGCATAAAGTGCAGACACTGTCACCTGCATATTCCTCTTTTTCTCTGAACCACTCCAGGCCATCTCTGTTAAAACAGTAAAATCGCAGCAAGGACTCCAGTAGAATCACACCAATATTACTACCATCATTTTGTAATCTCCATTTACCTTTTAAACATGTACTGAATGTGAGACCTTCTCTCTGACCTCATCACAGCTTCATTTCCTTATAGCCTTTGATGAGAAAATTTATCAAAATCTTCCTCGAAATTCAATCTGTTATATCACTAGATCATTGATACACAGTGACCCCTCAGCTAGACACAAAAGATTTGTGAGGCTTACCACACATTTCATTAAGCTTTTCTGTGTCTTTTTAACCTATGGTTGTTTCTTTTTGTTTCCTCCTAACTATTCTCCTAATTTTTATGTTTTCCCTTTAAAGGTTATAGAAGGCTACTTTACACCCACAAACTTGCTGAATTTGAGTTCATTAGGAGACAGTTATAAAGTAAGAAACAAGAGTTACATGTTGAACTAAATTTTGTTCACTGCTCAGGATTATATCAAGAACTGTTACTCCACTTCTGGATTCATCTGATTAGGTCCAAACATTTATGAAGCCTACCAGTGTAAACACAATGTGATAATAAATTACATAATTAGTAAAATTACAATGATTATTTTATGCTGCATTAGCTAACAATACAAACTATATATCATGTATAATATATTAACGATCATTTATAATATGTCAAATGATATGTAATTAATCATATAAAGTGAAACCACTGATATTAAGGCTAGTTACTAAGATGCATGTAAACAGTAAAATATATCATGAATATTTCAAATAGCTGAACCTCATTACTAGGAATATTGAAGGAAATTAAGTGTAACCCCATCCAGCAAATCACAAAAGAACAGATATAATGGATTTATGAGAATCGAAATAAAAGGAACAAACATACATCTTGGCTAAACAAGGGGACCACAGATCTCTAAATTGCTTTGGAAGCTGACAAAATACCAAGGAGGAAAAGAAATAGTTTAGATGGTTATAAACAATAGGCAACTGCATTAACTCAAGAAAAGGAAGGAGTACTTTGAATGCCAAAAGAACTTCCATTATAGGCCAAAGGGCTATATTCTGTATGAAACATTAGTATCAGCATTCATCTGCGAATTTTAAAATACTTCAAGTAGGACATGTATTATTTTACTCATAAGCTATCATACTGACAGTTTAATGGTCCTGTCCACGTCACCCAGAAAGCCAGTACTAGAGCTGACAATAAATCAGGAATTTTCTGACTCTCAATTCATATAATGACTTAGAGATTGGAGTTTTTCTTGGGCAGAAGTAGCCTGGAAGGTTCAGAGATTCCTTTGAAGTGAAGTAGGTCTAATAAGAAGCTAGGTAAAAAAACAACTAGGGATCTTCGCTACTTCTGGTTTTGCAGGCCCAACCTGAGCCACCTTTCAATAACCTTCTTTTCATTTCATGAAAATGTGTGCCATTTTCAAGTGCTCTCCAGTCAGGCATGTACATTCCTACTCACCCAGAATCACTAGTCACCTTTTTCTGCATCTAGCCTGAGACACTCCTTATGGCTGGTCTGGGACATTTCACAATAATTTAATCAAAAGGGAAATTGCTCATACTGCAGTCTAATACTCAATTACTTCCTTTCAAAAACAGTTACAAGTAATTTGCTCTCATCTGTGGGAATGTTCTAGAAATAGATGCCTATTAAACTAACTGGCTTGGACAGCTTCTCATCCACTCAGTCCCTAGAAAGTCTTACCTCCAGTTATGCCACCTCCAAGGGAAGCATCATACAGGTCACTTCTAGAAGTTCTGCTTCAAAGAAAGAATTCCTGAAGTGAACCATCAGCAAATTAGCAAAACAGCATTTGCCAGGTCTGTGGCACTGCTTGGAAAAGAATTGCCTATGGTGATACGCTCAAAAATAGAGGGTACTGGCAACATGAGGGGAAACTACATGTAAGAAAGTCTATATAGAAACCTAGTGTAGGATATATCCATGGTAGGCAGGGCAGGTAAATACCACAAAGACGATTCCAGTCAGTGGCATTATGCCAGTTTTTGCAGCTGCAGATCTACTCCAATGCATCTGTCCTCTTGCAGTGAAAACATATCACTCAGCCATCTCTTCACAAGTTCACATTCACTCCAGTAACCCTGCTGTCCAAGTCTTTTAGGCTTTATTAGTAATACAGTCAGGACATATTCTGCAGCCCTGTTCCTCCAGAAGTTATACTACCTTCTCTCTGTTTTCAGTGAATGGACATACACATCCAAAGCAACCTGTGGTGTTCTGAAGGTGTCCATTCCTTGTAAGGAACCTAGCTTAGGAGACACACCCCCCAGAGACAGCATCAAAAAGGAAATTCAGAGCCTGATCTATAACCCCTACCTCACCATCACCTTCTAGAGAAGTCTGTTTCTCTCCACTGACTACAGAAGCGCCTAAGGACATTTAGCATCATCTCAACTAGACATTTAAAAGTTTTACGGTGCCCAACATGTAAAAAGAACTGCAGGTAATGGCAACAGAACTAAATGCAAGTTACACAACACAAGCAAAAAACTGACAATGAACTTACTCTGAAAACTTTTTCCACCCTTGCGATACTCTTCCCAAAGATGGTTCCAAGTTGGTCTCCAATCCCAGCCAGCAAGAAGCCAAAGAGTGGAATCCCAAAGATGGCATACAAGATGCAGAAAACCTTGCCTCCAACAGTGCTTGGGGCAATGTTCCCATACCCTGAGAAGAAAAACAATTGTCAGACTCTCAGAATTTATACAGGGCTGTTTAGAAAAACTAATGGGTTTAGAAGAACTGCTGTTCCTGCAGGCATACCTTTGTTCCACATTTAATTCCTATTTACAAAGCTTCCATGGCATGATGTCATTTCCCAGGCGAGCTACTCACTGTGCTTTAGTTCTTGCAGCCTCAGTTACCCATGTTTTCTATAGATTCAAGTCCTATCTAAAGTTCTGTTTGATTAATTAATCTAGCTTGACTATTCATGGCACAAAAATCCCTCCATGCTGGCCTGGTGCCTGCATGCTGCTGCTCCTCTCGGAGTCATTGCCCATGACTTCCTGATGACAGTGTGGTTCACCTGACAAGGCTCATTTTCAGTGGCTGGCTCATAATTTCCTCAGCCCCTCATCACACTGACTAGTTACACTGCGGCCTCCAAACTGTACCCACTACACGAATCTGCCCTTGAACTCTTTATTCAGTTCCTCTTTTTCAATTTGACAGTAAAGAGCCTAACATTTGCATTTCATGAGTGTTTTGTGGCAGTAATAGTTGCACCTTTTTATTTAAGATCAGGTATCTTTAATGAAATGTAATAGGGATTTGTAGCCTGACAATACATAATCATTTGAATATTAAAAATGACCACATAATCACAAATCACTGATGAAATAAAGTGGAAACACAAAGCATCCAGAGAGATGGAGATCTAAGAAACTATCTGCTTCATCTACAGCAATTCCTCCTGGACCTTGGGAATTAAGGCTGGGCTCCCAGGTCCTAATCCTGTTAGGTTTGTGACACTGGGACTGGATATATCTCTCTGTCGTGGGATGGTGAAAGGACTATGCTGACACACAACAATGCCCCACACACACACAATCCACAGTCCTCTTCATGGCTGCATCCATGATCCCAGATTTCTCCTAAAAGTCCAAGAAAATCCAGGTTCCACAGGCCGGTGGATTGAGATTGACCAGGTAGTCTGCTGAGTGTCTGCCTAAGAGGAGCCCTAACAGGGCTCTGGTGGATAAAATAAAACCATTTTCATACATAGACAAAACACATAGACTTTATGCAGCCTATAAAAATCTCATTCATGGAGAATTTAAACCAAATATGGGCAAAAATCCAAGCTTTTTTCAATACGTTATTTAAATAGCAGATGTCAATGAATATGCCTACATAAACTATGCCTACATAGTGGCATTTATTTTAATGAGTAATTTAAAAGCTTGTCATTTGGGTCTATTGAGTAAACAAATATTAAGGGAGGGTTTTCTTACATTTGATTCAGAAATGTTTTCTTTCTCACCACCCGCTGGTTTTATGCTACTGTTAAAAATATGTGGTAATGTAGCTTAGTACGTAGAGGAACAGAGGGAGGAGTGCACTCTATACAACCGCTCTTTTACCCTCACTCCGACAACAAAGAACAGGCAGAGCCAAAGGCACACGCTCCACTGTTTGAGATGATGAGCACAGCAAGGCTTTAACTGACAGGATTTTTTTGTTGTTGTTGCATTACCTGCATAAAGATCTTGCAGAATTCAGTCAGATTCTCACACTTTAATGAAGCCTTATGTGATTGTCAGATTATTTGTCTATACAGGCACCAGTGTGTGTATTACAGTTGTAATATGGAGAAGCACTCTATCAAATATTTAAATCAGATGAATACTCAAAGGCAATGCAAATAAAAAGTAACAATTTGACAGTGGTTTCCAAATAATCAGATCTCTTGACCTCCAACCATAACAGCACTGAAATCAAGCTTTAAGTCATAAAACCACTGTATAATTATCATCAGTGTTATCAGTTTATCAGTTTTTTCCTTCAGACCATCTTCTGAAATCCCAGCTGCTTGAATAAACTTCAGGATCTTCACAGAGGAGAGGATAAAAACCTGAGCATATCTAAGGCCAGCATTCAGAGATCAAGAGACTAAATACATTGTACACAATGTATAGGGGGGATAGATGATAAGTGCCTGAATAATGAACTTACTAAAATGAGTGGATAAAGAAAAGTAAATGAAGTACTTCAGTATACCCTTCATCAAATACAGAGAAATGTGTCAATATTTCAAGGCCACGAATTCTATGGGAAAAAAAATGTGGGTTTTTTTTACACAATGTACAATTTGTGTAATTCTTTGCAATTGCTAGTATAAAAGCGAGGAAGAATTTAAAAAGGATGTGATAACTTATGTGAACACATTTCCAATTACAAGGAATAGAGTACAAGAAGAATTACTTATATCAAACTTTAGAGCATAAGCCAAAATTAATTGAGGTGTTTAGGATGCCCTAGTTTGAGACAGAATAAAACCCTTATGGGTAAATTAATCCATTAAATTAATACATAATAACATTAAAATCCAAATTCCCAACAACCATAGAATAGTTATTTCATTGGGTATTGGTTCTTGGTCTTTTTAGTGAAAACTAAGAAAATTAAGAGTGTTGGTTGATGAGAAGCTCAGCATGAGCTGGTAATGTGCTCATGCAGCCCAGAAGGCCAGCCATATTCTGGGCTGCAACACAAGAAGCATGGCCAGCAGGTCAAGGGAGGTGATTCTGCCCCTCTGCTCCACTCTGGTGAGGCCCCACCTGGAGTGCTGTGTCCAGCTTTGGACCTGTTGAAATGAGTCTAGAGGAGGGCCACAAAGATGATCAGAGGGCTGGAGCACCTCTCCTATGAAGACAGGCTGAGAGAGCTGGGATTGTTCAGCCTGGAGAAGGGAAGGGTCCAGGGAAATCTTATACTAGCCTTCTGGTACTTAATGGGGGCCTACAGGAGAGATGGAGAGGGACTGTTTATCAGAGAGTGTAGCGATAGAATGAGGAGTAACAGTTTCAAACTGAAACAGGAGAGATTTAGATTAGATGCCAGGAAGGAATTCTTTACTGTCATGGTGGTGAGACACTGGAACAGGCTGCCCAGGGAAGTTGTGGATGCCCCATCCCTGGAAGTGTTCAAGGCCAGGTTGACGGGGCTTTGATCAGCCTGGTCTAGTGGGAGGTGTCCCTGGCCATGGCTGGGGGGTTTTAACTGGATAATCTTTAAGGTCCTTTTCAACCCAAACCATTCTATGATTCTATAAACAGTAAACATACCTATTGTTGTGATGACTGTTCCAGCAAAGAAAAAGGCACTTCCGAGGTCCCAGTGACTGCTGTTGTTAGAGGAATTTCCTATGGGACTGACTCCTGCATTATCAGCATCAACAGCGTGCTGCAAAGAAAAAGACAACAAATCAGCCTTATGCATGCCTTACCACATCCTACGCATGGCAGTATAGGTTCCAAAGGAAATTTCTAGGACCATGGGAACAGCTTAAACTTTTTAATACCTGCTCGAAATATAGTAGCATCCTTTGTACTCAAGAGCCGAATATATGACTGCACTAAACAGTTATTAAGGTGGAAAAAAGATACAATACACATACAAAGAACAGAAGATACAAACTGAGGAGTAGAGGAATGACAACACAAAGAGATACATATATATCATTCTGGTAGCAATGCTGCCAAAGGAAATATACCCCAATGGGAACAGCTGATCTCAGAAGCAGCAAGAAGGGTGGGAAATACAAACAATGTTCACCAAGTCAACTGCAACTAGTCAGCCAGATTCCCAGACAATTAATAATTGATTAAGTTATTTATATTTTATGCTAACCAAAGAAAAAATGGGATCACAGAATCATAGGGTTGGAAGGGACCTTAGTAGATCATCTAGTCCAACCCCCCTGCCAGAGCAGGGCCACCTTAGAGCAGGATATATATATCCCATTTGAAACAAACTAATAGGATGGCCATGGAAACATCATGAAACAACTTTGTGATCAGCTAGGCCTTCCCATTTACCACACTGGACATGATTGCACCTCCACAAACACAGCATGCTACAGAGACTCACAGATAGTGCTTGAATGAATTAAACCCAGAACAGAAGCCCAGGTAGCTATACTGCTTCCAGGTCACTGTCCTATGTCTCACAGAGCACTGAATAAAACCAGGCAGACATAACAGCCTGCTGAATGTTTGCTTGGGAAATTCGGAAAATGTACCATATTGTGTCACGGGGACATACTCATTTGCCTTTCATTGCAGCTTCACAGTCCAAAGGAAGGTAGAGCTAAATGCATCAGCCTTCAAAGCACAGAAACAAGTCTCTCATCAGCATCTGGCACATTAAGCTGGATTGCTCTAAGTTCACTTCTGAGATGCCCTTTGGTACATATTCTCTAGTTGCTTGTAGATCTCATGCAATCTATTGCCCATCGCAGAGAAACTCAGATCTCACTCTGGAACAGCATCTAAAATGACAGCCTTTCAAAGTAAGCCTCTCCTTCCCAAATGTTCCCAACTGTGATCAAGTCCCATAAAACCAGTGTGAAGGAAGCAAGCTTCTCTCTTTCTGCCTCTTACCATTTCCAGCTCTTTGCCTTTCTCCTGTTCTGTTCCAATTTCACTTCATGATGCTGTTATCATGCTACTCACGCTACTGCCAGATCTTCCCCTTCTCTCTCACTTTGATATTTGCTCCTCTTCCTAAATATTGCCACCAGCCTTTAGCCTGGGTTATTTCAGTGAACTTACTGCCAGGCCCAACAAGAGAGGCAAAGTGCGGCCTCTTCCATCCTCTCTCTCTTTGACTTTGTTCAACACAGAATTCCCACCTATCAATACAAGTTTGTTTTGACTTTTCTTATTTCATTTCTTTATCCATTTCTCTTTTACCTCTGACTTATCATCTATGAATTATCACTGTGATTTTTTATTTCACCTTTTTCTATACAGTCAATGTGCAATGTTAACCATTTTATTTCACCATTGCCCCACTTCTCATCTGGTCATGTCTATGATTTCTCTCCTGATCTTCCCTATAACTTCATGTTCTCTTTGCTTTTAGCACTGACTTTAAAATACATCCATTTAACATCTCTTCTATCCCTATCTTTAATGATACACTTTTCTCTTCATTCACCTCTTCCCTCTGATGGTTCATTTTTCACATTTTTTCTTTTCTTCCGTTCCATTTTGCACTTTTCATCACTAATTTTTTGCCTATATTTCCAACTGACTTAATCATCACAAATGTTCCTCTTCCACGTTTTTTTCTTTGGACTAATTTCAGATGATCTGCTCCCCAGTTTTTAGTTATTCATCACATTGTTCCACAAAAAGGGAAAGGAGTGGGAGAAGAGATGCACAGGCAAGAGCAGAGCCCAGGTATGTCTAAAGAAATCAGTACAGGACAGCCTTTTTTAGCAGTAAAGCTGCTACATGCCAGGCTAAGCTGATTGTGAAATTACAGCCTGAGAAGCTCCAGACTGGACCGGTTGCATTTCACGTGGGCAGAAAGCCAGGGTTCCTCAGCACCTGTCCCTGTATCCCTGTATCTCAAGAAACAGGGATATAGAGAAAGGAAGTGTTTAAGACCAAACTCCTTGAAGGGCTTCTGCACCAGTTGCTGGCATATTGCAGGTGGTGTAAACGGAGAGATCATTTGTTTACCCAGAAGAGAATAAATCAGCATAAGAGACAGGTTGCCTGTTTAAATAGGCCATGACACACTGTCAGCTACCCCAGCGTGATACTTCTGCCAAGGAATGCTGCTTGCCTTCCCCTTGAGTGTGTGAATGTCAGCGAGCTAATTACAACACTTTAATCACATTTGAGTTTACACAGTTTAGCAAGTCTATTAGGGCCAAGAACCAACCCCTGCAGTGAAGGAGCGTCCCGTTGCTCCTAGGTAGCTTTGAGTTTCTCAGCCTCCCTTCTCATCCAGACCAAATCCATATTTTCTTTAAATCTTGACTGGCATCATTCATTTATAAATATCCAACTATCCCAATGCCATTTTACAGCTGAAGTATAGACAAAAGTAACAGGTTATCAAAGTACCCACAGCTCTTTCACACTTACTCCTTTCCTGATCCCTTCTTCCTTCTCAAGAGGAGCTACATGCACAGTACACAACATTTTTTCTATATTTTGAATGAATTCAAAAGGATTCTTATTTAATGAATAATTATTAATCTATGGTAGTTTATCTGTTGAAATGCCACCCATTCAGGGAAGGCAATAACTTGGAATATCTCAAAGGGCTGAAAGTCTTTCTTGATGTTGAAGAAATGGATGTGTCCTAAAGCCAACGGGCAGATAGGAGTGAGGGAAATGACAAAACTACCAAAGTAAATCCAAGTACTCAATATAATTTTTTTTTTTCTAAAATGTATATTTCTTATCACAATTTTCAGCTTGGTTGCCTATCATTGTATAGATGTGCATTTTACTCTCAGCCCTTTTGGTATAAGCAAACTACAGTCCCTCTGTAATCAAAAAGACATGGTCCAGTGAATCCGCATGGAACTGAAGGGAAACTACTCAGGAAAATCCCAGCATATGTACTGATACTGGGATGACTGAATCCTGTATTCCCAAAGACAGTGCAATCCAGACTCCATCTCAATCTGGAATAGGCTTTATTGGTTCCACCTGTGGATATTCAAGCATCAATATTTAAGGGCTATGAGGCATGGGCCCACCCTGGCCTGCCTAGTTGTTAACGTATAGGACTCAAAGTCCAAAGAAAGGTATAGTCAACACTAACTTGTCCTACCAGGTGTCAAGAGTTCCCTCCCCCCAACATAAGATCAAAATAGTATCTCCTCTCTACGGATACAATCATTTATATTCTCCTTACACCAAATAGAAACTAGTGTGGTTTCACCATCTCAGCTCCTGCCCCAGTGACGCTGTACAAGTGTCGGGCTCCAGCTCCCTGCAGTCCTGCCCTGACCAGCCACAGGCTCCGCTGAGCTGGGGCCTGACCCACGGGCTGATGTCTCAGCCCAGCCTTACCTCATCCCCGTCCCCAGGGAGGTGCCCGATAGTCTAGGCTGGGGGATGCCCCTGGCTGTCCCCAGCCAGCCATGCTCCCGAGCTGCCAGCGGTGGAGTCTGCCACTGCCAGCTCTCTGTCCCTTGGGGTGCAGGTCACCCTCACTGGGCCTGGATACTCACACACCTGATCCTCCTTGGTGAGTGAGGGAGTACATGCCAGCCTTTGCTAATGTATTAGGTACCTTGATCACTAATTAAGACAATTAGATCAAGCAAATTCTAGAGTTGTGCCCATAGGCAAGAAGATAGCTGGGAGCTAGTGCAGCTGATGAGGAGTCAGGAACCAGATTTTCTGGTTTCTCTGGGGAAAAGACTTTTATCTGTTTCACTTGTTCATATTTCTTTAATTTCTCCAGTAAGATCCCAAGCATGAAGAAGACAAATCTTTTCCAAGGACAACCATAATACCCTTCTTGAGTGCCGAGTTACTCAAAGGATGTGCCCTATGTGTAACCAAGGATAGGAATTTGATAAGAAAAGAGAATTCTTGTCATCTTTTTTCTAGTTCCATTAATACCTCTCCACAGATCATGCTAATCCAATAATGATTATCTCCTTCTACAATTCTTTTCCAAGCAGATTCCTATCAAGCATACAAAAAATTGTTTCAATTGCCTTTCACGCTCTGATGTTTCTCTGTTATGATTATTAGGATGCTACTTATTATCAAGCAGCTTTTAAAGATTAATTCCCTAATAACTTTTCTCTATACTCCCTACCTCTCTACTTATTCTCACCACCCCTCATACAGTGATTAAGGGATCCTCATTAAAAATTCCCATTTACTCACTTTTCCACGAGACCATTTTTGAAGGATCAAGGTCAGCAATTTTTGTTCAGGTAAAATCAAAATTAGTCAGCTTTGAAAGCCCATCCCTTGAATATTTCTGCCTATCTTGTAAAGGTCTTTAGGTGGCAATCAGCCAGACAGTGATCTACCTACCCTTACAGTGATTTGGCCCTTGTGCGTGCACTCTGTCTGAGGGCAGACCTACAGCACTCAACAAGAGACATGCACAGAGATGGAAGTCCAAAGGGCTTAGCTCCCTGCAGACATCGTAGCTGAGTTCTGGAAGCAACATAGCTACAGGACAGCTGCAGACTTCTGCAGCATCCTAGGCTTAGTCTGTCTCCTATACCACCGGCGCATCTCTGGACTGAAGTTACAAACTGGAGTGGCCTGCACCAACTTAGACAGGACTCAAGAGATCTGAATTATTTTTTTCTTATCTTTTTAGGGAGAATAAGGTAAAATAAAGACTGGGGCAGAAGGGAAGTTGGGACATATAGAGGACAACCTCCAGAGGCACAGGCAGAAGCTTCAATGATCAGATATTTACCATTGTTTTTTTCATGATTTAAATCGTCTTTTCCCATCTTCAGAACAGGCAAGTCTTCCCCATACTTAACTCAAAATACTTTTTTTGCTTACTTTCTTGCTTACCTTCAGGGCAAAAGTAGTTCAGAACACTAATCAAAACTGCCTATCCAAAATATGAACTCTTACTAACGTAATTAGCCAGTAAAGCCTGACTAGCTTATTTCCAGCTCTGCTTCCTTTTCAGCTTACAGGCTAACTCTAATGAGTTGCTGTAGTCATTAGTGGGCATTGATAATACCACTTAGTTCCCAGGTGAGTGATTTTATTTTTTCATTCTATAATCATTCCGACTCCTAAATTAAACCCTGAAGGAAAAGGAGGAAGAAAGCAGCCCGCCAATAACCTAAGTAACTTCTTATAGTAGCAAGCCACTCTACCTTACGTCATTGTGCAGGGCTCATTACAAAAGTTTTTACTCATACATGGTGCACAGGCTGCAGAGAAACAGAATATGAATACCCTTATCAGCTCCGCAGGAATTACTTTGCCAAAACACATTGATGGTCTTCCTGTCTGCCCCTCATAATTATAGACATCTGATCTTTCTGAGAGGCATAACCTCCCCATTATACACTCGAAGTGTGCGTTATCACAAAGGCAAGAGAACATCCTTTTGACCCCAGCTACTAATAAGTTTATGCTATGACATATACGAACAAAAAAAAAGTTTTGTAATACATTAGCAGGTGTAACTACCAATGTTATTTTTCTTTTCAACTGTATGTCCAGTCACTTGAGTCCTGCTGCTTTCTGCTATTTGTTCAAATGGGTACAATAGAGCTAAAGGTACTTGAAGCACCTGACATTTCATTATCTTTTAGCATATTCTGGATTCCACTTCTCTCTAACTCTGAAAACTCAAAAATTCTGGCGTTCAATGTACCCAGTTGTAGATCACATAAGGCATTAAATAATGAACTTGCTTCGCTGCAACAAATGTCTTCAGAAGCAGAAATGGGCTTTAACAATCTACAGTTAAGAACTTCCACTTCAGGTGACTTTGGATAACATAGCCTGCACTGTGAAATACTCGCTAGTCTTAACAAAAAATTATCTGTCCTTGTATTAGTATTAGACAGACCTGAACCAAAACCTAAGAGATAAATGCAAATTTAAAATACTTTGAATCTTCCTAGTGATTTGCACTGCTTTCATCACTATATTACTTATGAGGTCTATGAATGAACTTTACAGTCTGGACGCAGCAATTCACATTTGTGCTACCAGTGCTAATATTTGCAATGGGTTACTGGAGATCAAGTTGTAAAGGTCGTCTCCTCCACACTAAATTTTAACAGCTCCCTCATACAGTGCTGTATACCTTCCTTATAGGTTTTCCAAAGGGGCAAAGGGATCATTTTTTCCATCATTAGCCTTGTAAAGACCACAACACTCCTTTCATTTTCTCCTTAAAGGATTGTTCCAGAGCCACCCCACAGGAAAAGGATACAAGCCAGTCTAAGGTCTCTCTTTTTCCATGTTCTCCAAAGCACTAAAATGAATCAACACAGTCATTCTGAACAACATGATCTGTGTTCATCTAAAGGCTTTCAGATAGTCAGAAAACATTAATTATAAATAGCTCCCTTAGCAATAGCCAGGTGCTGACTGCACAGAGCCCAGCACCAGGACCCATGGAGGTTGCCACACAGTCTGAAATCACTGCTGTAAAGGCAGATGCAGCATTTGGTGCAGTGCAGAAATGCATTTTGCCAGCCAGGGAGATGTCACTTTTGAGATCATTGACATGAAGGCATGAAAGCACTATGTTAAGCCCCGACATTATCTCCAAGCAGTGGTTCGCCATTCTTCTGTGGAAGTCAGTTACAATCAGAGTGTTCTGTATCAGCGTACCCAACTACATCCCTGCAGCCAGTTTCACCCCCAGACACACAGAAGAAACCAAAGGAACCTGTTCTTTATTGACAAACCTGTTTCAATATTTCACATCACTTGGCCTTAAGACATGCTAAGCTGCTAAACCCATTTAATTTACCGCTGCAAAATGATTTCCAGTTACACAGTGCAATGCCTGAGGACATACTGGAATCTCAGGAGACAATAAGATTTGTTCAGAATATCTGCCTTCTAATGACAAAGTATGCCTATTTTTTACTTTAGTGTCACCACATTGGAGGTGAAAGAAGGGAAAATATTGTGTAAAATGAAGAATTAAAGCTTAGGCTAGAGAAGAGGGGCTGTTTAGAAATCTTTGTACTGCAGTTAGTATGCAGGAGTCTACCATCTTATTGAGGTGCTTTGCTTGTTGCACCTAATATGTGTTCTGCTTTCTGCAAGAAAAGAAAGCACTTTGCATATCTTTTAATAGTGGCATACCCACCAAGGGAATACAAACTTCTTGCTTTTAGTATTTTTCAAAAATCCTTTAATCAGCCAGCACACATTATACCTAAGAAGTTGAGGGAAATACAGATCCCTGCAGCGCTGCTATGAGAAACACATCTGAACCAATATCCCTGAACAGAATTCACCCTGCCAACCAGACATGTTCACCTGTCTTTTGCAGACAGATGAAGGATGTGATCCAAGCCAGCCCTGATCCAAAAGCTGTATAATCATATCAGCATAACATCGCTTCCTTCTGAAGCAGGTTTGGCTTCTTAGCTAGAGTACCAGGCTGCCCAACAGTACAGGTGCACAGCTTCTGACTCAGAACTGACCTGTCTTCTGTGAACACAGAGCACAAGCAGGGAGAGCCCACATTTATCTGCAAAGAAACAGAAAGAATTTGTTTTTCTTAGCAGAGCCAGAAGAGCATTGCAGTCTACACCTGTGGGCAAGGAAGAGGAATCAATGGGATGTTGTCTGTGGAAGACCAGCTACAAGGAAACTGAACAAGTTCAGGTTGAAAAGTACGAGAATGCTTTTTCCACCACAGCAATGAGATACTGGAACAGCTTCTTAAAAGAAATACTAAGCTTATAAATTTGATGTACTTATTCTACAGGGGTTTATAACACAGTTGAGTGGATGTACACAAGAATCCAGGGGATAGCTCTGTGTTCTTTCAAACTGCCTGAAATCACGATGGAGCTCTGGTGCAACATGTCAGAGGAAAACACATGCTCTTGGAAGGCTCAGACACAAATTTAGGTCTGAAATACAGGACTGAAGTTCAACTTTGCAATATATTCCTTAGGTATCACACATTTCTTATCTAATCTGTATTTTCCCCAGGTTAACTTACATATTTCTGCATGGGATCCTAGAAGATACTCTTCTCAAGTCTTGTAAGATCCATATTTTCCTTGTCTAGAGTTTTAAGCAATGAAAGATGACTCTATCCTTGATAGACCTTTCTTGCACATTATTCCATTTTCCACTTATCCCTACATACTTGATTTTTTTTTCTTCAAAATTTATTCTAAAGCTTTGCATACTAGACCAGTCTAAAAATTCTGTAGTTCTTAAATGCCAATTATTTTCTATTTTTAATAGAAAAAATTTGCAACAGTAAACCTGTAAATTAATATACCAGTAAGTTTAGAATTCTTGGCTGACTATTTATTTCAAAATTCCCATCTATCATTTTCTGTTTGCTGTCAAGGTTGCTGTGTTTAATTTTGGAAGAAAAGCCAAGACCTTAATATCATTTGAAAATTTACAGAGATGATTGGCAAATGTCTGGCAAATCTCACAAAAATTTCTTACAGATACTAAGTTCTGATTTTCTTTGCATGCATTTTTCATTATTCTAATGAATACATTTAATCTCCATTTACAACATTTTGGAGACATCGTTTCTGTTTCACGGACTTTAAAATGACTGAGAAAGAGCCTGCTCTTCATACTGCCCATTGTGATGGCTCTGTGAACAATTTCATGTTCCACCAACTCAGCTGATCAATGAACCACCAAACTGTTTGTCCTAACTTTCAGGAAGTACTGTCTTCTTCATGTGGCCTACCTGAATCAGCGTGTCCAGCTCCAGCTGAGTTACACAAACGTGCTCCCGAAGGAAGTCAGCCTTCTCTAGTGCAATTGTGTTCTTCTTCTTGCTTTCAAAGGGCTGCTCCAGGGCACGGAAGACAAGTCCTCCTGTCACCAGGTAAACTACCACCACAACAAAGATGGCCACCACTGTTTTCCACTTCATGACTGTCTGCAGGCCTTGAGAAGGGGCTTCCATGGTAGCAACGACAGTGGCTCGGGAGGAAACAGAGAGTCGTGGAGCTGGGTAATGCCCGTTAGTTTTGGGCTCAGGTTCACAAGCTGGCACTGGTGAGGGAACAGCCACTGAAACACAAAGTGAAAAGATCTTATTTATAACCAAATCCCTAAGGGTATAACCTTGATCTTCATATACAACTTTCCTAAATGCCATTTTCAAGACTCGCATAAACCATGTTATTCACACGGAAGTGATTCTTCTCATCTGGAAGGCTGTATGTGTGTTCTGTCCATCCATACACAAGCCACCTCAAGGCTTTACTTCAAATATTACCTCTAGAACTGGACACATCAGTTGCACATGCAAAAATTTCAGAATGATGCAGAAAATGTTTTGCCAATAAGAACATGAAAATGTTGACTGGTTAGGATATAAATTACACATGGAGGGACACTGGCAGTGATTTATTTCCTTAAATCATAATACTAATAGTATTAATAGTGCAAGGATATTGAACTGTTAATCATCAGTGATCAGTACCTGGCCTGGCATTGACAGAGACAGAAAATGCTTTGCAAACCACAGTGCTGTTTGGCTCACCAACATAAGCAGGCCTATATTACTCACATGGATTCACAAAACCATGACTTCTGAAAATGTTCTTAGAGCCTGGAAGCTTCACGAATTTTAGCATAAATTGTTCTTCAGCCAAAGCATACTAGGCATCTGAGGTCGAAGTCACTCACATGCCAAGCACAACGATGGACCTCACAGCTTGGGACTGAGACACTGTATAGCCCACGTGACTTTAGCAGCACATCAGAGCTAATAAGCACTGACTTCCAGCCAGACTTATTAGCTTGACCACTGTGTCAAGCTACCAAGGCATCCAAATCAAAACTGGCTCACTTCTACATAATTCGAATGTCTCAGCACCACACTTCCCCTCTCTCTGTTGCCAGTGCTAGCAACGGCAGGATGAGGCCAGGTTCCTCAGCATCCATTGGTATAATGGTACCACATGCAGGCTTTAAAGATGCTGGATTTATTCTAAACCAAATCCCTGCTGTAATCTTACCATGGTGCAGCTGTCACTGGCCTATAATTTCTTTGAAACTGGACTGATTTATTCATATCAGACCTAAATCAGATTTACATTAAAATGGAGTCACTTTTGCTGCATTCTCTGAAGTTATTCACAAAGTGGTTTTGCTGTTTTGCTGAGAAATTAAAGCAGAAGGATTTACAACAGCTGATCAGAGTGGCGCAGTGAACTGATTCCATACATTTTTAACATACAATGTGATTTCACCTTGAGTTTGAAGTGGGCTACAACTCTGTCTCAATAGAAACCATTTTATGATACTGAATTAAGAAATCAGATGTTTACTGCAGTTACACATTCCTAGAAGCGATACATCTCTGAAGCATTACACTGAGAATAGAGCTTCCAGCTTACTTGCTAACCAATAAACTACAGAAATCTATAGTTGCTTTACACTTACAGTTAATATTTCTTTGTGACTATTTCTAATGTGACCTGGAGGCTGCAGATGCTAAATACATTAGAAAGAATCCAGGATCAGAGGAAAAACCTCTGTGGTTAATCTCCTTTGTGTGTATCTCTGTTTTGCAAAACCCTGGGGCTCAGTTTAACCATCAAAAGGTCATTATGGTTCTCAACACTTACCAGCCAGAATGGAGTGGCATCAAACTTAAAAGGACACTTCCTCTTATCTCCTCATACATTTCATGTAAGTTCTAAGAACTTGAAGTGACAATAGGGAGAAGAGTGACAGTATTGGAAAGAAGTCATGTTTTTTTTTAAAAGAGATCAATTATTGATGGAGTGAAGTTGTTTTCAGTGATGACCAGCGATAGGACAAGGAGTAATGGATGCAAATTGGAGCATAGGAGATTCAAGAGGAATATCAGGAAGAATTTTTTTACTGTGAGAGTGACAGAGCACTGGAACAGGCTGCCCAGAGAGGTTGTGGAGTCTCCTTCACTGGAGACATTCAAAACCCGCCTGGACGCGTTCCTGGGTGATGTGCTCTAGGTGGCCCTGCTCTGGCAGGGGGTTGGACTAGATGATCTTTCGAGGTCCCTTCCAACCCTATGATTCTGTGATTCTATGATTCTATGATTTCATTCTGTAAATCTCCTGAAAGGCCAGGATTATTCTAATAGATACAGTAAGTTTCAGCAGGAAATATCACAAACGTATTCAGAAAAAAAAAAGTAAAATAGAAGTTGTATGAAGCAGCTAGAACCTCTCTTCCTCTATAGGCAAACATCTTAAATGAGTCACAATGTCTCCTTACTGAATTAATTAAATTTGAGTATTCCCAGAAGTGGCTTAGCTGATGTAAATCAATGTAACATAACTTCCATGGATTCCATGGAATTCAATCAATTTACACTAGTTAGAGCCCATAACTTCTGTGTATCTTGTGAATCAACACAAAATCTGCAAGCCTGAGGGCTGATTGTGCTCACTTGAGATTACTCAGTAAAACAGTCTCAGGATCAGAGGGTCACATGGTAAGAAGAGAGCAGAATTTGTATGACAGAAACAGCATGCTACAACTTTTTGAAACAGCTATCCACCTTACCATGACTGGCATAGTCCACTGTAAGCTGGGTGAGCCTTTCAGTGGAGAGAGGTGCCTGACTTTGATATCCCACAAATGATAATTCAAGAGGAAAGAATTCAAGAGCTGGTAGAGTTAAAATAGCTTTTTCAAGTTTTCCTCTCCTCATATAAATGTTGCTTCTTATTCAAAATGTATTTCTGGCAAAATGTTAATAACAACCTTACAGTAAAATCATGGCCTGTTTGATTCTGTCTTCAAAGGAAAAAGTTCAAGGTATGGAATGTAAAGTGTTCTTATAAATATTGTGTCATTTAAATAGCTTAATGGCTTAATATGCTTATCTCTAAAATAAAAGATATCTCTTTTCCAAAGAACTGTATTAAAGTCTTTCATTTTCTGCTATTAGTAATAGCTACCCTAAGCATATGTAGAAGTGTTGGTCCTGAAGTATTTTATATGATATAAATTAATACACAGGAAGACTCTACGAAAGCAGCTCGTTGAGCAACTGATGTATAAGTGAGAGACTCCTTAGAAAGGTGATGCAGTCAATACCCCAGAGATGTTTCAGTGTAGATCTGAAGCAGCAGTTAGGCAGCTGCCATCCAGCAGCTACCTCACACTTTATGACAAGAGAGTGGGGTTAGTGACTTGAGCACATGGTAAGAAGTCAGGAGGCCCGATTTCTAATTGGAATTCTGCCCCATGAAACTGTGCTCTCAGAAAAGTGATACCATTCACCTTTAAACCATAGTTTCACTAGGAAAAGATAAAATAGTGTTTACTTTCTAACACAAGTTAGAAACGTGCATGGATAAGAATCCATATCTGTACAATTTTTTAACAAACATATAAACATAAAAGCTATATAAACTTCCAGAAGTTTAAAAAGTAGTTTTACTAAAATCAAAAAATGGACGACAGCGGCATTCAACAACGTGCAGAGATATACAAAGAGTTTAAGAAAATGAAAGACTACAGAACTTCTTGGACTTGTAGAGATAGTTTAGATTATAGTTCAGGACAAACGTAAAGCAAAATAGAAGAGGATATGTCTACAATAAATGCACAACAATCCTTGCCTTGTTTATCCATATTTTTTCAAAACAAGCTGTTGTCAGAACAGGCTTTTACCAGAACAGTGTCTCATCCATGTGTGTTTGTTAAATCATATTGAAGATGACTTTATCTGCCTCAGTGAAAGCAATGATGAATCTCCATTCACATGCATGCGCTAAATGAGGAGACAGGTAACCTCAAAGGAACAAGTACCGTCAAATGAACACAGCAGTTTTTCAACACAGGCCTTACCCTAGAAAGAGGATGCCAGTGGGGAAAGAACGGTGAGTTCCTGTATGTTTGGATAAGCTTCAAAATAAAGCAACGGAATATATTGCTGTTACAAGTCAAATTAAAATGTTAGGATCTGTTCACCTCCAAGAGTTCCGCACTACCTGCATTTGATGTACGGTACAGTCAGGCCTCCTATTGATACATGAGGAGCTTAAATACCTGAGATTTCTGCTAATACTGATGAGAATTAAGGAATCAAAACTTACTCACTGACCGTCAAGAAGACCGGGGCAAAGCTTAACCCAACTTAAGCAGTTGGCAGTTGGACGAGATGACCGTTGTAGGCTCCTTCCAACTGAAATACTCCATTCTACAGCAAAACCCTGTAATGTAAACCACTGGAGCTATTGAAACAATGCATCAGAAGACATTCTTTCGGGTTAAGAATTGCCCTTCATTACTGCAGGTATGCTTTGCTTTAGGAGACTGATGTTTCTAAGAATCAGTTAGACTAATTTCTGCCAGAAATATTTAGGTATAGTTGGCCCTGCTTTACAGCAGCAGGGTGAGCTAGATAACCTGTTATGACTCTGTGGAAACAGTTCAACTTTAAAGGGACAATCTCTAGACAGAAAGATTTAAACTACAACCACCTCAGAAGGACAGTTTCAAATAAGCCAAAAATCTGAGAGGATGTTCAATTGGCTTTTGACTATGAAAACATTAAGTGTGGTTTTGCCACACTGACCTATAACCTGAAAATTATCTTACCCAATATGCCAAGAAAGAGACCGTGTTTTAGAGGAGAGTTTCTCAACTGGTTTAAGCCAAGTACATTTTTTTTAAAAAATTAACATGCCCTCCTCTGTGCTATTTCTGTGACAAATTTTATCTGCGAAAAAATGTGAGTCGGGTTTAATCAAGTGTCTTATTTAGTACTGTGTTTTCTTCCATGTTTCTGTCTTACTTGAGCACACAGGAACGTATGGACATTTCAATGAGAGTATAATAGAGTATTCTTGACACATCTGATGCAAGTGCTGCTTTCACAGGATTCAGCATAGAATTATATTGAGGCCATATATACTTATGCATTCATAAACCCAGCAGCTGGGTTTAATACCTGAGTTGATCAAAAATAAAACTGGACATTTCATCTCCCCTTTTAGTGAATCCATCCAAACAAGACAACAAAGTACTTTCAGCTCAAGCAAAAAGGTTCTTTGATGTGCACCCAAAGGTAAACAAAATGTTTCTCAAAAATCCCCATAATATGTAAAGAAAGGAAACTATGCTTTCTTCAAACATTTACATAGTCAAGCAGGGAAAATTTCCCATGGAGACTTCCTTATCTTTATCTTAAAATTAGAAGTTTACTTCAAATTATAAAGTAATCTTATCATGTCATCTGGTTTCACTGAGAAAATTCATGAGCAAATCATGCTCCCTACAGCTTTCACAAGATCCTATATTGGGTTATCAGCACTTGTACAGCCTTCCTGTAGTAACAGTTAATAAGCCAGCATTTCCTCTTGAAGTAATTTAGAAATACGGTACTTTGTCAAATGTATGAAGTTGCAGGAAGAGACCTGGAGCACCAAGGCTTGGAAATGTCTGTGAGGTGCTAGCAAAGTTCACTAAAGCTTCCCTGAACCAGCCACTAGAAGTGGGTGGATATAGCTTCACTAAAATGGATCGCAAAGGAGCAGGGGATGAAGGGACTCCACTAGCCATAATTGTTTTAGCATCCTAGCAGGAGTGTCATTTATTTTGTTTCCACTGGACAGAGTATTCTAGTTGTTTGGGGTCCTCCCCTTCTGAAATGGCCACACACTGAAGCTAGCATCAAAAGACTTCCTGATTGAACAGTGCGGAAAGGCAGGAAAATGAGCAGCCCACCAGTGGATAACATATGATCTTGCACTCCAATGCTCTGGCTCATCTCCAAACAGAAGTTCCTGGGGGATACGGTTATCTAGCATTTGCTTCCAATCTCACAACCTTCCCACAGACTCACCAAAGTGATTTCAGCCACTGGCTGCTGGGGTTAAGATAGCAGGGCTGTGCCTGCGAGTCACAGCAAAGGTAAGAGGAATGCTAGAGGAAGAGCTGAGGCAATCAGTGTCTGAAGCTATCAGCTATATGAACTTCTCATGAGTATGTCACAAACAGAAAATGCCTGCGGGTTTATGGAGGAAGGGAATTTGTATGTCCAACAGGAAGCAGGTGGTTGCTATATGCATAACAGAAGTAATGAAACGTGGAAGTTTCTGTCCATGTGTAACCAAAAAATCATTAAGCCATTAAAATTTTGCATTATGAGGACATGGCTAATTATTTCCACCACCTGCTTTGCTTGCTATTCCAGCCCCCACCCCACCTCCATTCTTCATCTCTGTCTGTTGTGTTTTCTAACAGGTTTTGTAAAGAAGAGAGCACCCATTTAACCAATACAATGGATGCTGGATTTTTACACACTGGGCACTCAAAAATCTGACGCTGGTTTATAAAGTCGGGCTTTTAGAGCAAAAATCCCAGTAGACAATGACTGTGTCTGCCTTTGTGTTTGTGCAGCATCTTTGCATGATATGGGCTAATTAACAGGTGACATTTCAGCTGTGATCAAGAAATGGGAGACAAAATCCTGCCTGCGGGCTACGATTACATATGGAGCAGAACACTAGTATCCCTGTGGCTGTTGTTCTGGATTGAGGGATAATAATAAGCACTACTGTCTGGGGACCACAGGATCCATACAGCCATGGATCAAGAAAACTGCTCTCAGTGCTGACATGCTTTACACCCATTTGGCCCTGGTCCCTCTGCATATCCCCAAGGTGTTCAACCACAAAAGGGGAAATTCACCAGACTGTTTGTACAGCATTTTGCTGCAAACTGCCATTGAAGTGAAAAGCATTACTATTACATTTACTGTTCATGAAAGCAAAGCTTGACATATTGTTTGTTTGGAAAATGCAGAGTGCCTCCGAGCATATAGCTTTTCACTGCAGCAGCACCCCACTGGTTAAATCCAACCTTGTTTTCCCTGAAGTGGATTCGCTAATGCAGTATTAGCGCTGCTGACTTCAGCAACATCTCAGCAGTCTGCTGCAAAGGCAGTCATCAGCGGCAAGGCATTCAACAAAGTACGGAAGGAGAGGCACGTAAAGGCAGAAAGGGCAACATACATTAAACAAAAAAGATTGAATGTGCTGTTAGGAAGAAAGTAGCACTGATTGCTCACGATTGCTCCTCTCCTAGAGCAGGGCGGTGAGAAGGGAGTAGTATGTTAAGTTACAAAACTACAAAAGGAATAAAGTCACTGTTTGCTTCCTGTTGTAGGATAATGCTAGTGAAATAGAGTAGAAGTTCATATATTGAGTTCTCTCTGTTGGTGGGGAGAGAAATATCAGTAATACGTACCAGTGGGAATTATGTGTAACCGTTGCTTTGCCATCCCTGACAGCAGCTTTGGGGAAAATGTCATATAAAAAGGCTTCTGCAATTTTTCTATCATTTGTCACATATTTCCAGCTAGTGCTCAAAATTATGAATCTCAGTAAGTACAAAAATATCTACGTAATTCTGCTTCATCAGTTATAATTGAAAGATACTAATTAATAGCTCTTGGAATACTCCAACTGTTTAATTGATTTGGAATGTAGTTGTTACGAGAAAACAAGAAAAACATCACTATTTTACAATGTGTCTTTCATTCTTCTTCATTACACAACTATAGTTTAGGTAAAAATAAAAAATCTTAAAACAGCCTAAATTGGAACATGGTAGAAACTAAGAAATCAGTGTGGTTTGAGTTAAGGTCTCTCTTTCTGTAGAGAGAGCCTCCCAACTATGAGAGTCTTCACAGAGTGGTGGTGCTGGTGCATTGGAGATCAGAAGAACTAATGGGAACTTAAGCCTCTTCTCTGTTCCTGGAGAGCTTCTTTAAGTGGCAGACAAGAAACTTAGCTACGCAGTAAGTCATCAGACTGAATCTTGCCTTCCACTGAAGGATGCTGTAACCCCGGTTTGATAGCAGTTTCTTACAAATGACAAATGTGGGAATTTTGTCCAATTTCTACTGTCCATACTACTAGAGTACTGCTTCTTCCATTTAGTTGTGCAGCAAGTGCGTGACTTAAAACAGGTACCTGGCTATCTGGTCTCCATGACAGTGTATTTGGTTTAGGTGGCAAGGTGTTGGTAGTGCTAACAAGAGTGGTGGTCTCTGTGGGAGAAGGCCAGGGGCTGCCCCGTGCCAGACACAGACAGTTCCTGCTGACTCCAGTGGACCCACCACAGGACTCAGCTGAGCCCAGCAGTGAGGCCAGCAGCACCTCTCTGAAGGCATAGTTAAGAAAGGGAAGTCTTGTGCAGGCAGTGAGGAATGGGAAAAAAAAGTGTGAGAAACAATCCTGAAGACTCCAAAGTCAGTGAAGGATAAAGAGGTGCTCCAGGACCTGTAGGAGATACTCTCCTGCAGGCTGTGCAAGTTTTGGAAGATACCACAGTGGAGCAGGTATTTCCCTGCAGCCCATGGAGAGGACCACATCAGAGCAGACAGCCACACTGCAGCACATGGAGGACCCCAGACCAGAGCAGGCTGATATTCCCTGAAGGACTGCTGCCTCTGGAGGGACCATGCTGGCACAGCCTCATCCTAAAGGACTGCAGCCCATAGGAAGGACCCATGCTGGAGCAAAGGAAAAGCGTGAGGAGGAAAGTGCAGCCTTGAACAACTGTTATGAACTCTCCACATACCCCCATTCCCCATCCCCCCTGCACCATGTAGGGTGGGGAGGAGGAAGAGGAGTCATGAATGAAGGAGTGAAGTTGGGCCAAGGGAAAAAATACAGGGAGGGAAAGGCATTTTAACCTTTGCCTTTGTTTCCAAATCTATTTTAACTGGCAATAAATTAAATTAATTTTCTCCAAGTCGAGTCTGGTTTGCCCCGATGGTAACTGCTAAGTGATCTCTCTCTCTTTATCTCGATCCAAAAACTCTTCCATTTTATTTCCTCCCCCTCTCCAGTCAAGACGGAGTGAGAGCACGGCAGGGTGCACATCTGACAGCCAGCCAAGGTCAACCCACCACAGACACTTTTCACAGGGGCAATAAAGGTGAGGACCCAACTCAGACTGTATTGGTCAGCACTGTTTTTCCTCTGAGTCTCACCAGTCATGGATTGCATGAAAAAGTCATAAGTCCATTACAATCATGCCCTAAGAATATCAATGTATAGATCAGGACTTAAACTACAGTGATGAACGTGAGTTACCTACAGACAGAGCAAGCAGTCTTCCAACAATAATGCCTTTTTGTCACTCTCTGCTGAAGCTGGGTCAATACGGAACAAAAACATTCATTTGTCTTGTGGGTGGATTTGATTTCTTCAGGTTTTATCATCTTTCATTCTCATTTTTCCTTCCCACATATAAGCACTTCATTTCACTCATTTTCTATACACATTTAAGAAAATGGATGTTAGCAGCATACATTTTCACATAAAGCTAAATGTCAAATTCATTACATATTTCATGCTGGCAGGAAGTGCATACACTCTTAACCAATCAAGGAAAAGTAGCAATACAATGCGATACCTCTGACTGACAATTTTTAAAAATATAAGAAAATCGCCATCTGCTTGTAGATGTTAAGTGGTTAGAAATTGGGTTCTGGGTAACTTGACTGTTTGGGTTACCCATTAATCTAGTCGTGATAGTTTAACAAGTGTGTAAAATATTAGAAAGTCTATACAGTTACCATTCCTCTGAGCTATGCCATGTCCCTTTTCTTTGCTCTCAACATATTTTGGGAGGCTGTTGAAATACTCGCTGGTATTCTATCATTTCACTTTAGTATCCCTAAAGAGATAGAAAAGAAGTATGTGCAAGCTAATTTAATTTTAGTCAAGAAAGCAGAGTGAGAGAGGAGGGTCTGAATATTATTTTTATAGTTATTGTATTTCTGAAAGGTGCTGCCATTTCTAACTGTTCACTCTTTAAAGCACAGAAGAATGTCAGTTCAAGCATCCATCTAGCAAGCAGCTTTCAAAGCAGGGAAAGGAAAAACTCAATGGCTGCTTAGGAAAATGAAAACACTGCAGGACTAAAATCTCAGTGCCCTTAATCATATAAAAACCAGAAAATGTCACTGTGACAACAAATCCTAAATCAGTTTCTGCATATGTCCTTATCAATAGTTACATATTATAATTATTTATTTCATAGAGAATAAACTCTTCAGAACAGGGGCCCTAACATCAGCAGTGCTTAGAACAGGAGTGTCCTTCAAATCATTCTGGAAAAATCTGATGCTGGACAACAGTAATGTTCCTTAATCTTTTGTGTGAGGAATTACAAAGTGTTTTTAGGCTCCTTCTTGCAGACTGATCCAACTTTCATCAAGATTTCACAGAAAACAGGTTCAAGCCAAGAAAAGCCAAGCAAGAAGCTTTGTTAGCATAGTGCTGAGCTTCTGTTTATAGGCTCAGCCACTTAGCAGGACATATTTTGGTTCAAAACAGTGCTGTACCAGATAGGTTCAAGTTCACAGTTTCTTTGGGCTGGCCTGGCTCAGGCAGCAGTGCTCAGTTCCCACTGAATACAACAACACAGGTATAGCCTGGGCAAAAAAAGAAATCGCTTAACCAAGGTCACACAACAAACGACAAGGCTGGAGTAGAAATCCACTCTCCTGCTCCCAGACTTGTGTGTTTCAAGACCTATCCAAAAAGAGCTACTCCTATTTTGGACATCTGTACTTCATTTCTTTACGTCCATTTTTGGCTTCCACACAACCTTTCATATGACTGCATATAGTTAGCAACCAGTGAAGATGAAGATGCGTTTTTCTTTCTTCAGGCTAATAGAAAAGGGAAGCAAACTCTGAATGGCGCAGAAAAGGCTGCTCTATTCACCATCTTTCTCCGCTTCACTTGGCATCAAAATATTGAATGGTGACTAAATACTGACATGCTTCATTGTAACTGAGTGTTAAGAGTACAGGGATATAGAAGGAGAGAATGAATTAGCAAACCACAGGAGGCAAGCACTGGACTTGTATTTAAAGAATATGGGAAATACCAGTCTCTTCCTTCAACCAGTTTTGACTGATCTCTTATCTTGGTTTGAACCACAGTAAATCAAACTCCACCACATATTCAAATGTCATTTGTTCATGACACAAAATGATTATCAACACAGTCGTCTTTTCAACATCCCACTTTGACTTCCATTGCAACTTTCCAAAGATTATCTTAATATAAATGAAAATCCTGCTCGGACTAAGTGTAAAAACGTGAACTGTAGTCTCACAAATGAAAATAAGACAATGACTAACTGAAGACAGTGACAAATTCTTCCCTAGATCCCTTAAGAATAGGGCAAGAAATAACTGATCAATCTGTACTAAGGAAGCAGGGGAATATATATTAGGGAAAAGTCTAGCTACAAGGATAGATAAGCATGGGAACAGCAATTGCAATATTGAAATCTCCTTCATTGAAAGTATCTAAGAACACGGCATAAAATCATCTGCCAGAAATCATTTAGGTCAGTGTTTTCAGTATGTGCCCTGCATAACCCTACGGACCCAAGAAGAAAAGCTATTAGCGAAGGGTAGCAAAGAAAAACAACCTAATGTAGGCTTGTATTCATCATCCAGCATCTGTAAATAAATTGGTGAAATGTTAGGGAGATATTAAAAAAAAAAATTCTAAATCATTCATATTGATATTCTAGTCCCAACTCACACCAGGAAAATGCTTTTGAAATCCTTTCACTCCCCTTCTGTGTAAGATAGTCAAACACATCTCAACATTCCTCTTTGCATCACTTGTGCCAAGTCTATAATCATCTTTCATGATTATCTAAATATCTCAAAGCATTTCACAAATAATAGAAAAACCCCTGTGACACTGAGGAAAAACAATATTGTATGTGTTCACAGTTTGTCTCACGTAAACACTGCCACAGAGATGTTACTAAATTAATTAAATTCAAGAGTAATTTCAAAACTTGATTAGAACAAGGACTTTGTCATAGGTGCATCAAGCAGGTACAGTGATTTGTCATCACTCTATTAGCAAATCTTCAAGTTCTCTTAGGGGGCATGTTCTTTTCCACTATACATGACAAAAGGCTGGTACATCTGTTACAAGATTAATAGACAGCCATAAATCAGACTCCTTTCTTTCGTTGGTTATAAAGGAAAAATACAATACCCATGTGTAAGCTGCTCTTGCTGATTATTTACAAGAACTTCCAGATTCTGACCCAGCCTCTCTGCTGTCAGAACCGCAGTCAGAGCCTGCCCACGAACCTAAAATGGACTGCCCAGGAGTTATTCTCTTCCAAACACAACCTCAGAGCTCCTGCTTACTGAGGCTATGCAAATGGCAGGGAAACAACAGGAAGCCGAAGGCTGGCTTGCACAGGTATCAGCCAAAAATTATCCACTGACATTAAAAAAATCTCTGTGAGAGTCACGGCCGTGGGATGCTGGGATACTTTCCCCTCCCTCCTCCCTCTCCCAGGCACTGCACTTTTCTAAGGCATACGTGACAGCTCACTGGTTAAAAGAATGGATGTGCTAAGGCAGGACGTGAACTCTGAACAGCTAAAAGCATCTTCGGTTTTTTCTTTCTGGTTTGGCTTCAGGACAGCAGTCCTCAGGACGTTTCTAGCTAAGACTTATTGGCATTAACATGAAGATGCACTGCTACTGACACCATTTGTAGCACTACTTACAGAGCTGCCAAGTCCAGATGAACACTTGAGGGAGATTTGTCTTGTGCTGGAGTGAGATTGCACACTGCTGGAGGGCAGTTCGAATTTTGTTTCCCTTGCTTTGCTTTCTCTCTCTCCTGACCTCTCTTCCACCCTGCCCTCCTCCAAATCCATCCATCTGCTCTTGTCCCTCACTCATCTCCAACTGTGCTGGCAGTGTGGGAGGCAGCATACCCGTAACTCGCTGCTTAGTTTCTCTTCCCGGCACTCGGCACTCAACTACCCTCCCTGTTGCCTCTGACACTTGAGCCCAGAGCAAGAAGCCAAACACACGCTCACATGTGACGGGACTCATCAATGAACTTCAGGTACTGGAAACATAAAATAGAGTAGAAGAGCATTACAGTGACGAGCAGGAAGAGTTGAGGGGAGACTAGAAGTGATTGGCAGGGACAAGTCCCAAATAAGGAACCCTCCTGCTTCAAGACTGGTGACTCTGTTTGTTCCAACACGCTCACTGGCAGCAGTGCTATCACCAGGTTTATGATGCTATTTATAGAGAAACTGAATACAGAGAAACTCAAGAAAAATTTTCACCTTTCCCTTTCCGAAATAAGACTAAAACCAATAGATCACTGCTAAAGGCTGTTTCCCTAGCATTAGATCAGTATTGCTTGCTCTTGCTAAAATTGTGAGTTCTAGTTCATGCAGGTCTCCGATCTGTCAAGAGCCAAACAGGAAGCAAGTGCTTTTGGCTAAGGATTTTGGGGTATAGAGATGACTTTGTCAAAAGGAGTTCCTGTCAGAGAAGATGAATGTACCACTGAACAAACCATTCTATGATATGATATGGGTTTTTCTTTTCAGGTAATACCTAAGAAAATTGCTTTCTTGCCAGTATGTCACAAGCCCCAATAAGGAATCAAGGAATAAATAGCTGCTCTCTGGTTCTCTGAAGACTTCACCCTTCGATGAACAACCGACAGGTCGAAGCAGCAATGCTGGTGCTTATCCATAATCTTCTTTTTAAAGACTAATTAAAAAAACTCCATTGCACCATGACATGCCATTGGATGAAATGAGCTAATTACTTTTCCTCACCAGGAAAGTGTTCCAGGATTCAAGTAACATTTAGGAAGAACCTGAACCTCCCATCACAGAAATCCAAGGTGTTCTGCTTCAAAGTGCTCATAGGATGATGTAGGGTCAGGGTTTTATCTGGTGTCCTTCTGCTAGAGCAACTGGACTGGGATCTTGCAAATATCCTATCTCAAGGATTCACAAAAGAAATTTAGCCAGCGGTCTCATGGCCAGAGCAACCAGTGAAGGAAACCTAAATCTTGCAACTTAGCATAAGAGGGCCTGCATACAAGGGAAGAACATTCTAATTGACAGAAACCTAGTGGTAAAACAAGCAAGTGGAGGAGACAAACAGCAAAGCAAAGATTCATGCTGACCTTCCTAGCAGGAAGCTATCTAATCTACATTTGAAATGTGATTGATGCTGGCTGTCTGCCAGGGGTGCAGCCTACCAGCGGAGTGAAGGAATCTCTTGATCACCTCAGCCATGTGAAGGGGACTTCAGCAGCACCACTGACTATAGTATAGACTGGAACTGTGAGACGCCAATACATCACTCAGCTGGGGCCGTTCAGTGTCCCCAGCAGGACTCTCTTAGGTTAATAGCCAAGTGAACAGATCTTTCACATACAAGTAAGGCCAGAAAAACACATGCAATATAACCTCTAACCCCAGAACAAGAATAGTGTCAGCACTAATTGTTTCCCTTCAAAGATTTCTCGGGGCTTCCTTACAGATGTATCTTCACATTACTGACCATACGTAAAGAGTTCGTACTGATGCTCCTCTGTAAAAACAAATAGAACTTCTGTATCAGTCTAGTGGCATCTTCCCCAACCTGGCTAATGATTAGAATCTACAGAAAAATACTTTGAATTCAAGTAAATGTCATTAGTGATCCACCACTTCAATTAAATGATAATTTCTCAAATTTTTGGGGCAACAGCAATAAAAGTGGATCTTTCATCATGTGGTCAGAAATCTTCTAAGCAGCACATCAAACAGGCTATTTTTTAGTTCACTGGAGCTATACTGTTTGCATATTCTGAGGACCCAGTCTATTTAGCGGTCTTAAGTTCCTATACACAGTTACAGTCTTAGGTAAACTGAACAAAGGCTTTTCAATACTTTGAAAGCCTATTCCGGAAAAGGATGAAGAATACATATAAGATAGCTATTACAAAACTGCTCTGTGCAGAAAAGCCCTTTCACAAGGAATAGAAAGTTGCCGTTTGAAATGCACTTGTTCAGCATAGTTATTTTTATTTTCTCTTATTTTAAATTCTTTATAATGCACACATTTTTTCTTTTACATTTTTGGTGTGTAAGTTGCACCAGTAAAGTTGCCACAGTCGGAATGATTTACCTGTCCAGTCTGCATGTAAGGCGATTATTAGAAAGTGACTGTGAATCAAAGAGAGCTCGAGTAAGCAAAAACAAGCAGGTTAAAGAGACTTCAGACCCATTATGCTGCTCACGGCAGTATATAATAAACAGAAAAGATGAACAGTGTCACTGGGAGGCTGGTTGGGCACACAGAGCTCCAGCTCAATGCCAGCTTGATTCTGGCTGTACAAAGCTGGCTTGGAGTTCACTGTAGAGTAAATAATTTAGGGTATCTTAGATGATAAGGATTCTGGTACAACAACAGAATTACACAAGACTTTTCTTATCTCATGGTCATCTTCTATTCAGATAATACTGTAGAACTACAGTTGTAATTTGAACTATGATAAAACTTTATAGCTACACAAAGATGGCATCTGCCGATATGATATGGCTTCTACTAGCTCGCAGTACTTCACAGTGTTGCCGTACCGCACCACTGACGTGTACCCACATGCATTCAGAAATCAGACTTAGGAAAGAGACAGCTGTGGCCCTCTAATCAGTTTTGCTCACAAATTAAGTTCACCGAAGCAAAAGTATGACTGCACAGTGGACATGAACTCATTCTCCTGCGCTCAGAGATGGTGAAAACAAATGAAATCACTGCTAATAATGCCAAGCTCAAAGCAGTATTTTATAACTTTCAGAAGAGCTGCACTAACTATGATGGTGTAACTTCTTGTAACCCCAAAGCATGCACAAATTAAGAATGAATCCATCAGGAAAAAGAGGTGTATACCTGCCCTAAATCTTCCTAATGAGAAGCTACCCAAAGCTATTTGAGCTGAAGTTCAAAATATGAGCAGGAACAACCCTTGTCTCATTTCTTTCCTGTGCTGTAACTCGGAGTACATCCCATTTGAGTAAATACAGATGTGTTCAAATTGGTCAGTGCAGCCTGAAAAGTGCTTCTGATGACCCCAAACCAGACATCTACTGACAGTTCTCCAGGTTCCACAAACCATATTTGAGTATATTTCACCTAACCATAGCAGGTCCTTAGAAACTTAGAATACCTCTGCATTTCAGATACCTACCTACATTTAGGCGTTTTATTCTCCAACTAAGTCACACTCAAATGGTGTAATTCAGTTGCCCATCTAAGGTCCTACGACATCCTAATTGGCCTTAAGCTGTTGCTCCAGAAGGGCAGAGGTCCTTTAGGTCCATTATAATATATACCAGGCCTATGCAAACACCTCCACTACCTTATGGTCCCTCAAGTGACAGCAGATGCTTATTTTTAGAAAACTGAACCAACAAATAATGTCTGGTAGCACTGAGAAATTCAGGTCACAAAGTTCCATGTCAGTATATCATTGTAGCCCAGTAATAAACTCTACTTCTGAAGACAAATTAGTGTGGTGGCTGTAGCATCATGAAGAAATGGCACTGGTCTTGTTTCTGTGGCTGTCATGATTGCTGCCACCCAAGGCCTCTCTGCGCAACCCTTTCTTGTCCAATCCGAAATTAGCAGTGTTAACATTTAAGTAACCAGTGATGGATTGGCGTTAACCTAGAGGAATGTCTTTGAGATGTGTGAGCTGCTTCCTTCCTTTCGGCTGGAAGTTTCTGCAGTACCATTTCTTTTATATTTCTTTCATTATTGAGTATTTTCACACATAGTAGCTAGTGACTGCCTTTTGTTTCTTCAAAAATGAAAAGCTGAAATCTGAGAGGATAAAAGCCCTGGACAAGCTGTCAGTATGTATTTGCTGTTTTCAAATCATGCCAGTACTATTATATTACAGTATCGAGTAAGAAAGAAATAATCCAAGCACCCTTTAACAGCATATCACCAAATCTTAAGAATCTCAGTGGCACAAGTTTAAGGTGCCAAAATCCAAAATCCTCATCCAGTAAAGTCAGTAACATGTTGTTTTTTCTTCCTAGGGAAGAAAGTATGAGTCAGTCCTGCTGAGATACGAACATATGGCTCTAACAAATGTAGGTACTCAAAGACTGATCCTTAAAGTACTGTGATGATCCTGTAGGATAGTGATACCAAAATAACTTCTATTGCTTTGAAAGAACATGTTTTGTAGGGTGTTAACTTTTGTTATCCCCTACTAGTTAAACAGTCTATTGTCTTCAGCAAACATCAGTCACACAGTCATGCATAATCTATGCATTATCAGAAAGACAGAGAACTGAATCAATTTAAAGACCTATTGAATGCATCTTTTTGGGGCAGAATTGAGGAACAAATGGAAGAAACATAATCATATTTGTCCAAAGAAGGACTAGCCAAATAAACAGATCATCATGTATTAAGGATACTTCATGAGATGAAGACATTTTGTAGTATGTCTGTAAGAGTATTTTGACTGTGCTTTGGTTTTGCCCACAGAGGAGGACCCTGATACATGCCTGAGGAACCAATAGAGAACATATACTTCTTTTTTAAAAAATATATGCCGTAGGTTACGTGCTTACTTCTAAAAGGTAGAAAGAACTTACTGTGCTTGAAAATGGTCAATACTAGTTGGAGACAGACAAATTTGTCTTCATGTCCACCCTTTTTTTTTTTTCAGCCTTACCACAGGTACACTCTTTTCATTCTGCATTTTTGCAACCTCTGGCAGCAGATCTGACCCTGGCACACTTTAGGTCCATTCTTTTGTAAAGAAAAAAGACCCAAAGCATTACCCAAAGCTGCTTGTGTCTCTTCTTGTTAGGTCTTTATTTCTTTTCAAATGTCCTCTAAAATTTCAAATAGCAAACACAAAATCCTAGACCTAACTATGTCTGGACTTTTTAAAAAAATGGAATACAACCTCAGACTTTGCAGCTGATCACTACCCCTATTCAGGACTCCAGATCCTAAGCACAAGTTTCGATCCCTTTTATATATTTTATATGTCATGCCCCAGCTGTCACAACCCAGCGTTCAGGAGGATGTTCCCCTTCCATTTTAAAAACAGAAAAATAAATTTAAGCCAGACTTGTGTATTCTCTTCCACCTTTTCCTTCCCTCTATCCAGGTTTTGATAATAGATTCTATCACCTTACTAGCTTTCATTTCCCTTTCCAACATGGAGATAGACCCACACTGAAGTTTCCACCCTAACCTCAAAATCTTACCAGTGATCTCCTATGCTTGTATTTTGGAACATCTGAGTAACACATAATACATGCATTTGGGACACTTTGACAATAATAAGGATTGTAAAAGCATAAGAAATGTATTAGCCATTAAAGAAAAAGTTTAAATCTGAATTCCTGGACTCAGCATTCCCAGACCAAGGAAGTATCCCCTAAATTCTGTGGTTCATTAAAATGGTTAGAGATTCACAGTTCACTTTTGAATTTTGTTTAAATAATCTGAGTTAATGTTTGATTGTAACTGTGAAAAGCAGCCCAGAATGTATGTTGGGAGAATAATAATGGTTCACGGACTAAACCAGATTGGTACTACCACGCTGAAGTACAAGAGTATATGATAAGTGCTGTTCTCACTTGTTTTATCTAATTGGGGTAATCAGCGAGAACTGCATGGCACGTTATTTATGAAAGCCAGTGGGTTCATCTTAGAGCACATCTTCCATGAGAGTTAAAATGTTTTTCATATACATGCTTTACAGACAAACAACAGAAGTGTAACTGATGTCTTAGGAACCAGAACGTGAGCAGCCTCTGCCTGACAAAGGCCAGGTCCCAGGATGTTTTCAATTTCTTACAGTAAACAAAAAGCAGAGGCATTCCTATATTAAAAAAAAGCTATTAAAAGGGTACTATTTTGCCTTTTGCTGAATGTCACTTCTTTTACACAAAAAATCCATAAAAACCAAACAACTGTTCGACATTTATATTCTCTGGTTTGGCTTTTGCTATTACACTGAGATTATTACAAAACAGAGGTTAGGCATTCCTACCACACTGAATTCTGTAATAATTTACCTGTTGAATAGTAGTGTGTTTGTTAACCCTTTCTTATCTTGACCTCCTCATTGTTCCCTCTATTTTTCATTACAGGTACTTACCCTATTTACAACACAACACCTAGGGCCCCTGTTATCCCCTGATTCCAGGCACTCCTTTACTTTTAACTCCGTAAAGTCTGCAGGGACAACACAGTTTTTGTACTTTTAAAGCGAAGAATTTCATGAGCTCACTGAAGTGAGTGGTAAAATTCCTAGCTCTGGATTAAGTCAAGAGAGTAAGAATTAAACTGTATCACCACATGCACTCTCCTGTTTCAAGCTGATATAGTCTACATGCTAGCTACATAAATCCACATAAATGTTAAAAGCTGAACCAAACCCTATTCAATAACAACTGATATCATATGTCATTCTCCCAAAACCAACCTCCATCATTTCAGGTAGCATCAGTTTTCAAGAGCTGCCCAAGGGACTTTTCAATCCAAAAACCTATTAATGGGTTACTCTTCTTCATATGTGGCAAAGAATAGCATTGGTGATCTTCACTGAAATAATAATTCTGTCTTAACCTCTCCAACTGCTGACAGTTCTACTGCTCTCCCTGTCTTATACTCACAGCTTCATATTGCCTTTGATTCTTCTCATTCCCTTTTTCTCACGGTACAGATGACATCTTAACGATACCCTACCCTTCATCTTTCTTACCCTGACTAGAGTTCAGTCTTTCCTTACTATTCCTAAGAAAGCTGCTGTCCAGTCTTTCACTCTGACACTTTCTTATTATTAATTTTACTTTTCTGAATCCTTAGTTTTTCTGTTTCCAGGGCATTCTAAACACAACAATGATGAAACTAACAGCTCTCTGCTCTCTTTCTTCCTCTTGTGCTAATTCAATCATACGTTCCTTTCTCTTACCACACTGGGGCCCACAGTATTCACCTGCCTCCCCTGCAGGCTCCACACAGCCTTTAGTAAAGTTCCGATTCCCTCATTCTCTTTTATTTGTTTTCCAAACTCTTCAAATTTACCACCTTACCTTATTTGGCACTATTGCGCCTATACTATGCATTGTCAGGAGCGTCCTCCTGTTTATCAAATTTCTTTTCTCCTTCAAATCTCTCTTTAAAATAAACTGCTTACAATTATGCTGCAACCCATGCCAATTAGGCACAGCAGAGTTGTGGTCTATCAGATGCATCAGTAGCTGATATGACTTTGTGATACAAGGAGGACATGGTTGGTACCCTGCTGACCGTGGGTCATTTGCTGGGATCAGAGCTGCTTTTTTACACATGATAGTTTTCCATGGCAATCTTCTTACAGTGAGCTACTAAGAACTAGTTTACCAGTGGAGAAAGATATTGTCTAGCTCACAGATGCACTCCACTTCTCTTCATTTATCTTTTTGAAAACAGAGGACAGAAATGAACACCCTCATTCTACTCATCTCTGCCTTTATAATCAAGTTTGCCTTCTGCATTGGAGTCTTTGAATGAAAGGACAGAAAAAGCAGGAACTGATGCAGGTTCTAACACTCTGCAGGCACTGTCAGCTTAATTTATACTGAGTAGCTGATGCTGAAGATTTTCCCAAAAACCAGTCAAGGGATGATCTAACCCCAATACCTGCATAAAGGCATTGGAGACTCAGCTCACTTGCCCTGCATATGGTCATCCATTGCTGACTGCGGTGTGTTAGGTGAAATGAGAAATCCCATGGCAGGTGACACAGGACCTATGGAAGACTTGAGCCCCTCTGGAGTAGCAGCTGGGGAGTATCAAATGTTTCCAGATACCTCTAATGGGAAACTCAATTGAGTCTTCAGTGTCTGCAAAGAAGCGCAAGTAATACTAGTTTCCTCTAGTTGTAAAGTGCAGAGATAACCTTATTTCTTAATTGATGTGATCTGTGTATGATGACAGGCTGTTTTGCTCCCTCCTAATTGTTTTAGCATTTGATTGCAATACATATGCTCTTCTTTCAACAGCAGATCTTAGATTGCTCTAAACAAGTTAATTATATTTCACAACACCCTTGTGCATTACAGAAGTATTAATATTCCCATTTTGCAGCCAAGGAAAAAGGGAGGAAAAGGAAGGGTAAGTGGCTTACTGAAGGTTAAACAGTAAGTCAGTGGCAAAATCTGAAGAGGAACTCCAGACTGTCAACCACAGCTTGAATTCCCCACAGACCACTAACTCCCGCACTAAATGTAAGGACGATAATAAATGCATGATTTTAGGGTTCCAAACTGCGAAAGCCATCCTACACAAACAATGTCTTTATGAAAGGACGAAGGAACTTGTATCAAAACTTTAGAGTTCCAAAAGGTAGAGATAAATATCTACCTGGAAATTCCAAAGGTTTTTACAATCCATATCACTCCAAAGGACAGCACAAAACTGCAGGCACCAAGGATGGAACAAGACTGAACTCCATTTTCTGCCTACTAAGAGTATCGTCAAGATAGACATCCTTCCCTTGGAAAAGACATCTCACCACTACCCTGCAAGACAGTCACGTTTGGGGATAATTTCTGAGCATATCGGAAACAGTCTCATCTACCCTTCTTTTCTACAAAGAAACAGCAATTTTAAGCATATAATTCATAGGGGAAAAAAAAAAGATATTGCTGAGATGTCTCAGTCAGGATGAGGGACCCACTGTGGTTTAGGTACTCTATAAAAATCTATGTGCAAAGAGATTATAAGCCAATTTAAGCACGGACAACAGGTGGGTGTAACAAACAGCAGGAGGAATGCAGGAAAAGAGGAGAGACAAGAACAACAACCACAAGAATTAATGTCTTCACATGCTGCTATAAACCCAATCTTATATTCTGAAAAATATAGGTGGGAAGTTGCATGAGGTATGAAACTAAAAATCTTGTCCTTCACTAATTCCAATTATTATTGCTTTACCTGAATTGCACCAAATGGGAGAAGCAAAAATCAGTGATAGGCAGATCAAATGTTTTATGGTTGTATATATCCAAGTTGATTCCATCAGAAACACAAATGGCAGGCTTGTTTTTTAAAATGTAAGGCCAGGTAGCGTGAGATCTCGTATCCCTACTCAACGTGTCCAACTCTCCCTAAAACATTCTTGAGGTGCCTGCTTGGGTCATTTACTCGTTTCTTACCCCATTCACTCACTATATATGAATAGTATGGTTTTGATCAATATATATGATATTCTAGGACATATTTCACGTTGAATCATTAGAAACAAGTACCAGTGACTTTTGGGATGGAGTGTGATCGGTTTGTTAATGGGATTATATAATTTGATTGTCTGGGATAGCAGGGGACTTCACTGGAAGCATCTGGACCCTACATACTTCCAGGTTTATGAAATATTTGGTTTATCTAGAAGACACACTCAGCATTTACAGGGAACACACAGATACAATCTACACCCAAGACAAGCGAAGATGCTGCACAACAGGATAAAAGCACAGGTCAGTCCCCACACCCTGTTTGTTCCTGTTAAATGGCTGAGAAATCAGCCTCCCATTAGCTGTCTGTCAGGCACCATTCCTCGTGCCAATTCTATTCTTTTTAATCTGTGCTCTCCACAAAGCCTTTCTATGGTATATTGATCTTTGCTGATGTGAACTGAGAATACCAGTTTTCTGTCAGACGAAAGCTACTAGCAGATTCTAATCTATTTATCTATGTAAATATTTATAGTTCAGTCAGCATTACAGGGTTTGAGCATTAATTCATTTCAATAACTATCATTCCGACCTGGGTTCAGACCAGCAACATCATCAGTTCCAGGCAAGCCATATCTCCACAAGGGCCCTGACCTTTAGAAATGTGTGTAGTGTCTAGAAAATACTGCCCAGAATAACCAGATCTAAACAAGCTTTGAAATACCATAGCTCTCACTTACATCATTGGACTGCTAGTTTGCTTGCCAGGAACATCAGTTGATATATTTCAAGCACTGTTAGCACAAGTTAGCACAATTCCTACTAGACAAAACTGTGGAAACTGCACGTTCTATGTCTGACGACCAGAACAGGGCACAATCATACAATACACACTGAAATGAGCCTGGTATTTGTGTGTGAACATTAAATGGGCACGAGCTCTGCTTTTAATACTTAGGACTCTTCGTATCCTTGCCCCATCAGCTTTCTACATCTTGATTGTTGTATCTGAGAAAAGCTGCTTCAGTTCTTAACTCCAAGGATATCACATAGGATGCAAAACATAACATCATTCTTCACATGTACATGCAAAGAACAGCCTACTGTAAATCAAATTCATTTTAGGGCTCTAAGTAATTTTGTGTAGATCTTTGTTAACATTTATATCTACATAAATATATTTTTGTTTCCAATGGAATGGAACTCTGATCTACCTTGTCTTCTACCCACATCACTCGTTCTTCTGTGGGACTATGTGAGTATAAAGTCATTGCACTGTTCCTCTATTGGTTAAAGGATTGGGCCTGAGACAACTTTTCCTTACCAATTTGCCTTTTTCCAGTCCACCAAATTTTATCTATTTCCTGAATCCCTTGGAGAATCAGGAATTAACATTTTTTGCTTCCTTCCTGGCTATACACTAGCATCCTTGCTGCTTGGCTAATGAAGTCAATACACTGAGGGGAAATAACAGGTAGAATTCTGCAGTACTTAGCAGGGATTCAGCCTGGTAGAGAGGAAACCTGCTGGGTTGGAGGTCTTTTACCTGTTACAGCACTCTACAGTTTTGGACACATTAGTAAATTGTGACCAACCACCTGTTGGATCCATATGCTTTAAAGCTGATTGCCAAGCAAAGGAGCTGCATACAGAATGCCATCAGTCAATCCTCCTGTGTGCCTCGTTAGGGAATGGGAGGAAAATGCTTTTTGCATTAAAAGGCATTTTGCAATACATAGAATGAATTAAAATGAGGTAACAGCAAACACACATTCCGAAAAGCACCTGGGAAGAGCAAGTTTTCACCACGCAGAATTTTGACCCTATGATAAGGAATATAGTGTTATTAAAATAACAAATCTCTGTTAGCACTACTATCCATGTGTTCGTTGTAGAGATGAGGGCGGAGGAGGCTGAAGTGTCGATTTCAGCCTCCACCTAATTAAAGATGTAGTAAGGCTTAAACTAAAGCTTAATTGTGTATACTGTTCAAACAGCACATCAGATCTGCTTAGCAGAAAGATGCCTGTTCTGCTGTAGAGGGAGAAACTGTTTCTAAGGTTTCATTTTGTAGATGTGAGGGCACAGGGGATGACAGACAAATTGGCCACCAAAACCAAATCTGCAGAATAAAGATGAATAATCAAAGCCCGTGCTATCACTTCATACTTCCTGCAAGCACTGCTGCACAGCGACTGGCTGCCAGCAGTTCTGCTGCAAACCTGAGCATATGGCTTCAAGTTGCTCTGCTCCTGTACCGATGCACAGAAATATGACACACCAGTATACAAATTACCATTAGGGTTTTTTCAGTCACTTATTCTGTAGGTTGCCTATGAACCTCCTCCCTGTGCCAGGAAAGGAGAGCATTTCATTATGGTTTATTTTAAAACACCACTTGGATCGTTTTAGTGAAAACCACTGCACTGGCGTAAATCTCCTTCCACCATCACTCAAACACACCCCCAAAGACAGTCTCCAAATCTAACTATAGAGTTAATCAAACTATCCACTTGGGCTGATCAACTGTTAACAGGACAGAGTAAGGAGTCTAAAGCTCCCTTTGGGCTCCATTATTTAATGTGCCTTTTTATACCATCCACATTATGGGTTATATCACAGAAGCATTTTGCTCCAGTTGCTTGCCAACAAACATTTGCCACTGAGGAGCCCTGAGCAGTCACATCTGTGTCCACTCCTGTACCACCCATTTAGCAGAAACAATGATCACTAGAAACAACAAAGGAGCCACAGATAAAACAAACAATGCTGCGAGCCAGAGATTGCTGCCATCCCAGGCAAGTTTGTCATGAAAATACTCAAGCAAAAGGGAGGGGAGGGAAGAAAGCTATCAAATATAGAACTATAAAACTTACACCTAGAAGAGGTTTTACCCACGCACCCGCCCAACCCCACAGCTGAGAAGCATTTTCTAACACACTGCTAGGATTGAGCAAGAAAGACTGAGCAGTGCACATGGGAAGCAGACAAGCATCCAGTGTCTCCTCCCATTTGGAGTCAAATAGTCTCCTACGAGTCACTAGACACACAGAATAATAATAATTGCTATTATTATAGTAATGATAGTAATAGAGAATCACCAACCTTGAGGATCCCAGTTCACCTGTTTTCTTGGAGTCTCGATTGGAAATTTCATCGCTTCCTTTTTGCACAGGGAGGAAAAAGAATTAAATAAATTCCCAACCTTCCTGTCTCAATGCTGCAGTCAAACAAATTAATTTCAAATTATAGGGAGCCTGCGCTGTTTGACTGAGGGGAACTGGTGGTTGCCAAGGAAAGAAATACACAAATAAATCAAAGAAGGTGGGGAGGGGCAGGGACGAGAGCGGAGTGAAGGGGTTTGTATCGGCAAGGTGAGGAGGGGTGCAAGCACCCCAGCAGAGAGATGGGGAGAAGGGATGGAGTGAGGACCAGAGAGGGTCTACGGGGGCAGCAGGAACGGAGCAGGACAAGATGGGCAGCGGGTCCAGGGTGCTGCTTGCTCCGGGGAGGCTCCCGCGGCTGGCTCGCCCAGTCCACCTGCAGATGTCAGGGTGGCGGGGTCCCCGCTGCAGCCTGGCCCCTCTGCTGTGCCCACCTGAGGGGGCATCCGCGCTGGCGAGCCCACAGGCTTGCAAGGATCGGGGAGTCAGCCAGCTCCCCCCCAAACCCCACACCCCCAGGGACACCTCCCACACACACGCACACTATCTAGCCTGAGCCACCCCCCAGAAAATGAGCCCACCTCAGTTCAGCCCCGGGCACTAGAGGGGTAACAAGAGTCAGCCATGGGGGGCTTGCCGCAGCGGCATGGCTGGGGCGAGGCTGGGGACCACCCCGGCTGAACGCAGCAGCAGCCTGGCTCGGCGAGGAGAGCTGGAGCAGGAACAGAAGAAGAAGGAGGAGGAGGAGGAGGAGGAGGGAGCCACCCTATAGCTTTGGAGGGAATTCACTGAGCCCCTCTCTGCACTGGCTTAAAAAGGGGGTGGGGAGAGGAAGCGGGGGCAAAAGGCTGCGAGTCCCTTTGTAAGAGGCGGTGGCGGGGTGCCCTAGGGAGGGGGCAGGCTCCGGCTGGTACTTACTGGGTATCCCTCCCTGGAGAAGGATGCAGGCTTGTTTGGTGGAGTTTGCAGCCGGAGACACGCTCCACTAAGCTACGAGCAGCAGTAGAGGCGGCGGCGGCACATGGCAGGAGTACGGCAGCATCCAGAGCCTCTGCGGCGCAGGGGGAGGGGAAGGGCTGGGGATGGTCTCAGCCCCCACAGGCTCCGGGGGACCAGGACCGGGCACCCCGAAAGGCAGGGGACTCCTGCTCCCCTTTCTGTCCCTGCTCCTCTCCGCGCTGCGGACAGGGATGGACACCTGGCGTCAAGGGAAAGGCTGGCACGGCCGAGCTGAAAGATGTGGCCAGGCGGCGAGGAGGGGGCAGGAGGGCTGGGAGGGAGGCTGAAGGCCTCTTGGAGCCCCCCCCCAAGCTCTCAGGGTGCTTCGGGGAAATGGAGGACACTTGGCTTTTAGCTTGGGCAATTACCAGACACTCGCTGCTTTCCAAGTCTGCATCCTCCCTCCTCGCCCTCCTGCTCCAGGCTTTCCTTCAAACCCAAAACAGGCTGGTAACACCAGAAAGGTCTCCAGTTCCAGTTACAATACATGCCCCAGCTCCCCTCCCTTAGCCAGGAAAACAAAACCCCAGCCCCTCTGGGGGCCTGAGAGAAGACTGTGCGAGGTTAACCCTGTCCTGCCTCCTCTCAGCCACAGTGGATATCAACTCCTTGTGTGAAGAGGATGGTTGGCTGGGATGGTTTGGGGGAGGGATCCACAAATTCACATGAGCCAGGACTCAGCGACAGAATCGGTCCTGAGGTCCACAGCCAGAATCTTCTGAATTTTCAGGAAACATGGTTGTGACCTAAACTTGGTGCCTGAGACAATTTGTTCCCTGCTTTTTACTCAGCTGTTCTCTCCGTCTTGCCTTCCTATCTGTTGCTCAGATGTTAGTTATCCTTGTAAGACGAAAGGGAGAAATTTGCCCCAGTGAAAAAAAAAAAAGGCAAGCAGTCTGAAATGTGTGGCTCTCCTCAGGAAACTCTTACTGTGGAGGCTGGCGCACTCTTTTCATATCCGCATTCAGAAGCTAAATACACACGTCCATGCTTGTCCCCATGCTTTGTTCAACCCTAAACAGGAAGGGGAAATCCATTATTTGTGAATCCACACCTTCATTTGGCATTGGCGTGCAAGGTCCTGTAAAGCAGTAGGCAGTTGGAAGGAACTAGATGGAAGTAGCGCAGCAAGTTTTCTTGGGGGGAGGTGCTGGGTGTCTCTCCTTTCCCTAATCCAAGCACCCCCTGTGGCTCTTGTTTTGTGCTGTACGGGAGGAGGCAGGAAAGCCTGCTCTAAGGGAGGACATGGTGAGAATGATAATGAGCCTGCTCAGTCAGACTTGAATTTGAGATGATTGCAATGATGACATCAGGAGCACAGGGTATTTCCTTTGCAAGCAAACCACGACGCATTCTGAACAGGCCTTGGGATTTCTGTTGACGTTACTTCTGCAAACTGAATGGAAACAAAAGTGAGAACAGGCTTTGCTAATTGTGCTGTGCGCTCACTTGAACCACGATTGGATAATCTTTTCATTATTCTAATAACCAAAAAGGTTTCAAAGAAGGCTTCTGAACCCCCTAAAAGATCACTTATCAAATATGTAACAATAAAGAACGACTTATATATTTATACACACAAATATATCGTCTATATATGCATGTATGGAACTTTCCCTCAGCATTCAAAACAGTTTCCAATTTACTGGCATTCTTCCTTGTACATCACTGGGAAAAGCTAACATATAGACACATATTACTCAATTGTGATTTGGAGCTCAGGCACTTTAACACAAGCACTACTTTGTGTTTGTGTCATTACTATTAGCAGTTAACTAATGAGGTCAGTATTGTGCCACAGGTAACTGTCCACTGAGAACTCATCTAAGATCACTAAACTCAATGAGGCTGCTGAAAGGCCAACAGCATGAAATCCCTGCTAACATATGCAGAAAATCTATAGTCTAGAGGTGCAATCTTCAGGTAGTTCATGACCAGAAACAGATCCTGATTGTTACTAAGAAGAGGAATTTTCATGTGGCCAAATGAATCTTTTATTATTAAACTGATCTTAGAAAGACATCTCATATTTGTTTCACTTACAGTAACACTAAGTAGATAACAACGACAATACCATTCTCCCATTTCTTGTATTGTCTTAATGTTCCTATATTACTAAAAAGTGTCCGTAAGCTCTACATAAACATTCGCTCAAGTTATATGGTTTAAAAACCTTGTCGCAAATCAATTGTGATCTGTCAGGTACATAAATGCATGACATCATGTAACTGCTTTGCAATTTTTTACCATGTTATGATCATGGAAATCTTGCTCAATTATTTCAATGCCTCAGACCTGCAGTTTTTTCTAGTGGGCCAATTTATTCCCAAAGTAACTCATTTTAAATCAATGAGGTTACTCCAGAGATTGATTTGGCACAATAAGCGCATCTTTCACTGACAGCACAGCTGTTGCATAGAAACGTAACTATTATCTTATGCAAATAAAAGGCCTTTCACCCCTCAGTGATGTCGAATTCTCTTGATAGGGAGAACCAGTGCCTTGAAGCTACAGTGTTTCAAGCTGTCAACTTTTATAAGCTAAGTGGATTCAATAATTTTTAACATTTAAATGAAAGACCACCAAGACAAAAAACTAAATATAGCATGATCAACCTACTTTAGTACCTGCATAAGAATTTTCAGGACTCAATTAGTAGTGCTGTTGGTAGTTTATCAAACTGATCTGCCTTTTCATTTAGGGCTTATTGTTCAGACTTAATACCTTCAGAGTTGTTGTTAGCTGAGAATCAGCACCTTACAGGACTGGGCCTGTGACAGTCACAACACAATAGACAAGAGGCTTTCTATTACAAGCAATCTCACTAAAAGAAAAATAAAAAGCTAAGTGCCCTTTTACTGTTCATTAATAATATGGCATGAGTGATTTAGAAGCTGTTCTGATTTAACTTGAAAAAAGCCATAGCAGAACAGCTGAATAAATAGTTCTTATACATACTTAAATCCAGTGAGCAGGAACAGAAAAATGCATCAATAGTAGATAGAAATCATCTGTATCTTTTATATTCCATTTCTTGGATGCAGTGAAGAGATGAGACATGGTTAGATAGAAGTCTAGAGAGTCTTTGTGCCATCACTGTGCAATATGCTCACTTGTGTCTATAACTATTTGGTTTATGCTTAACTATATGGTTTTTTGAAATCTGGTATTTCTGATTGTGAAGATCATTCTTCATTCAGTTTATTGCCATGGGACTGCTGTTATTTACACTCAGACCAAGAGAGCCAGAATGAAGTGCATCCTATTCTTTATATACTATTTATCCATCCTTCAGTAGTATGACTTTGGACAGGATCCAATGCAGAACCCTTTAAAACTTCTTTATTCTCTAGGAAGCCTTCTGTCTGAGAGGACATTTAAAGCCTTTTCTCTAGGATAACCTGAAGATCCTTTTTTTCAGATGGTTTTCAGAAGCTTTAGTGCTATTAGGAATCAAGTAGTTAACTAAGAATCTGGACTAGTATGTACTGTGCAAGGAAAAGCAACTTTTTATTTTCTTCTACTGTATGCAGTTTCTCAGTACTTTTTAAGTCTTAGCATGCAGTGCTGTGTCTTCATTCATTCAGGGATGAATCCACAGAACAGCAAACTTACTTATTGGCAGAAATGGTTTTAATGAAATCAGTGAATCTACCTGAGGCAACTAAGCCTCAGTAGTAGCCTTTGCCAGGATGGTAACTTTTCAGATCTGACCTGTTTGAGTTACTACAGCCTGTCTGCAGGTTCCTTTGGCCAGCGACACTAAACAAAATACACTATGGATCCTGCCTCTCATATCCTAACACATCATTCATATCCTAAGACTCACTTTAGTATCCACCTTCTAAATGCCAGAACAGGAGAGGAGGTACCTGGTTCACAGTTTGTAATCCTCTTCTCCATCCTCAGTTCTCTTCTGGAAACCATTCCTTATTCGCCAGACTCCAGCTTTCGGACAACAGTTATATCAGTCTCTTTGTATCGCCAGCAAGGACTACAATGTAAAAATGTAAAAATGTGAGTAGTTACCTCACATTTTTATTCTACCTAAAAAAGTACAGTACATGCACATTATTAGTGTAATAGTATAATGTAACAATTTTTATTTCAGTAAAAGATCTGCCATGTAAAAAAGTATTAACTCAAGCTGCATAGTGTCGAGTCTCTGTCTGAACCCACTTACATCTGTTTCACATTAGTTTAATTTGACTTCAGTACAATTACCCCTGAATCATAGTCATGGGAGAATTACAATCTGGCTCTTAGTTTTCCCATGATGTCCCTGAAGAATCCTCATAAGATCAAGGGCTGATATCTGACAAAAATAGCAAGCCTGATTAATGAAAACAAGCCGCCAAATTCATTTTATAGCAGTACTAATCTCTTCCCCCTCATCATTTTTTAAAGATCTCTTACTAGATTACTTAAACAATGCTTTACCTTAGCAGGATGATAACTTTCCTCCATATTAAACAGGAAATTTGGGGGTTAGCTTTTGGAGATATGTTTCTTTGACATTCCCACCCGTAGCAGGGTCACGAAATCAAGGCTACACGCAGCAATCAGCCCCGCCCGCTGATGGTGTTCAGGACCCTGGACAGTGACGATCCAGCGGGCAGCACTCCGGCACTCGGCTGCCCCTTCACCCACCGGTCCCGCTGGCACCAGGGGGCTGGGCCAGGAGAAGTGTGGGAGAAACAAGCCATTCCCCAAAACATGGCTGTGAGCATCCCTAGTGCCTGATCTTCCCGGCCCCATGCAAGAGTTCGGCCTGACAAGGCAATGCAGTGGCAATGCAGTGACAATGCAGACTTTGTGGAAAGAAAGTAACAGCCAGCACAGGGGGAAGAGCAGCGCACAAAATATCCGGAGAGGGAAAGTGAGGCACAGAGGAACATCCTGAGAGAAGTATCGGCAACCATGCTAATGATGATGTAAAAAGGGAATGGGAAAACCACAAAGCCTGGGATACAAATGAAGGATTGGAGAATAGATAGCCTTAGCATGAAAAGGGTAAGGACAAATGGGTGGGACACAAACCCTATAGCTTGAAGGCAGAATGAGGGGATAAACGAGTGTAAGTGCTTAATGCACTGCAGAAATATATTACATCACACCTGCACATATAGGAGTCATTCAAGGAGCAGTATAAAATTGCACTACTTGAGTAGATCAAGGAAAACAGAGAAAAGTAACCAGGTTTTATATACATGCGCTCATTGCTGCAATGCTTTATTATTTTTTTTTTTAGTGCCTCAGGGTGTAAGAACTGCACTCACAAAGCTTTGTACTCAGAACACACAGGGACCTTGGGCGAGACTTCAGGTTATTTTCTGTACTGCTGCATAGCCTGGCTATTTCCTTCTTAATCTGCAGGACTAGTAGACCTCACTCAGGTACATGGAAGAATGCCTATCCTGTATTCTGACCTTACTTCCCGGAGACAGGACAGCAGCCTTATCAGCCAGCAGGGCAGGGTCAGAGGCCAGACACACCAAAGATGTTAATGCTGGTCTCAGAAGCATTGTCTTACCACCCATTTTACTGAAAACACTCATCATTTCTTAGAATCGAGTATGCCACTAACTGCAGCTGTTCCTTTCAGGCTTTTTCAATGCGGTGTATCATCTCAGCAGCCTATTAAATGCAGGGATTAATGCAGCTACGGAATAAAGTAGGGAGGAAGAGTCTGCACAGACACCATTCACTGTGACCATCCTTCTATAGTGTTCAGTTGTGCCTATTTCTTTTCTACTTTGAACAGCGAAGGAAGAAAGAAGATATACTGAGCATTTAAAGGGATGATTACAACCCTTGCATTAATCATCATCACTTTTACAGTACTTAGAAGAGCTTTACTACTTTCTAAATTAGGTAACATATTTCTCACGTGGCTTGTGTAGTAAGAAGCTCTTCCAAAATATAAAAGCAATGGTATTTAGTATGGAACTGTGGAATAAGGAATGAGAAGAGGCTTCCTATTCAGTTTCACTCACAGCACTCTCCCCCACCTCCTCTCAACTTCGTAGCCCGGGACATACAACTTTGCAGCCACACAGATGTAAAACTTTTGCAACTAACAGATTAGCCCTTGTTTGAAAGGCTAACACTCTGCATTGCCTGGGTCTCTGTATCTGCACACCACTGGCACCTTCAGTGCTGGATCTCCCAGGGGAAAATATCTTTGAAATAGGATGATATTTCAAGCAAAATAAAATCAATAATTTATTATTCTGTTGTAGGATAAGTGGGGGCTATGTTCTGAGTGTAAATTAGAAAACAATAAAATTAATTATAGGAACACTGTGCCAAGCACAAAAACAACAATCAGGAAAACAGCTCATGACTGCATGTCTTAACATACTAGCAAGGAAAAAGCTATTCCTGCATTTCTGAAGACGCATAACCTAACAGTAGGTGCATCCCAATTTGAGTTTCTACACAAATTGCACACGCACACACATATATAGTCATGAACAAGAAACACAAATACAAGCCCATGAGTGGAATCCAGTGGACTTGGTAAAAAAAAGAAGACAATTAAAAGACTAGATTCATACTAGTATATAACATCACCTTCTACAACAACTACCCCGATGAACATATTCTCCATTTCATTAACTATTTCATAGCATTCTGTGGGAGAAGACATAGTGGAAATACAACAGTTTAGACCCAACAAGGCAAGAGACTGCAGTGTTATTCACACATGGCATGCTCTCAGCAAAGTGAGCAGCTCACTGTGAATCACCCCATAGGCAGTGGCTTCTCACAGCTAGCAGATCTGCTACAGCCCACAGACCGACAGGTGACACCCATTTCATTCTGCTACCCATGAAAAGAAAAGTGGCACCATATATAATTATAGTAAGCTTCTGGACTATATGTAGTCTGGGAATATGAAAGCAATGAAAAGATTATTTAAGTTGGGAATCGTACTGAGATAACATGTCTTTATGTTGAAGAATGGAAAAATTGATGGACATTAGCTTCCCAAGCATTCAGGAATGCATTCGTACGGCTCTAAAGCAGCTGAAATGACTTCTGTACGTAATACATAGAAAAGTCTTGGGATCTTCTGTTTAAAAGGAACAACATAAACCACCGTGTATCTTTTGCATCTTTACATTGTATTTGTCTATAAAGATTCCATTTAGTAGTTCTAATCTCCTACCTTACTATACAAAATAATGTGATCAGGCAATCTCTACTTCCCAGTGACTTAACATGGATCTTGCACAGTCGGATCAAAATTACTTGTACTACAAAATGCATGTACAACTCAGATAAGCACTCTAGGTTTTTTTCTTTTTTCTTTTTGTTTTGTTAAAACAAAGAAATAGTTTCACAAGACTATGAAGGGAAAGACCTCTCCCTCATTTAGAACACTTCTCTGAAATACTAAAGAGTACTGGGGATTGGTGATTGTTTTATCATAGCAGCTGTCAACCAAAGCTTTCAAAAGCCACAGGTGATTTTCCATCCCTAGCTGAAGACACCTTGAAAAAAGAGTTTTCAGACAGTGCTGAGTATTCACGCTAAGAATAAGATGACCCTTTAAATCACCTCCAGTTGACCATTCATGAACTCAGGGATTCAAAACAATTAGTCCTGATCCATAGCTATAACTGACTATAGCAGAGGTTCCCAAAGGTATTTAGGTAAGCAATGCTGACTGAGTTCATGGCAGTTAGGCACCTAACTACCTCGTGGAACTCATTTTAAGCACACACCACCCAATCCATCAGTACTGTAACCACGCTAATGGAGTTAAAGAAAAGAATTGAGCACAGAACTACACTGGCTAACACTTTGAGTAAAGGAAGGAGATGGGATGAATGAAGGCTGTCACCATGGTAGTTAGCTATCCACACAGACAGCAATAAAACTGACTCCACAGGAGTTCAGAAGTAATGCAAAAATGTATATTTATGGGCAAGTTTTCCAAATGTCAAGTTGGAACTCAGACAGCTATGGTTATAAGAATATCGACAGAAATTTGAGTCTACTAACATTAGATGCTGCTGTATGTGGAAGATGTGCAGGTGTGGAAGTTTGCTATTACAGGGCCTTGCCAAATAGATCAATAACTTGCCTTTGCCAATGCCTGTACTTATTTTTCAAGGAGAAACATAATACAGCTAATTCTATTTTATTTAGCATCTTCCAGCTGAGTATCTGAAAACACTCCACTAGCAAAACTGAATCATGGAAAACTTTTAGAATAAATATAACTATGGTCATTTACAGATGAGGTAATTGGTATATAGAATGGTCTAGCATCTCATCTAATTTCATGAGAATCCTGAATACAGTGAAAAATGAAAATGAGATTTTCCAAAGCCCAACCGCTTAATTGGGAAAAAAAAGGGTAATTTTATGATGTAAGAACCCAGACTGGCATACTGAAAAATACTGTCTTTAAAGAAATCAGATAAGAATCAAGACATATACTATCATTTTTCTTGGTAAAAATATACCTCTTATTCCAGTAGTTTATTCCATACAAAATCTTTGCATAAACCCACCCTCCCTCTCAATTACCACAAACATCTATACATTATACAAGCTGGCTATTTGGGTTATAAATCAGTATTTCATATTACTTTCTGGCAATATTGCATCATTCTTCAATTATAATAAATATCTCATTCTTGATATTGTAACACTCCAAAAAGAACAAATCACAAAGGCTCTTAATTTTTCATTTTGTGGAATCACAGAAATCTATACCTGTCAGTTTATTCTTGTATGCCAACTTCCTTTTTCTTACTCCCATAATTCTTTTTGTCTTTTCAATCTTTATTCTGCTGTTTTGAAAAGCAGTGGCAAAAACTGAATGAAAAAAAGATAAGTTCATTATAGACTTATTGCATTATATAGGACACTTTTTTTGTGTGTTATTTTCCATGCCTTTCAACATTGTAATGTATTTTGTTCCTCACATAACTGGATGAAGACATATACCCAAGGTAAATTACAGAAAAGCTGGGATCCTATTGTTTCCTCATTTCTTGTAGGAAACACTGAAGCACTGAAATCAGTACTTTCTAAAGCTGTGACAACCTCTAAAACAAATGAGGGTATGTCTGGTATTTGACTCTTCAGCATGCTTTTTCTGCTTCAGAGGTGTGGCATCTTCAGGGCAGATAGAACTTGGTTTGGTTCTGCTTCACTCTGATTTGGGATGGATATTTAAACAAGTGGGTTTTTTCCTTTGTTTATGCAACAAACACAAAATAACAAGTTTTGACATAGAGTGAGCAGATGCCCTGTGCATGAAAATTCTCTAAGATTGTGGCTCTTTGTCATGAAATTTTCCAAAATGAGTAATATTTCAGTTTTGGCTTTAGGAATGATGTCACTAAACCAAACATCTAGTTTTGTCTTACTTTATCCTCTACCATGACATTCATTATTCATTAATCAGGGGTTAGTAATAAAAGGCAGTCAACTTCCTTTTGTTAGTTGTTTCTGATTCACACATAGTGGTAGGAGGAAATCCAGCTGCTGCAAACATTGGATACACAACAGTCTGACAGCCCGCAGGATCTTTAGAGCTGGAGAGGCTGCCATGGGAACTGACAAAAGTAAACCAATATAGCTATATGTTTCATTATTTTGGAGAATCAGGTTCTCAGATCAGTAACACCGTGGCAGCCACAACACGGCAAATGTGAGCTAGTTACCAGAAATGTAATCCTCTAAACCTCCAGAGATCCAAAAGAAATGGCCACTGAAATCTTCAAATTAAAAGAAAACTATCATTAGCCNAAAAAAAAAAAAAAAGCTGTCTAACTCTCTTTTCAGCAAATGAAGCGACAATCGTTTTTTCTTACACACAAAGAAAAAGCAGCAGAATTGCCCTGGTTCTTAACTCCTTATCTCAGAAGTACCCCCATCCCCATTTGTACTTTGTAAATCAAAGATTTTTGCTACTGTCTCGACTTCTTCTAAAAGGACCAATTTTTCTTCAGTCATCTCCAAAGCAACAAGAAAAATCTCCATATCTGCAAATCTAAAGACAATGGTCTTAAAGGGAGCCTTGCGTTCACCTCCATTTTGAGGTGAATCACAAGTGTTTTGTCATCTTCCTTCTCAGATATTTTATTCCAACTAAAAAATTGCTAATGTTGTTAAGGCCAAGAGCAATGGAGGCTATTTAAAACTTGCATCCAGTTTTAATCAATCAAGTAATGTGTGTTAAACTGCTGTCTCCTCAATTCTTAGACTGAGACATGAATTACAAACACAATTGACAATCAAATTACTACACCTCCAGTAAAGTGAAGAGAAACTCCTTGCCCTTAACTTCTGATGAGGTAAAAAGAACCGCTAATATTTTCTAACTCCTGGTATTAATGCATAGTTTACCAGGTACTTACTGAAAAGTATGTTGCCTTCTGATTGTCAGGTGTTCTCATCCCTTTACAGATGAAATTTCACAACAGTGAAGGTTTCTCCAGAAATCCTTCCATAGTTCTAAGAAATCTGAAAAAAAATAAAAAAGAATTGTGTACAGGAGAGGAACGTGACTAGCCATAATCAAGCTACCATGGTGATACTAAATGAATGGAAAATTGCGAATATAGTGTCTGAAAACCAGAAAGGAGGAAAATGACCCAGGTAGTGACAGGCCTACTACTTTGACCTCAGCACTCTTCAAGGATATATTTTAAAGAAAGCAGAAACCAAAGGCATGTGAAAGTAATCAGTAAATGCAATAAAACCCAACAGGTTTTATTAACCAAATAGAACCTGAGAGGTTCTTGAGACACACTTAGCTACAAGGGAGATGAAACAGTTTTTCTTGATAGGGAAATTACAAGGACTGGAGAGAGGCTACTGCTGATGATTCTGGAAGACAAATCTTGGAAGACTTTTGATATTTTCACAGTACATTTTGTGAAATAGCTAATTGTGCATATTTACAATGTATGGGATGTGGGAATGACAGAAGTTGAAAGGTATTGCCAATACCAAGAAAGAACATCTTATAATTTGGAAAATATTTACTAATACTGCAAATTTGTGTGGTACAAATTGGAACACAATTAGTACTAGTAGCACCTAGTGGAAAGGCATGCATTGGAGGACAAAGAAGAAGTGTCATTATGCACAGTGGATGATGACACAGGGGGAAAGAAACATGGGGCTATTAACTGAACATAGGAAGTCTTGGAAAGTAAAATTCATATGAATCAGTTGTATGTTTCTAACACACATCTTACTACAACAGATGAAGAAAAACATAAATTTGGGGAATGGGAATCCTAACTTCTGAAAAGTGAATAGAAAAGCATGAGACAAATACCGGTACAATATTAACCGAGAATACACTGATCCTTAATTTAGAAGTTTCTAGTCATCTAAGGAACTGAATTTTTGAGCAAATTTTTAAAGACTGCTGCAAGAATAAAAGCATAAAACTTTTACGGCAGAGATTGAACAGCTTATGTAAGAGATTTATATGATTATGTTGCCTGTCATTAAAGAAACCATTATAACACATAAGACTTCTTCCTATCCCAGTCTTACTTTCCTTTATTTCTACATTCTGCATCTGATTTGCTTACTCAGAGTAAGTTCAACCCCTTCTAGTCTTGCATTGAATTGCTATACTTCATTACTCTACCCTCTTAACAACCAGAGATATTATTGTTTAATATTAAAAATCAGTGGCTCTACTGGCTCTTGAGACATTAGATTAGGGATAAATATTTGTCTGTGTTTAGGTCTCATCCATCTGATGTAATCTGCAGGTTTGATATTTATTATTCAACGGGTAGATGTAGTTTCTGCTTCTATTGATGACAAGCACAGCACAAAAAGACTCATCCCAAAAATGCAGACAACTGCAGTAACTCTAAGTGTCTCTATTTTTACTACCAACTATGAATCACACTAAGGTGATTTAGACTGCACCCTACTCAGGCACCTGAACTGGTGTACGCAAGGTCACACAAGTCACCAGCAAAGCTATGAACACACCCTGAGCATCCTGACTCTTGGGCCTGTGAAACATCCATCAAACTGAAGTCTCTTTCTTTTCTGATGCATGAAACCTGTTTATGGCAAGGAGAAAGAACAGGTTTTATACCAAATTTTAAAACAATAACATTCAGGTTCTGTGTAAATCTGAACATGGATATTCCTGAAGATTTATGATGTCAGTATCAACACACAAATCTAGTAAGTAGCAAGTTTTTTCCTTGGAATATAACTTTTAGTTGAAGGGAAGCCCTAGACCATGTAACAGAAAGCACTTACAGTAATTTTTCCTAAAAGTTTTTTTACTATTAATTACTCCACAGAAAAACTAGTCTTAGAGGATTTCATTGCAACAGTTATACTTCACACCCTCCATTTTGATTCCTGTCATTTTCTTGCCCATCGCTTTCTTTCACACATAGTTACAAATGGTTAACATGGACAAAATTGCTATTACTTGTGAAACACAGCATGCAAGAGATTTTCTGTCTGTTTTCTTCATCGTCCGGTATGCATAAACACAGAAGCAAGGTCATTACAGTAGCTTTTTAAACTGAAATAAAATGCCCAAACTCTTACAGTTGGGAATTTCAGCCTATTTCTAGTGAAACTGTATTTCTCATTCACCCAGGTACTAAAAATGTATCAAAGTGGAAAATCAGAATATATTTGTATTGTCTTTTGTAGGCAATTCTAAAGCTGCCCTCAAGAATTCCTCCTCTTAACTTTGGTAGAGCTGAAGGAACTCTCCTCAGCACACAGGATTCCATTTGTTCAAGCATGTGCATGGATTAGGAAGTGCTAGGTACGCATGAGAATGCTGCAATAGCTCTGTAGAAGGTGGATGGGCTGCACAAAATGCCACACTGACATTCTATCTCCTTACCACGGGCTGGGTAGACACAGACAATCCATTTCAGCGTAATCAGGAATAGCTTTACTGGATTTACTGGAGTTGCATCATACATATATTTCTAACCTGAGTCTTAATTTTCTGATATTGACTGGAATATTAAAAATATGTGTTCATCCTGTTTCTCATTAATTATTATAAATAAGCATTTCCATGTGGCACAACAGAATCATAGAATCATTTATGTTGGAAAAGACCTTTAAGATCATCGAGTCCAACTGTTAACCTAGCACTGACAAGTCCACCACTAAAACATGCACCTCACCACCAAATCTACCTGTCTTTTAAATACCTCCAGGGATGCTGACTCAACCACTTCCCTGGGCAGCCTGTTCGAAGGCTTGATAACCCTTTCAGTGAAGAATTTTTTCCTAATATCCAATCTAAACCTCCTCTGGCACAACTTGAGGCTGTTTGCTCTTGTCCTATCACTTATTACCTGGGAAAAGAGACCAACCCCCACTTCACCACAACCTCCATTCAGGTAGTTGTAGAGAGTGAGAAGGTCTCCCCTCAGCCTCCTTTTCTCCAGGCCAAACAACCCCAGTACCCTCAGCCGCCCCTCCAGTCCTCCTGTGCTCTATACCCTTCATCACCTTTGTTAATAAAGCATTCTTACAGTCTAGACAACTGAGTTATGACATCTACATAGTTTTTTCCCTTTAAAATCACAATTACTCCATTAGTTACTGCAGTCTTCATTCTTTAATACCTTATAGTTCAAGTAAAGTAATGAGAAAAGAACAGCCCTCAGCAGTCAGCCCTAATAAAGGACAGTTTTTCACATACAAGCCTCCTGTCTGCGAACTTTCATGGGAACAGATAAACAGAAAATGACACAGTGTAAGAACAAATATAAGCAGATCCTGAGTCAGCCAAGCTACTAGGTTTTACATTACAGCTGAGAATAACATCTTATACAATTTATAGAGGTTTCTTCCTTGCCACATTTAAAAATACTCTTGTATCATGGGGATAGATGCATTATAAGACTCTGTATAGATCTGAAGAGAAAGAATAGATGTACCAAGTATGTCTGCACAGCAGCTTCCTGAACGGGTTTTGGTAGTAGTTACTCATACTGCAGAGGAGACTTTTTCTTCTAAACCGATAAATAGTATGGCGGTTTAACACTGTGCTCATAGAAACTTTAAAACATTATATATTCCTATAGTCCCCCTCATCGTCCTTATCACATTCCCTCTTACTTTAAGTGAGTTCCCTTATTGCTTTCTAAATTATATGGTATTAAAACCTGCAGTTTTTAAGACATGGACCATCTCCTCTGAATTGTTTCTGCATCATCTTTCCCACTGGAGCCCTGGCTTTACAAAACCCCCTGACTACAACTGCCATACAGCCAATAACAAAACAACTAAATGTGTTGCCATGCAGAAAGGGAGTCTCCAGCCCTGCCAGAACACATAACTTTCTATCATCCAGAAAGTTGCAACGGTATTTCAAGACTGCACACGATTTTAAATAACTCGAAGAACCATTATGACCAAAGAAGATGCAGCAAACATGAGGCAGAAAAGAACCTACCATTCCTCATGGAAAAAGTATGCTTAAAAAAAGAACTATTTCAGCAGTTATTAAGTCTTTTTTCCCCTCACACCAGCTGCATGAGAGCTACTCCGACTGTTTGAGAGAAGAATTTCCTAACTAGGTAGCAAAAACACCTGTTCCGACAGCCTGTTTAAATGCATTTAGAAACCACTTCCTCCTCTGATCTTTCAGGGAAAGGTTTTTCATTCCAGATAGTTGTAGAGGAATGGATTACAAGGTTAATGGTCTGAATGTGCTGGCTGGGGATTGCTGCGAGCCAGTGGCAGCCTGGTGCAGGCAGCAGCAAGGGGCTTGGAACACTGGCACCCCGAGCCACAGATGGATGACAAACCTGCACTGATGCCAAATAAAAACTCGAGTAAACCTGGGAGATTTATTTCCATTAAGCTCACAGTGTGATGAATTTAGGGCTTTTCTAGAATACTCTGTGAATATGGTGTGAAGATCTGGTTGTTGGGATGTTTCCTGCCTGCCTATGTGGACTTACTTTAATAGACAGCTATAAGGAAAAATTAGGTGTCTGTGTTGGAGGATACACAGGGCCAAGGTAGTAGACGAGAGGGCGATAGTTGTGTAGGTCTGTGTCAGGGTAGGGGCAGATGCCCATCTACACTTGCAAATGTGACCCTCATGATACATTCCTGCTGCTTTCAGTCCCACCCAGTGAAGGTGCATTTTAAAACCACTTTCTGTTGTAATGCATTCCAAGGAAAAGGGGGAAATGCCCTGCTGAGAAAGACAGACAACAGCATTCAGTTCTGTGTTTCCTCTTTACAAATTGGGAAAGGACAAATTTTACAGGTTTTGTCATGTTATTGCTTCTTCAACAATAGTAGACTCTCTGCAGCAATCTGCGTTATTTATTTCTGTACTTGTTTGGATGGATCAAAGTCCACGACTGATTCAATTTCTGTTAAGTCTTATTTTTACTTAGTACATGTTACAGCACTTACGGTGTTAGCGCATTGCTATACATCTGGGTTACTTTTTAATTATGCTTAAAATATATACACTCCCACAGACCAAAGGGAGCCAAAGGCCAAAGAACCGCAAGTCAGACCAATTAGAAATACATAAAGCTTTGGCATGTGTTGCCATTGGAGGTCAAAAATTTCAGAGCCAGGACATCTCTAGGATGCTGTGGCTGCTGATTGAGAGGAAACTAGTGGAAATCACTACATTCACTCAGCGTTGCCTAGAAACCAGGGGAATAGTTGTGGTATGTTTCTAAAAATGCTCACTTACACTTGGGTGTTTTAATTATCTACACGGTGGAATAAAAGTATAAGAACAATAGGGAGGAGACTATGAGAAATCCATCATTTGGGTCAGATAGAACAGCTACTACCTACTGCATGTTGGGTACTGCACATTCCAAATTCAGGAACCTGAAATTCAGAATTTAGACAATGAAACAAAAAAAATATTTAAAAAAGAAAAGGGAGTGTTTTCTGAAGCATGATCTCTGCAGCCAATAGAGAGTATTACAGCTAATGGTTAGGATCTAGTTTCTTCAGGTATCTGAAAGGGAAACTGTTTTAAGACAATCTCTACCTCTACAATCTATGTATTTAACTATTTGGATTATATCAAAGAAGTCTAAATCAGAGACCCTGAAACCCCAAATCTCTACCTTCACAGACAATCCGATATCTGCTTTAGAAAAAAAACAAAAAACAAAAAACAACCAAACAAACAAAAACAACCAAAACCCACACAACTGTTGGATTTGGGATTTTATAGGTTTGTAAGTTCTCCATGGAGGAGTCAGGCGAACAGATACTCTCCACAACATTGCCCTCACATCCAAGAGACACAAAGAGAAAATTACAAAATGCTATTATTTTGTTTTGACAAAAAGATAAGGTACTTGTGGCATCATGGTTGACAGCAGTTGAAATTCCATGGGAACAGATGTTTTATAAAAAAAAAAAAAGCAGTCATAAAGACAGAGGACCACCAGAGGACTGACAGGTTTCCAAGGCAAATATTCCCACTCTTGACCTTGCCCAGACAAATTTAACTATACAGCTATATTTATAGATTATTTTAGAGAAAACAGAATTAAACTGCCAAAATAACTGCTGCAATGTGGAGCACAAGAACTAAGGCTACATCCAAGGAGTACTTCATATAGCTCATGGGGATACCTAAAATTACAAGGGGAGTCACAGGCTGACCACCAACAGCTAGGGACTACCACGGCATTTCAGCTAAAATTCAATAGTGGACTACTAAAAAGTTTTCTGAAGGATTCGGTAGAGTCTACACAAAGTACTGAGGTAAATAAACTACAGGCTTAATGCAGCATGAACATTCGTGTGTCTCACTGGGAGCTTTGAACGATGCAGAAATAAGGAAGAAAAATTTTTTTCAAATAACATCCCCTTGATTTTGCTCTGATTTTGAACTACATTCAAACAATTTTTCCCAGCACGTAAGGAAGGGTAGCACATCACGTAACAAACTCTATTTAACCTTTAATTAATAATAATTTCTAGATGGCGAAGGGGAACTTCCCTCCAGCTGGGATGATACGTAGCCTTTTTTGAGGTGCCAGGCTATGGAGGCGACTGCAGTGCCCTGTCTTGATGAGTAAGAAAAAAGCTCCATGCAAAGGATTTTCTTGTAAAAATCTTGAGCGATTTCACATGCCTGACAAAAAGTAAATACAAGCCTATCACTCCTTCGAAAAGTTAAAAACCAACACCTTGTCATGAATACATTCATCAGTGACTGGATCAAGTGCTGCTTTTTAAAAGTTCACTTTTGTGGTTCATTCCTCAGGTACTGTTTAGTTTGAAAGAGACTGAGAATGAATTTCTTCAGTCTAACACACTAGGAATGGTTTAGGCTCTCGATTTATCATTCAATCCTCCGAAATATGAGCAATTTGCCTTAAATGAATGCCTGGCATCCAGGACTCTTCAACTTCCTGACGAGCCAGAAGAAAAAGCCTTAAATAATTAGGGCACCTTTCACTGACGGGACGAAACTTTCACTTGGCTGCACGGCACCGCCTGAGGAGACATCCTGGGGCCCAGCCCGAGGGGTGAGGGGGCGCCTCAGCGCCCTGCGCTCCCGCCCAGGCGGGGCCGGGAGAGCGGGCGGCCCTCACGGCGAGGCCCGCAGGCCGCGGACCGGGCCGCCGGGCGCAGGCCTCCCCGCCCGCCGCCGCGTTCCCGTGGCCATGGCAACGGCGNCTCCCCTTTCCCCGCCGGCGTGCGATGGCGGGCATGGCGGCGCCGCTGCGCGCGGGGCCGGGCACAAAGGCGGCCCCGGCGCTGGGTGGTTCTTGCAGCCGGCGCTGCGGGGAGCGCGGGGCTCGTTCCTCTCACGGCCTCAGCTGTTCTTGAGAGTGGCAGAGCACTGGAACAAGCTGCCCAGGGAGGTGGTGGAGTCTCCGTCTCTGGAGACATTCAAAACCCGCCTGGACGCGTTCCTGTGTAACCTGCTGTAAGGTGGCCCTGCTCTGGCAGGGGGGTTGGACTAGATGATCTACTAAGGTCCCTTCCAACCCTATGACTCTATGATTCTATGATTCTATGGTTCTGTCAGGCGCGGGGCGGGCTGGGGGCAGCGCTGCTGGGCCGCCCCCGCGGCGGTGTGCATGGCCCCGCGCGGCGCTCCCCCTCAGCGAGCAGGGCCGGGCAGCAGGGGATGAGAAAGGTTACTCCTGAAGCCCCTGAAAGGTTACAGCCCGCCCAGAAACCTGGCTGTACATTGCCCACCCTACAGCCATCATCAGGAGTGTGCGGATGTGTTTTTAACGCTATTTAGTGCTGCTGTGGTGAGCGTTTCGGGCCGCTTCCTTTTCCAGGCCTAAGTTTCTGTGCCGTTTGGTGTCAGCTTTTTCCTTTACCAAAGCTGGTGTTCATGGATGACAGCGGATTTTACCCATCACTTGCATGGTGTATGGATATAGATCCAGGTTTTTTAGTTTGGTGGGATTGTAATGCAAGCGTAGGTGAAAAATAAAAGACTCAAAAGCTTTGAAGCTCTTATGAAGTGATTCCTTACCCAGATTAAACCAGCAACAGGCTGCTCTTGTGCTCTGTTCCGATGAGTAATTGTAGGGGCATTTGTCATTCATGATAAAAACAGGCATAAACATGCAAAAATGTTTGCATGAGCCAACTCCAGCTCTTGGAAAATACCTAAAATATTTTTAGATCTGAACTGGATAACATGCATAATATAAAACTATGGTGGGAACTATTCAATGTTGCACTGTAATGTCAAAATCTTACATAGCTGCATAAGGTCAGGTCCTTTGAGATAACGTTATGCTTTTATGTTGTATCTCCGTGTCAGTTTCAGTCTTTGGAGACAGTGATGGATGTCACTCCAGAAGATGTCTGATATCAAAGTAGACTTTGAACATGAATTCTAATACTACATGCGAATATGAAATTCAGAGCAAAAACTAGTATCTTGTGCACCCAAGTTTTATGCTGTCTTATGTAGTGTGAAGGCAATTTTACTAAAAGATTATCCTTTTTCTGGCTATTCTTATTTTTGATTCTCAAAATATTTTTATAGGAAATCAGAAAACACATGTTGATTGTCTGTTTACCATGAAATGAACGTAAATCGGTTGCAAGGTCTAAATTTCATTCAGGTTGCAGCAAGCTTTCCGTGAATTACTCCTGTTTATAAAAAAAATAGTTCAAAAGTAGGAAAGACTTAGTGGTTGTCTGTTTACATGGGAAGCTATTTCTTGTCTGCATAGGAGGTTATGACAGAGTCATTAGTATGTGAGTGGACAGCCCTATGTCTAATTTCACAGAGACAAAGGAAGAATCCTTACAGACAGGTGGGATTAGCACAGGCAGAGATACTAATTCCTTACGGTGAGCTAACCTAGAAATCTGTGTGCCTGAGCAAACTTGGCAGAACAGCCATTGGATTGCTTGCAGACAGTTTATGAAAGAGGCAGAACACATATTTGTGGCTTGTGTATAAAACACTTGTATCCATGCACTGTCTCTCCAGAACCTTAATACAGAAGAGGTGGGATACCCTATCTCTTCTCCTAGTGTACTCTGTGCAAAGTTTCTTGTTCAGACCTCGCCTTGTCATTGTAAAGAAAGAACTAAAATTTTATCCTTGTTTTGAATCAGGGTTTCTGTTTTGTTTAGTGAGAATACTGAGCAAAAAGAAAAAATTTATTACTTTTTTTTTAATATATTGGACTATATAGGATTTGCACATAGGTCTTTCCAAAGTTCAAATGAGGCTGCTATTTTTTCCCCCATAAAAATACTGAAGAATTAATAAACCTTCCAGTTATTTACTCTAGTAATTTCAGGAGTCAGTTAATACAGTCACAGATTCAAATAATCTGAATACTGTAATTCTAAACCAGCTTTGTTGTTTAGATCCAGTCTTCTCCATTGGGCTGTTTAATTCCCACAACCAGTGATTGGCACATACCTGAACAGCAATGAAGTCATATGCATATTGTTAATCAGTGACACACATTTGTGTCACTTTTATCTTACAACAATGGGGAAGTCATCATTGTTGCTGCCTGGAGGCTGATGTTAATTTCAGACAGTTTGCACAGGCTTCAAAGATTCTAAAACAAAATACTTCGCATATTTAAAGAGAACACCATGTCACTTAGATTTTTCCTGCATTGCAGGAAATCCTTGCCCTAATTTGACTGGAGCTGGAAGGGTGTTAACACACATCTGTAGCTTTTGAACTGCTTTTTTTTTCTTTGTATTCCTTCATTTGCCACTTGAACAAGCAGCTTTTTAAACTGGCATTAGTTTGGTAATACTGATTCGATTTTTCAGAAGCTGAAGTTGCCTTTGACCAGCAGGGAAGCTGAAAAAGAATCTATTTTTATCTTGAAAGAAGGAAGGGCATTTAGAAGTTATATCTAAAACATAATAGTGCATTTTAACTGAAATTGGAAAATGTTAATCACTGTCCTTAACTTTTTACCAAATTAAAACCTTGGCTCAGCAAATCACTTAAACCTATCCTTAATTTGACCATTAGTCAAATAGTCTATTAGGTGAGTTTTAGTCACTTAATGGGACTAATCCCAGCAAATAATTTAAAGTTGTAATAGGCGTTAAGTACCTGATTGGACCCATTTTGTTGAAGATTTCTTGCATGCTTGAAGTGCATGCTTCAATATGCAAAAGTAAACAGGATTAAAATCATTAAGACCACTGGATATTTTGTTCCAGATTATACCCTGCAACTTTTCTCTGAAGCACAGTGGATCAAGGTTTCACTGCTCTCCATTCTGAGTCAGGCCAGCTGTGCACTAGAGTTTTGCTAATGTATTTTCATTTAGAAATATGACAGAGAGGAAGTTAATAACACTAAGGGGGGGGGCAGGACCTTCCTTGTAGGCACAGATAATACGAACAGAAGAATCTGTAGTGTGTCCGTGTGTTTAGACTTACACATACGTTCTATGTGTTGGTCAGTTTGACACTAGATATAGAAACACCTTCAAAATGCATGTTCATGGGATGACGTAATGTTGAGTTTCTTGTAGCAGTATGAGCCAGCACATGCATTTGCCGTGTAGGATTTGCTCATGAGCTAGTGTTCTGGCACCCTTGAATAAAGCACCATTCCCACAGGAGAATTGTTACAGCACAGGGTAGTGTATACTCCTGGATTACTCTGTGCTGTCTTGCAGTGAACTCAGGCTAGTAACCTTTTAAGCCAGAAGTTTCTAAATTGTGATATGAGTATTGATAGTGGTATACTTATCACTCAAAGGTAGCATACAGTCACTTCTGGAACACCATCCCTCACAAACCCTTCTAGAAAATAGGAAACTGCTGGTGCCACTGCTAAATCTACAGGTGCTGCCCAAGCAAATGCTGATGGGACTGACTCAGCTTCATTTGCCTCTGCCTGCTATTTGTATCACAAAATGTGCTGCTGAAACACACAACCATTAGTTTCTTCTTTTGGAGTATGAATAGAGCAATAACGTGCATCTGAAATATCCCTTACTGGTCATGTGAAGCCTGTCGCTAGGAAAATTGTAGCAAGTATTTTTCAATAATTACTTCATCAACTGTGACTCAATTAACATATTTTAAGGCTACTGTACACAACTGTTTCGTTAGGTTTCTTAAATTTATCAGAGGATGGTTTGACTCTTGAAACTGAAATACAGTTTTGGTTGCATGGTTTTAATGTATGCAGAATACTATTAGGTTGTTAGTTGTAAAGGACTGAGAGACCTAACTCTTCAGCATTAGGAGTAGGTGTAAAGAAGAGCTTTTACATAATCCAGCATAGTAAGTGTATAAATAGTGCCCATCTAATTAATGGCTTAGACGATTATGTATGGTGCATGTCAGGGGGTGATCTGTTGTATCACTTTCATCATATTTTGCCTCTGATACAAACGATCCCATGCAAAATTCAGATGGAATATTTGGGACTTTATTTCTAAAATTGGGATATTGTAGCTTCTTCAGGCTTTATTCATCAAGTTTTGCTTCAGAATATTTAGAAAATAATATTTTTTCCTCTGGTGGATTCTGCCATTCTTATGAAATCTTAACTGTGATTCTCTTAATGTCGGCTTCACATCTAAGACCTTATACTTTCAGAATTGATGGGAGTTTTATTGTCACCAAAACCAGAAATGGGTCCAAGAGGCTTCTGTTTTGCTTGTATGAACAGGGAAAAATTACAGATGTGATTCTGAAGTGCTCAGTTTTGCCCCACTGTAGATTTCAAATAAAACAGAATGATATCTGCATTCAGTAACCAGCTAAATCTAAAGCCGTGTTTGAAGGTCTCTCGTGATTGCATAGGTGCTGCACAGACTTGCCATGTTTTAACCTGTTCTCCTAAGAAGAAATCTGTGAGTGGGTCACTGCTCTCTGCTGGCCTTTTCCTCTTCCTAGTTCTGCATCTATCAGCCAACTTCACTCATTTTTGAGGAAGAAGTAGGAGTCTTAGTGGTACAGATGTCAGTGGCTGTGTAGGAGAAAACCCCAATAAATTAACATGCATTTTTTAGAGAAAGTCATTCTGTTCTGCATTCGTTACCAGATATGCAACTAGAGGATAAAAACTAGTCAGCCAAAGGGAAGCAACCAAAGAAGCTTAAACTAGATGACTGACTATAACATCGATAGCACCTCCTCAGCCACAGCTGGGGATGTTAGGGTGAGGGGGGAATGACTGCAGGTAAAGAACAGGCAGCAAAGTTTGGGAAATTGAAAGGATTTTATGGGGTATGGCAGGAAGACGTAAGCCTCATAGGTAGGAAAGCAAGCTTTAGTGGTAGTGCTACTAATAGAGTATCCTATTATTCTTTTTTTTAAAAAATATATCATCATGCTAATAGGAAAGAAAAATAGTTAAAAATAGAAAAATTAGCTTCTTATTTAAATGAATTAAATTTAAATCCAGTCTGGATTTTCGTAACCAGGTTAATCTCTTAATGTGCTTTAAGATAGTGCTTACTCTGTATATTTCAGTGTTGTATTCATATGCACAAACATTTCTGGAGCATAAAGAGTTAATGCATATTTTGATTTAAAAATTATCATAGTACCAAAAAGAGAGGAACCTATATTTCAGGTCCTAATTTAATTACTTTAAATATGACCTTTTCAGATGTGTTAGATTAGATGCCTGAAGGAGTTTCCATCACTACTCCCAAATGTTTTAAGATTTCACAGATATTATTTAAAACCTCTGTTCCTTCCTCAGCATGTGCATATCATTAGTGCTGTAGCGTACTGTTAGTGTGTACAGAGTTAGAGTGAATTCATAGCAGGAAGACCGCTGAAAAGATCACTAGTTGGTAGAAGAAGGGTGGTAGTGATAGAGCATCCTTGACTTGTATTAAATTCCCAGCACAAACCCCCTTCTGCATGTTGTTGCCTGAGTTACCCACTGGGACAAAGGTGTCCCACTAGCTAGTTTTGGTGTAGAGCATTGAGGAAGTAGAGGGGGAAGTAGAGAAGAAGAAAAGGAGCTGGTGGTTGAAGGTGGAAGAGGCAGCACCACCAAACCTTTATAAATCAGTGTAGTGGCTAGAGTGCTTGCAAAGTATTTGTCAGCTTCCTACTGACAAAGGTAGGTGCTTCCTACCTTTCCAGCTGAGAGGAGGCTACTGTTCAGCCAGGAATGCAAGAGTCCTGGAGCCACCAAAAAAGCAGTGCACAAAAGGATTGGTACCTTGGCGGAGTGATGAGCCCATTTCTCTGGGACAGCTGGGGAGACTTGTGTCTAAATCCACCTGGGGCTGAGGGCTGTTTGAACCCAAGCTAAGATCTAGGAGCTGCTCTTTGGACAACACAGTGTTCGTACATCTTTACACAGTTAAGTGGAGGTTTTGTGGCTTCTAGTGCCGGATTAGATGCCTATATCCAATATTCCACCTAAGGTCTCTCTATTTTTTATGGATTATCTTTTAAGTAACAAGTCTTGGTGGGTAAGGGCAGCCTGATTGAATTTTTTCAGTATTTGTTATTTGCTATGTCTGAAGTACAGGTTTGTTATAAAAATAGCATGTCTAATACTTGTGTTTAAAATCCTTCCTATGAGAACACTGTAATGAAAGACTGGGCTTTGTTCCAGTACGTATTCACGTTCCAAGTCTGAAATGGCTTTGTAGAAAAATAAATTCTGCATATCCACTAACAACTAGGAAACAAAGTAACAAATAGAAACCACCAATTTCCATCATTTTTAAGACTGTAAAATTAGAAATAAAGATAGGATGCATTTTAAATGAAAATGAGAAGATAATTCAAACAAAATATCTTAAAATCTCTTTAGAGATAAATTATAGAGATAAAATTATTACTTGCCATAGATACCAGCTGTAAAGAATTACAGAGAAAGGGATTTTTAATTTATTTTCTTCTTTGTTGTGTAGTGTCACACACTAGCAGGGGAAGTTTACAACAGACAAACAGAAGCAGTAAAAAAGAACTAAAAGATCTAATTAATTTTTAGAAATATTTGTTTGCTCTCTGTACTTTTGGAGAACACACACTGTGAGAATCCTGATTTTATATTCAGTGTGGAAAGTCCACTTATATCTGTAAGAAAATGTGTGTTTAGGTGACATAGTTACATGTATAATTTGTCAAAGACAGTAGTCCATTATGCGTGTCAGTTTCTGAGGTTTAAATCTCAGAAAATAATTTCTTAAATGAAACAAAATTATCTTAGATTTTCCAGTCCAGTTCTGTAAATATAGTTACATAGACCTTCAATTTGTGACTGGAAGTTTTTTATTGTAAGAAGTAGAAAGTGTTTATTTTAGTCAGAACACCTAATTAATTGCAAAAGGTGCTATAGTACTGCAAGAACAGGGATCAGTTCTCCTAAGTTCCGTTCAGACAAGTGCTCCTATTCCCAAATAATGTGTTGTTTAAGAACCATCAAAATCAGTAGAAAATTTTTCACTGAAAGAATCTTGCTTACATGCATGGTTTTGAAAAAAAGAAGCTAAGTAGCCAAAATACAGGTGACTATGCTCATGGTCCTAAACCAATACAGCTTCCATCACTCCTGTAGCTATGCAGGTGCTCTAATTCCTATGCTTTGTAGTTACCCTCCTTTTGTTGGGTTTATATTTAGTTACTATGTAATTTGCTGAAAATCCCACATTTTTTAAAGTTCTCTTTGCATATATAAGCCTCCAGTTTAAGTTTAGTGTCTGCTATTGTGCAAATAACTTTGAAAAACAGACTGAATCTAAACAAATACCTGTTAAAGTTAGTAAACAATCTGAAATTATAGTTGTGAAACATTTGAACGTTAATGCTTTCTATCTCACTTCAGTTGTTTTTTAGAAGCAGTAAAATACATTCGGTGTCCTCCGCGTACCAAATCCTCCAGTTTCTCCTCTGATATTAGCAATGTACATCTTCACTGTAAATAGTTGATACTAACTGAAGATACAGGGAGGGTATTATGAGTTGAATTCAATGTAGAAATTATACATTTGATGGAAAATCTATGTGAAACAGCCTGGGATCCTAAAAAAACAAAGGTTTGCTTGTTTTTCTTCACCTCTTCTGTTTTCAATAGTGCTAAGCCTTATTTCACCCACATTACTGTCTTTGATCCTTTTTCTGTGATAAATTCTCTACGTGTTTTGTGAAAACAAGTGGCTCACAGAGAGAGGGGCCTCAGTCCCATTATTTTGCAGGAGAGTCAGAGTATAGGGGCAACTGCCATGGGAGGACCGCAGGAAGCCTCCATCACAAGTTCTGCTGTTTATGGAAATATTTTTAAGTTAAAGACTGTTCTGTTCTTTAATTGAAGCTACAAGAAAATGTACAGTTTGCCAGAACAGAGCCACCAGAATCCAACTAGATATTAAGAAGAAAGCTGTTCAGCATAAACTTTTGTCCGCCAAGGAACTGTTCTAAACAGCAAGAAAATGTCATTGTTAATGGCATGAAAGTTTTCAGCAGGTCCAGGTATTAATGGGGCTGTAACCCCGACATTTCAAGGATATCCTAAAATCTGAGCAGTCAGGAACACTTTTTTTCAAGGCCCTCAACTTCCTGAAAATGCATCAGTATTGTAATGGCCTAGGTATTTCCTAGGGGAGTTCAGGGATACCGGTGAAAGTGCTGAGCGGTGGTGTTATCCTGCAATTAGCAGGAGCTGGGTCGCAAGTCCAGCTGATGGGACTGGGGACTTGAAACTTTTCCTTGGTGGCACTGAAGTTACAGCATGCAGGAGGAGCTGAGGTTTGGGGACATAGTGCCTGCCCAAAGACCATGACTTCTTGACAAATGGTGCTGAGTTTCCAGCGCCTTTGGGACTTCTGAGAATTGGGGATTTCGGTGCTGTCCACGTGTCCATAATTGAAGTAGAGGAGACTGAAGTATTTCTCCCATCTGACCCTTTCTGACAGTTTTTCTTGCCTATGAAATAATGATGCTGGGTGGAGGAAGAGGGGAAGCTGACTTTTTTTTTTCCCCCCTCTTCTTTTTTTTCCTCCCCCAAGCCTGATACAGATTAACTGTAAAAGGCAAAACCAGTAGACAGTAGTTTTTTCAATAGAGTTTATCCGTATGCCATCTGCTGGTTATGCAAAGCAAGTGAACATTTCAGAATCCCCTGGTTTCCCTGTGAAGCTGAACAGACGTTGTCTCCAGCTGAAGACAGGAAAAGCAACAGGTTTCTGAGCATCTCTGATCATCTTTAACTCCAGGCAAAGTCATTTAGCTTACCCCAGAGAATCAACTGTAGTTCTAGCAATGTCTCCGCTTTTTTAAAATGCCCCTGCTTACCCTTCTGTGATTCTGTCACATAAAAATGAGTTAGAGGTGGTGGTGTGAGCATTTATCTATCAGTATCACACATGTCTCCTTCTGGAATTATAACCTAGCTCTGAAATACAGAAAATACCGGAATATTTAGGTTATTTTGAGCAACTGTGAATGAAACCCTTCTGATTCTCAGGTGTCTGCTATAATACAGATTTCTGGCATATACATGGTGTTTTTTATCATTAGGACAAACTTTTATCAACTGAAATATTAAATTCTAGCATTCAAGTCCTCCCAAAACCTCACATTTGTTAAACACGTGAACATTTTAACTGCAGGAAGTCATGGCTTTCAGGGTGGGTATCCAGATAGGCTGTGAATACCACTCGTATGTCATAGAGTATGGTAGAGAAATATAGTACTTAAATAAGAAAGCAAGCCATTTTTGACAAAGGTTTGCAGTCATTATGGAGGCAGTCATTCTAAATTAATAAATTCTTGCTGTATGTTCAGAATATAAATATTTTTAAAGTAATTTAGCATTGTTTGTCTCTATCTATGTTTAAATCACAAATAGAGATTAGGAAGAATTGTACCAGGAGGGGAATTTAAAATGAGCCATTTGAAATTGACCAGATGAGCAGGAATGTTGTCCTTTGGCTTTGAAGAAAACAGCAGAAAGATAAAACAATTGCAGGATAGGGATGAAAAAATCTGCAGTAGCATTTTCTTTTCTTTTTTTTCTTCTTGTCCCTTTTCTACTGCTGGTCTGGCAGCTTCACAGCAAAGAGTAGTGGGCGCACTATTATTGCAGACACTGCCTCTAATACTGAAAAGCCACAGAAGCCCATACATAAAGGCTGGCTTTTCTCAGTGTGGAATCCTCATACTAATTCAAAATTACCTTGATATTTGTTGGGCTTCATAAGAGTGAGGGTTGAGTTTATTGATCCAGATTTAGTGTAATTTCACAACAGGATCCCAAGAAAGTACTCTGCAAATTTCCACATACGCTGGTGATTTTAATTTTGTTTATTTTCTCAAGACACATTTTGTTGCTTCCCAGACTAATCCTAGTCACTTGAAATTTATATGGTCTTTTATAAGGCCTTGGGGAAAATGATACTAAAACATTATTAAAGGAATGGTTTGTTTTGTTGCAATCTCTACTAATTGTCAGACGGCGTGTTAACCATCTTGTGCAACATGCTGTTGCACTTAAAGTAGAGCTACAGAACGTAGTAGTTTTGTATGTAATTGCAACAGTACTGTAATAGTCATTATATAACAGTGGGAAATTGGGAAAAAAACCCTGAAAAGCCAGGTGCTGGGTATGCGGGAGGTAAAAAGCCATGAAATGTAGAATTAAGGGGCTTTTAATATGTGTGGAACAGCTTCTTGTACCACCCAGTCAGTTTGTAATTATGTCAGCCTTTGCTGACCCAGCTGAAGGCCACTGAGAAGATATTTCCACTCAGGTTGGGTAGGTCCAGTTAGCTTCTTCATCCGATGAAGAGTGGAAAGCCAGAGGTGGCCAGTAGGTGTAGGGCAGTAGAGTTACTGCCCCAGAGCTCTAGTGCCTCCAATTGCTAGGAAACACTTATGTGGCGGATTGCAGACTCTTGAATTGACAGATGAGAAGTAGGATGGGTATGAGAAGACCATATGGGCCTTGATAGTAATAATAAATTTGTAGAGATAGGCCGCATGGCTTTATAATGGATGTTAAGTGCGGTGTATTTACTCTGTTAAAGAAATCTTGTTTGTTTTGCTTTTCATTTTAAGTGGGGTATTGGAAACCTTAGAGTAATGCTTTGTATACACTACTATTTGTAGTAATGGTGTATCACCTGTTAAAATTTGCTGTAAAAATGGTGCAGATTCTTTATTAATTCAGGTGCAGATTTTTAAATCGTAGGTTGCATAACAGGCAGTGGTTGTGAGCCTGACAGTGCAACATTTATTTTCAAGGTGATGTAGAGCTTTTAATTCACATTCCTTCATTTTTCTGAACAACTTGTTGTTTATGTTTTGTCAGCATCTGCATTTGTCTATAGAGTTCCCTGTCTTTCAAACTGCCAGAAGATTGAATGGCAAACCAAATTGCTCTTACATTAACAATAGATTTTTGAAATAGTGTGTTCTCCTTGATAGGATGATTTTCATACCAGCATAATTCCTTCTATCTATTAAACTTGCATTCTAGTATAATAGTAACCACAATCATTGTCTACGTATGGAATATTTTTCACATTACTCATTTGACATAATGATAAAATTCCATCACTAAAACTTAAAAACAAATGGGAGATTAGCATAGGTACAAAACAGTGGCCATATCTGCCTTCAATTTAATGACCAGTGTAAAGTTCAGAGTGAAGTGATCTGATGGTTTCTTCCACTGTTTAGCTCCCTGAAGCAGTGAAAGTACTACCATCGTATCTTGGTGTTTAATTTACTTAACTACACTATTGTACTTCGGTAATAGTATAACATTTAAAAACTAATTTTTACTCTATGAAAAAGGTCCACTACAGTCATTTGTGAGTTTTTCAGGGAAGGTTTCTCTGCTTTATCTTGTCTGTCAAAATATACATTTCCTTTTTTCTGACTTTTGTTTTTTTTCATACTTTATTAAAGTGAGCGAATACCCAGCTGTTGGCATTCCCAGATGTGGTCCAGCAAGTCCATTTAAAGGACACTTGAGTACCAAGAGTAATGGTAAGTAACACATGTGCTTTCATCAGAAGGTTGACATGATTCCTTTTATATGAATTCATTGATTTTATGATTAAAATGTTTTTGTTATGAAAACCTTTGCATTGAGCTCAACTGGTGAAGTTTAATAGTACTTACATTTAGTATTCATTACTGAAAATACTTTGAGAAGTGATTTTTGCCTTGACTGTACTGCTAACTAGAAACAGTTAGCAAGATATCTAAATATATATAGATGTCCCATCTATATTAGCTGGATTATGATTACTGCTTTAAAGAACCCTTGAGGTTAAAAATATTCTTTTACAGTCAGTAGTTTACATGAGCTAATGTATGTTTCTGTGCCATACTGCCACCGCAGGCGGTTTTTTCAGAAGAGCATAGAATGGAGAAGCAGGAAGTTTCCATGCTGACGTTTTCATAGTCCAACTTCAGCCACTTCTGTAGCTATTCATTAAGTTAGTGGCTCAGTGGGGAAAAAAAAACCCAAAGGAGACAGGATGATTTTGTGTGATAGTAGCTGTTAAAGAAAAATGACTGCCATTGGGCAAAGAAGTTAAGCACACAGTAATCTAGTTTGTGGCTTTGAATTGCGGTTAATAACTCTTCAAAATTTTAGCATTCTTGTGCCTGCCTTTACAATGTTTTAATATATTTTAATCTTGACAGCTTTCTGCATCGACTCCTCCCAAAGCCTAACTATCCAGTACCTGATCAGAGACCACATGATGTTTCATTATAACAAAATACTTTCAGCCAAAGGTAAAAATGTGCATATATGAATGAACTTTCTCCCCAGATTCACCTCGCTCTTTCAGAATGGGCTCATATCAAGGGAATGAATTGGATTGTGGAAGTATCGTTTTCTTCCTGTTTCATACTCTGATGTCAGCAAAGAGCTATTGCTGCTACTTAATAGTACTTTTATATTATTGGAATAGGAAGTTTTGTATGGAAACATTTTTCTTTAAGTGCTACCAAAGATACCAGTTTAATTTTAGGGTACTTTGTGCTGAATTCTCTTTATTCTGCTTTTGATAAAATAATGATTTATGAAATAATATGCTGAACTGAAAATCACAGAGACAGTCACAATAGCAAGCATACAGAATTTCAGACCACTGTGCCTTTTCTTTTTTCTTTTTTTTAATTTGAAAATGTTCATTATCATTTTTTCATATTTCAGTCAGTTGCACTAGGTGGTTTAAGGATTTTGAACATTGCCCCATGTGTTTGCAAATGAGAAAATTGTGTTATTAATCTGTATGATTGAGCACTAGATATGGCCTATTGAATTTGTATGTGTTTGTATGTTTCTTAATTATGGTGAGATCTTGATCAAAAAATTTTCAGATTTAGAAATATGTGTTTACTCCACTATGAACTGACAATATGCTGTTGTCAGTGCTGTAGTTGAAAATAAACTGTATTACAGCCAAAGCTATTTCTTTAAGGTCATACAAGGAGCATGAAATACTGTGTTTAAAAAGTTAGTATCGTGCACAGAACTAAGAAAAGTCTGTAGATAGTTGTTAATTTGGTTTACAGTTCACAGCCTATTTTCATTCTTCACAGCATAAACTTGTCTTGGGGAGCTCAGTCCTAGAAATATTAATGATAGGGCTTGGCAGGATGTCCAGAGTATTTAAACTGAATCCATAAAAGTTTGCGGGATACGAGTTACGAGAGAAATGTTTTTTGAATGCCTCCCAAAACATTGTACACTCTTTTTCTAGGTATTTTCAGAAAAATGGTTTTGGAGGTGGTTCCGCTGATTATCATTGCTCCTTTTCTTAATACCTGATTTAAGGAGAGGTACACTGGGGCTTTGGATTCTGCCAGAGTCCATGCTCTCAAATAAACTGTCATCTCTCTACCATTTAACATAGTATCCTCAGATGTGCAGTTAAACGCCATCAGCGCAAAGTATATAGAAACCTTTTGTAAGGAATCTCAATATAAATGATGATTCTTCCTTCAAATATGTATTTTACTTTAACATCTTCATCTCAAAAATCCTCTGTATTAATATCAAACTAATAATTTTAAATACACCATAGCTAGCGTATTTTAAAATAGAGAAAAATGACTGTGATCTAATTAAATTAGTCTTTGTTCTGTGTTGTTTCATTGCTTTTTTCTAGCCACCAAAAATACTAAGTAAATATCAA
>VXBO01001754.1:651676-663423 GCA_013400135.1 Rhinoptilus africanus | reverse complement strand
CCAGGAGGAATCACAAAGTCTTCTTGAAGGAGGGGGTTCACTGGTGACTGCTGGAGCTAGAGGGGAGGTCACAGGGACCCTTCCTCACTTCCCCATCTCACCTCATCTGAATTCCCTCCACCGCCTGCCGTATTTTTTTAAAGCACTGGAGAGACCTTGGACTCTTCTGTGAAAATCCCCAGGGTCCAGGACAGATATCTCTTTAGCTAAATACCCTGGTCACAGGCAGGTCTAACAGAGCTGCCTGCAGATAAAGTGATTGATCCTTATACTAATCAATAAGGATCTTGTTCTGAGCAATTAATAACTTTGCCAAGCTTGTTTTGTTTGGATAAAGAAGTGCCCAAGCTGCTGACAGAGGGACTGAAATTAGGGAAAAAATATCCTGTTGGCCACATAAAAAAAATACAAATGTAAGTAGTTAGCTCTTTAGTTACTTACCTGGAGTCTTCAGCTTCCACAACAAGAAATTCAGTTTGAATGTCTGGGATATGTCTTCTACATCCCCAGGGAAAGCTGCATGGGGGGAATCTGAGCTTGCACTTCTATACATTTGGTTATAAACCTATATAAGAGGTGCGAGCTTGCGGATGCATGGTGCGTGCAGATCCCGCTGCAGCAGAGCCTGCTGTGTCCTGGGCTGCGGGAGTGGGTCCCACCACCTTCCCATCTGTGGGTCCTGCCTCCCCGGCACCCACACAGCACAGCAGGAGGAGGAGGAGGAGCATGGGAGAAAGGCCAGGGTGCAAAAGCTGGATTTGAGATAGGTCAAAGAGGAGCAAACTGGGAACTGAAGAAGGGAGGGAAAAAGAGGCTGGGAGCAGCTGGATGAGGAGATGGGGCTGGAGGTGGGGAGGCGACAAGGATGGTCCATAGCTACAGGAGCTGTGCCTTCAGGAGGCTGATTCAAGCCTGGGCTCCAGGTGCTTGGTCACTGACAGCAAACCTCCAGGTCTTAAGTGACTGGGTGACATGGGACCTGCTTACTGACGGTGCTCTGCAATTCGATGGACTGCAGGGGTCCAGGCCCTGCAGATGTCCCCAGTGACAGTGACAAGCTGTCTCTCAGATGGTATTGTAAACTATGCAGTTATTAGTTCATTAATAAAATAATTTTTTATTCATTACTGAAAGCAAACCTTTTTGGAGAGCTTTTTGGCACCTGATGTGTGTGTCCAACCATCCCCTAGAACTGCTGAAAGCCAAACCATCAGGTCCTGTGAAGGAGAGTAAAGTGATCAATGCGGATTTCCACACCAAATCCACACGGCTTTGTTTCGCTCAGTTGTGGAAATTAAGTCTTTGTTGGTGAGTAAAAATAGGTTGGATGGTTTTATCGGAGGGTATATTTCAGAGGTAGGGGAAATTTTTTAGATACATATTTGTTTGTAGATTCATGGGTAAGTGTTGCTTCAGGAAAAAAGGTGGAAGTGGTCAGGATACCTTCTTTATGTGGGATTGTGCTCTCTTCCTTAAACAGCCTCAATAATTGTAACAGTTTTGTTGGAGAAGGCTGGACTCTCAGTCCACGAGGCTGTGTTGGGAAGAGCTACCAGATGCCTTCCAGTTCCAGAGAGAATCAATAACATTGAGACAGCAACAAGCTGCTGCTCAACCCCCCACCCGTGGTCTGGTGCCCTCCCCATCTTGTCTTCCTTCAGCAGATCTGTGGGATAGCAGGTATTTCCTTCCCCCATCCATCTGCATTGTCCTCTCTCCCAGAACCCAATACACTGCCCATCTGGAAAAGGCAGGAGTGGAAAATCCTTCTCCTAAAAGAACCTGCACAGTCTCCTGGAGAGGTGGGTGTGCAAGGTGGACAAGTTGGATGCCAGTTTGGAGAGGTTGGGATGGACTCCATCTTGTTATAGGAAGGTTATTTCCAAGTATCTACAGTCACAGCCTCAGCTTCCCTTGTCCAGAGTCCACGCACCCCTGACTGGGATCAGGACCATGAGTCTCCATGTGTTCTAGAAGAGGGGAAAGGTCTTTTCCCATTTCAAGGCTTATCCAACTTCTCAGCAGGCTCTTCCAGCTGCAGGGGGTGGCAGAGCTGTGTGCCCTCCTCCTGCTCTTTGCTCAAAGGGTAAGGTGACAACCCTTGGCCAAGGGGTCCTGAAGACGTGTGAACTGCTATCATGCAACTACGGGTGCCAGGGAGACTCCTTCTCAAGGGCTGAGCTTTGGGCCGCAGCCCCTGGAGTGTGTGGGTGTTTGTGCGGACCAGGTCCAGATCCAGAACCAGAACCTGGACTGTCTGCTCAAGCTGGGGCAGACATGAGCCCAAGCATTCCTGAGAGGTCCCTAAGCCTGGGGACAAATCTCTTCTTGCAAATCAAAGAGAAAAGCTAAGGGTTGGTGACTGGGCTTTGAATGCTCAGGGTGGATCAGTTAGGGTGAAATAAACCCAAGATTTCCCTCACTGAAGGAACATATTTCCACTTTTCATACACACATGCCCAATCCTTTTCACAAATGTGAAGGCATTTCAAATGATCAGAAGGGCCTTCTCCCCTGGAGAGGACAAGAGCTCGGGGAAGGTGTTCTTTTAGCACCATGTGTCAGGAGACTTTGCCTTTCAGTGAAAAGCACAAACAGTTTCTGTGAAGTCTGGACTCAGTTGTCCCTTGTTCCAGCCTGTTTTTTATAATCAATAAAAAGGACAACCCGTTCACCAGCTAAGCCTTTGATGCCAGGACCAGTGATGGAGGAAGGTGGGAGAGGGGATGGGGGAGTATCTGCTTTAACAACCACCATGCACACTGAGTCGGGTGACCGGTGTGTTTGAGGAGCCAGGAGAAGACTATCTCTGCCAGCAGAGCTGTGGCGTGTACACACCTGGGGTTAACAGATGGCCACGGGTTGTCCCTGTGGGTTTGAGCACACAGCACAATCTGGCAGCAGCAAAGCCCGCTCTCTGGGGTGGGGGTTTGCTCTGGCTCTTGTCCATAGTGCCTTGGCTGCCTGGAAGAGGGGAGGGGAAAGGTGAAGCCTGTGGAGAGGTAGATGTGAATTGCCCATTTTGGCCATGTTTGATTTGGAAGTGGGCATCCATCCTTTGTTTTCTTATTTTTGTTTATTTTTTTTCCTGTGAGTTGCGATGGGGAGGAGCAGGAGCCCAGTGTTGGTGAGAGCTGGTGGGGCACATAGGCTGGTGCTGGGAGGGCTGATGGGGACACATCAGCCTCAAGTCACGACTTCTGTGCTCAGACACTAGCCTTTGGCCATGGGAGATGGTGTGCTGGGGGGCTGGTGGGGAGCAGAGGGATCCTGTAACATTGGCAGTTTTGCACGAGCTCTGGAGAGACTCCCTGGGGATGCTGTGGGCTTCCTCATCTGTGGGGTTATCTCATCTGCCTGGCAAAGTCACTGGTGTTCACAGCACATACAAGAGGGAAAATTTCCCAGTGTTTTCCAGTGAAGGTCTATGTCCATGGCGAGGAGGAGCTGTCAGTCCAAAAAGGGGGGGAGGGAGGGATTTCCTGGTGAATGGCCCATAATGTTTCCCACCCAGATTTCCTTCTCCCCTCTTAAAGCCTCATCTACTTCTCTTTGCTCATAGCTAACCTTGGTCTTTCCACCTGTACCCAAGTCTTTGGATGACACTTGCCATTGTAATGTTAGACTAAGAATTCCTATGGAAGATGTTTTAGGTGGATTTAGTCCCCAGTGGGCCTGCCATGAAAAATAGGTACCCATATGTTCAAACTCTCCTGTTTCCCATGGGCAGTAGGGAAAGATGGGTTTTCCCTAAACTATTTTGCCCAATTTTACTAATCCTGAAGATGAAATAGTGTGTGTGTTCACTGGTGTGCATGAATAGGTGTGAAAGAACCAAAGCACGTTTAAAAAAAAGAAATCCAAAGGAAAGAAAGTGACATTGATGTTGTAAACCCTGCGAGCGACATGGGAACCAACTGGGAAGCCAAAGATAAGGAGCGTATCATGGCGTATCACGGGCGCCCCATCAATCACTCGTCCATCTCCAGGCACCCGGACCCTGGTGCGGCAGGAGTGGATGGGAGCGTGGCTGCGGCATCACTGTCAGTAGGGATGAGGGAGGCTGTTGGTGGGGATGCTGCTGACATGGGTTGCGGTGCTGGCTGGCATCAAAGGAGAAATTGCAGGAGCAGCTGGTAAGATCAGGGTGGCATCACCTGTTTCAGTGGCTCCCTGGGAAGTGCCCAGGGAGAATTTGAACTAATATCATCCCCAATACACTGATGGGGATGGGACTTGCTGGCTACAGAGATACTCTGGGAGATCCAGAAGCTGAAATAAAATGCTGCTTAGTTCATTTTTGATCTGTTGTCATCACTTTTCAACTGAACTTGCCCATTACTAATGAAGTTACCTGGGCTTCCCCATGCAAAACCTCAGTGTAGAGGTTTTGGAATGGAATAGAAGCACCAACTGCTGACCCTCCTGGGCATGTCCAGCACGTGGCACGCTGACCTGCAGCGGAGAAACCCTGGCTGGAGCAGGTCATGGGCTTCAAGGACTTCCCTGGGAAAACCGTGACAAATCCAAAGTGACAGTATGACAGAGAATACTGGAAGGGTTGTTCAAAGTTGGGTTGATAGGGGGCTTACTGCCCTGTTTCTTAAATTTCCATGGAAACGTGATACAAATCTAGTGATAAGAGAAGTTAAGCTCTGTCCCCAGTGGAACAGTGCAGCTCTTGTCGAGGCTGCCCCGATGGGGGGATGGACAAACCCTGTTCTCTACAGCTCTGCATCTTGAAGCTCAACACTAGAAAAGCTGATCTGGAGAGGGAATGGGGAGCAGAAGGCTCTCCAAACAGAGGGAAGATAGAGAGGAGGCTCCAAGGTCTATGACAGCGCAGGCAGGAGTTTGTGTAGTCAGGACCACCGTGAGAAGAGCACCCAAGGGACCTTTCCTGAGAGCTAACTTGGCTAGGTTTCCCTCATCAAGTCCCCTCCTGAGCCCAGGGCAAGAGTCCTCCTTGCCTGCAGGGCACAGCTAGGTGCCAAAAGAGGCTGCCCACCCTCCCTCGCCGCCTGCCTCTGCCCACCCACACGTCCCCCAAGAGCTACATAAGCCCTGCCCGAGGGCTTGCCCAGGCTTTGCTGCCCAGGTTGCTCTGTCTCTGGGGTTTCTGGCAGATGCTGACACCCAAACACAGGCAAGCAAAAGGCAAGGTAAAGGTGGCACGAACGTTACACATTAACAGTGTGACCGACTGCTTTTTTCCTTCTGTCTCATAACCGTTCCTCTTTCTGGGGACCTTGGTGCGGCTGCTCTGGCTAATGTGTAATCCCAGATATTCGCTGCTCCCTTCCACAAGGATGTCCCAGTAGCTAGGGTGGCTCAGTGAGGTGGGGGCTGTGCCCGTGGAGGTAGGCGGTGTATGCTGAGGAGAGTATTTGATGTTCTTGATCTTTATGGGTAAATATTTTCTAGTGCCCCTAAATGCTTCCTTGTGGGCATAGAGCAACCCTGGGGAGGTCTTGCATCAAAATCAGCTTACCCTGAGTCTGTTTTCCTGCTAAAGCCTGGCTAACAAGGCACAAGTGTTTCCCCTGCCTGCTCGACTGGGCTGCCTGTTCCGTGGGGTCATGTTTGGGAGGGGAATTGCAAACACTGAGCTGCTGGAGTTGCTAGTGGCACAGTGAACTTGTGCGGCTTCCCCCGGATGCTCAGGCTTAAGCTGCTGTGTGGTTGCTGTTTGAAACCAATAGCGTTGTTGTAGCTATTGCTAAACATAGCCCATCCACAGTAATAATTAAAAATACTGGTACTTCTCCTTGGTGTAACTCTGACTTTTCTTGCTGTAGAAATGCCTTTATTGTTTTGCACTTTTTTTTTTCCCCCTAAGACTTCTGTATCTGGGACTCCAAGCCCAGGACGAAGTAGGAGAAGCCACTGGCCAGCAGGTTTTAGGCAGGTGATAAGTTGTGATGTGATCCTCCTTTTCTTTGAAGCAAGATGGGAAGGAGAAAGTATCCATTTTTGTTGTGTGTCCCCCCCCTCCCCTTTTTTTTTAGTAAGTAGTTATGTAAGATAATGATTCTCAAGGGTGTGCTGTTTTTTCTTCTCTTGGTGCAACTAAGTAAACTCTTTTGCTTATGAGATAGTGCTACATACCCCATTTATTCCAATAGTAGGTCACATTATGTACTAATCAGGATGCTAAATACTGTCTGTAAACCAAAGTTTTTCATCAAAGGAAAAGACCTGAGTGAACAGCTGAGTCAAGTAATGAATATCAGGAGGGTTCTGCTCTTCAAAGGCGGAGAAACGTTGATTCTTTTTAAGATAAAAGCCTGATGTTTAAAAAAAAATAATTGGAAGTAAACCAGAAAGATTTACTTATCACAAAATATTATTCACACCAATAGCAGCAGTCTGATTTTCTCCCCCATGGCAAACGGGAGAGTATTCTGCAGTCTCTAAAACTCTGAGTCAAGTGAGAGGCAGAGAGGAGCGAAACTGCTGCTGCGTGGAGATCAGCTAGGTTGGAGGTTTTGGTTTGGGGGTGCCTCAGAAAATTGGGTACCTTTAAAAAGCTCATTGCTAGGTATGTGGGGGTGCTGGTTGCTTGGCTTTGCTGTGAGGAGAGCAGCATCGTCAACCCTGGCTTCGTCTCCAGGGCTTACCAAATCTGTTTGCTGCAACTATTTGAGGGTGTAGGGGTAAACTTGGAATTATGTCCTACTTCTATTGCTAAGTATGCAAAGAAAAATAGTCAGGCCTTAAAAATGAAGAGATTAACTGAAAAAGGGGTCAGAAAAAACCCCAACACCTCCCTGTGAGCTATACAAGAGCAATTCTACTCTAGTCCCCTACAAAAGCCAAGCTCTTCCATGGAGCAGAGATGCAGGCAAGCTGATAAAGCTTTTGACTAGCGATTTAGTTGAATGCGGAATGCCTGACCCACATTATAATCTGAGGGTAATTAATAGGCTGTGATGTAGGTAGAGAGATGCCTGGGCTTTTTCTCATCATACATAACCAATTTGGGATTTTTTTTCTCCCTCTCTGAGATAACACTCAAATGTAGTGGAATGAAACCAAATGAGCTTCTTGGAGTCATTTTTGTATTTTGCCTCTGTAATCTCTGGGTTTATTTAAATGTTCTCGTTGCAGTTATTTTCTGAGACTCTCTTTTTCATGTTGAACGTCTCCTGTTGAATAACTCCTCAGACACTATAATTTCAGGATCAACAATGATGCTGACAATAGAGGAAGAAATTACATTGTGAGGCACAGAAAAATGAGTCCATATCCCCATCTGTATTCTGCTGTTCAGAGAGCATCTATGTATCCATATTCCAAAATAGTACAGTGATCAACTTTTGCTTGGACTACTTTTGCTCAGATTTTTACAAAAGACAGAAGTACCTGGTCACATTTAATGACTGGAAGCACCGTGGGACTTGTGACCTCGGGTAGGAAAGCACGTGATTTCAAGTGTATAAAGCAGATGCTCTCCGGGGAGGTGAATGCTTCAGGCAGCAGCAAGAAGTGGTCGGTGTTTCTAAAGCCCAAGACTGAAAGTCAGGGTCTTTGGTTCCCATTTCTCTTGTTCCGAATTCCAGGAGGCTGGACCTGCTGGTGGCTTCAGCTGAAGCTGTGAGTGGAGGATAGTCTGTAGGCATCGGGGTACTTGATAGTGTTGCTTTTCCTGGTTATAAAGCTGGTCCAACCTTAAAGACGTTTAGGCACTGCTTCATGCAGTGCATCCCTAGTGGGGAATGCAGGTGCTTGTTTGGGGGGGTTCTCTACCCTCCTGGCTGTCACCAAACTCATATCCTCAAACTCAGGATCCTTACTTAAAAAAAAATCCCAAACCCCCACCAAAACGCCGAGAAACCCAAAGAAAAGCATAATTTCTCTTGCCTTGAGTCACTTGTGCTCCTGTTTGCAAGGCTCAGAGCCACTGACTGGAGCACTACTACCCACAACTGGCCTCCTCCCTTTTGCGATACCTACATTTTGGGTGTCCGAGCTCGCAGCTTGGGGGCTATAGTCCTCGAGGAGCCTGAACATTTGCTTCCCATGCCACCCCAGCCTCCCCAGGTAGGTACCTCATTAGGTGGTGTGATCTCTCCTCCTCAGGAGAAACTGGCTTATGTGAGTCCATGGCAAATTGCTCCTCTGGTGTGCACTACCTGACCAACAGAACAGTAATTATTGTGCCATGCTGAGCTAGCAGCCTTCCCCTCGCTACCCCGCTCTCACTCCTTCCTCTTCCTGGGGATTTGCTCTCATCCTCAGGATGCTTCACTTGTCTCTGGTTCCCTGGGTATTTAATTTTGGGCCAGCACTAAAACCAACACAAAGTTAAAGCTAAGTGGTACATCAGGTGAAGCTGCAAAGTGGCTGACTCTCATCCATGGCCAGGAAGATCCAGCTGCCTTTTGAAAAGATTTAGAAGAAATGAGCCAACCCAAACCACTATTTTCATGCAAAACATTAGCTGTCACATGCAGTGGGGTAACAAACAGATGTGGTTTCTTTGCCATTTCTTTGCCGTTATAGATCCCTGTGGTTTTGCTGGGCAAACTGCTTCAATAGTACTAGAGGAGAATTTGGGCCACAGGCATTATTTTATTGTTTTAAGCAGCAACCTACATCACTCTGGTGCACAGGGCTGGCATTCAGCAGACTAAAGGCTTTGGTGCTGTTAATCATTATTCACTAAGGCAGAATTCTGTCTGGAGCCAGGGGTGCAGCGCACAAGCTGGAGGAAGAGATGACAGCTCAATGAAAGAGGTTCAATGACTTGTTCTTCATGTCCTGGACACCTGGAATATTTTCCTTGAACTTCCTGCATTCAGTCAAAAGCCCTACATTATTTTCTGAAGGACATCAGAGATAATTTTATTCATAACAGAATAAATTCTGTGACTGTCTGTAAAAGAATAAATGAAGAGACTTAACACAGCAGAGGATATGGAACGTGTCACAACTGTGGCATTTCATTGAATATGCAGTATGTCTTTCTCGACTTAAGTGAATTGAAGAGCTTTAAATATATTCACCAACTCTTGTAACTACAAAAAAAGTAAAGCAAGTGCATTACTGGGGTGGCAGGTGTCAAGTGACTTAGCATTTTAACATTTTCATTATGCTTGGGAACAGTAAACAGAAAAGCAAGCCAAGGTTTTTTCCTATAAATTGCATTAGGTTTCTAAACGATACGTGGTGAACCCAAAGCCAGCACAAAACTCTGGTGAACGAAAGACAAAGCAATAGGAAACCATCGGGGTTTTGTTCTCTGGGTGACGAGTGCACAGACATGGGCAGATGGATTTGTCACAGCTGAAGTTTTGCTGTCCCCTTTCCAGCCCCCACAAAGGAAGGGCTGATCCTGCTGCCCGAAGCTGCTGGCTTTGGAAAACACTTGTGGAGCGTTCCCAGCTTTATGGGGTCTCTTGGTGACCCTGTGCTATCAGGGAATGTAGCAGCAAATGACCGATATCCTGAAGGATTTGGCCCCTGTGCTGATGAGGGTGCTGCTGCTGCTGAGGGGGTATCTGCGGGTGGGCCGGGTGCCTGGGGCTGTGCTGGCTGCCTCAGCAGGGTGCAGGGAAGTGCTGAATGCCGGGCCATCGGTGAGGCCATGGCACCATGCTTGGGGTGCTCCAACCTGGCACCTCTCCAGTGTGTGGCTCGGGTTCCTCTTGTAGTATTGGGTAGTAGAAGGAGAGGTCTGGGAAAAGGGGGCCTTTCTTGGGACGAATGTATCACAAGGATACGATGGTGCTCACAGATAATTGAGCAAGCAGTGATCTTTGCTGGTAGAGGGAGGTGGTGATACTGTGACTTACTTCTGCAAAAGCTGCTGGTGGGTTGGTGCTGGCACACTGGAACTGCTGGTGGCCAAATGTGTGCGCGCCTTGGTGGGACTGGAGCGGTAATTGTGTGAAGGACGGGCTAACAGGCTGGAACACTAAGGGTCGGCTGGCCAAGGCTGAGTGAGAGATCCATGGCACCGCATCGAAGCCCCAGTCTTACAGCCCTCCAGCTGCAGAGGTGCTGCACCTCCCTGCCCGGCTCCCGCTGTGCTGGAGCCCACCCGAGCCCCCATGTGCCGTTCGGCTGGCGGGGCCCAGCTTTGAAACACCCACTCCCTTCCCCAGCGCCCAGCAAAGCCGTGCAGCTCACAACCTCTGCCGAGGTGCCGGTGTGGTGAATAATACGGGGCTCGGTGCGACTCGGCGCCCACAGCACAATGCGCCAGGCTCTTTTGTGACTCCCTGACTCGGGAGCTCTCTGCATCTGTTCGAGGCTGAAGTGGCTCTTGGGCTGTTTAAAGGTTGAGTGCTACTGCTCCAAACGACGGAAGACAGATTCGGTTAAATAAACACAGAGGCTTAGAAATAAATTGAAGGTTATGTGAAGAGCTGGATCAGAATATAATGTTGTCAGACACATTACAACATGCCGATCTGAATGCGGCTCTCCAGCCATATTATTCTGAAATGTGCTTTGACACATTCCCCGTAAGTCCCTGCTGCTGGGAAGGCGGTGGGGAAAGGGGGGGATGGTGAGGGGCTCAGACTTGAGCCAGGGGTGGGAGGAAGAAGGTGGATGGCATGAGACTAGGAACCCATTCGTTTAGCCAGAAGGAAACCGATAGTAGTCCTGCAGCCTATTAATTACTGCAGATTTAAAATTTTCCCTCTAGTACATGTATAGCTGCTCTGTAAGTAGCTATACACCATCCATGAAGATGGCATGAATCTCCTGCCATCAGCTCTGACTGTCTCCTAGCCCCAGTGCCCTGTCGTACAATATAGGCTTTATAAAGCCATATTCTTCCTTAATAACTGAAGATACTCTTTTATTGTCTGGGAGATTGTTTGGGTTTAATTCCAGCAGCTCAACAGCTTTCTGTGAGGCAAAGGCAGCACACTTTGATTTAATTCTTGCCCCCTATAAACAGGTATATGTTCTGGATGTGGCTTTTGTAGTGCTATAACAATTTTGATTTGGAGAGCACTTTTTTTTTTTTTGTGTTGAACTAAAATGGCCACAATAATGTAACTCCTATCACACCAGCCTGCCTTCTACGTGTGCAGCTTGTTTTCACAATCACTGGTGTAAATGTTTTCCTGCTGGCTGGCTCAGTAGTAAGCCAGAGCTGTAACTTTTGTGTTGAAGCTCACCGGTGGCGGCGGGAGCGGCGCTGACCCGCGCTCAGCAATCCTCGGCGCGCTGTGCCGGCGGAGGTTAGGGTTCAGCGGGCTGTTTGTTCAAGGTGTCTCATTGTGGCGCAGACCTCCTCTTTATGCCTGCGCGAGCACACCGATAATCTTCTGCCTGAGAACAGCATTATGTGAAGTGTGTTTATGCTGGCGTCGGAGAGAAGAGAGTCCCAGTGGATACACCAAAAGATTATTCTGCTGTGGCTTAGCCAGGTTTTCCGCTCACCTCCCTTTGCAGCATTTCACACCATCCTGACTGCTTGTCTGCCCCGAGGTGAAAATTCCAATTTTAGGCCACTGAAATTTTGCATGGAGAGAACTTTTTCAATGAAAATACGTATATTTTCTTGTTGAAACAGAATTGTTCTTCTGCAAAACATCTGCTCTTTGTTCTGGAAAGATATACAGACCTTTTTCTTTCAGTTTCTAGTGAATGTTTCAAAGCAAACTGGTCACCTTTCCCTCGCCCTTAGGTGGAGATCCCCCAGCAGCACAGAGCTGCTGCCCCGTGTGACTTCCCTGGGCCCTGCATTGCCCTGCTATCCCATCCCCTCCCATCCCCTCCCCTCC
>VXBO01001754.1:625201-651659 GCA_013400135.1 Rhinoptilus africanus | reverse complement strand
CCCATCCCATCCCATCCCATCCCATCCCATCCCATCCCATCCCATCCCATCTAACCCACCTGTACTTGGAGCCATCCACTCACAATGCTGCTCAGAGCAACTGGCAATAGCGCAGCCAGGAGGGAAATCCTCACGCTACCATCTCCATGTTTAGTGGTTTGTGATGGGTCTTGATTTGGAAGGGAGTTCCCCAGAAGATGGTTAGGACAGCTGTAATCAGGGGAATGGCTGATGGTGTCTGTGATAGGGCATCTTTTGTGCCCAACACTCTTTAAGTGCCTCTAGTGCCCTGGCCTCTCCCAGTCTGATCAAGAGTAAGCTGAGATCTTAGTGTTTCACTCCTACATGGAGGACTCCAGGTCCTTTTTGCAGGAAAACAGTGTTTTGGCCCATACCAGACTCCAAAAATGACTTGAGCACAGGGGAAGGCAGCTGACAGTGAAAGGGAAGTTTAGATGGAAGGAAAACTCCAAAATTCCCCAAAAAAGTTCACTCCTACCTGGTGCAAATATGGGCTGCTTCCCTATAGCAAAGTGTAGGGTTATGCTGCTGATTGCCATTTGTCACTGTGTTTGCTTTAATGGCTTTTATATTTGTTAATACTTGGGAACCCAGGTATGAACTGGCACCTTGCTGTGCTGGAGGTGGTGCAGTTCTGGCCAAAGGGAGCAATTGCCTTTACTTAATCTCTGAAATTGTTCTTAGTAATTGTCTCTCTGTGATTGCAAAGTGCCTGTTCAGACGCCCCAGCTGAACCAGTTTCATGTTCCAGAAGGTCATAAAATCATACTTGGGGCTTATTGATCCATTTTATTGGAAACCCCAGAATACACATCTAGTTTTAGAGCCTCATTTGTTGGATTCTTGCTGTTACATTCTTGTGTGATCTCTGCTCTGGTTTAAAGGGGGAGAAAAATTGCTAGCTGTGCTGCTTGTAGTGGAAAAAATGAAGTAGGTGTGTTCAAAGGGCATGGACACCTGAAGATGAGTGTAGAGAAACCTACTGCATTTTAAAGAGAGTGTTATGTTTGAAGCAGAACTCATTATTTTTCAGGGCTTTCCACTACTGTTTTTGGGCAAGAGTGACACAGAAAAGGCAGCCACTGTCTGGCCTTGGCTGGCGTGGGGCTCCTCTGAACATCTCCCCCGGACAGCAGAGGGGGGGACCTGTCTGTCACTGCTCACTGGAGGCCAGTGTAGGACTAAGTGTCTTGTGAGGGATGAAGTTGAAGCGGTGTGAAAGCGCAGGCAGTTCAGGAGCTCGTGAGGATCAGTGCTCAGAGCAAGATTGACTCCTTGGCTGCGATGGATGTTCCCAGTGCTCGGCAATGAGCATGACCCACCTTGGAGAGGGTTTGGGACCATGAGGGTCAGACCACGCCGGCAGCAGAGCTGGGGGCAAGCTGGGTATGAATTTTCAGATGTTGGCATTGCCCTGCCTGAGCATCCATATGCATTGGGAGAGGGACCTGTGGGCTGCATTGAGTCAGTGCTTGTGTTGGTCAGTGCTACTCAAAATCTCATTTAAGGAAAACATCCACTGAAACCCACGTTGCCAGCTGTGTAGTCTCCTCTGCCTAGAAAAAAGTATTATCTCACCATTTGACCTTTTCTCTTAACAGTGCTTTGGTGGTGCCAGAATAAAGCCAGTGCATAAAGCAACACTTTGCTTGAAAAGTTCTGTCCGTTTTGTAGTGTCTCTTACAGTTTCTCAATGTGGGGTTGGTGAGGATAAATACTGGGAAGCTATATTTCAAACCTATAATTTCCACTCAGTCCTGGAGCAAATCAGTAATGGTATAAACAGAGGGCTACATCTTTAGCACTCACCATGCCAGTGTAGCACCATTAAAACAGGCTCAAGGATCTGACTGACCAGCCAGCTTAACATCTAAGTACCCAAGAATCAAAATATAAACACTGAAGTAAGACTGCGCAGCAAGTAAACAGCCTGTGCTGTGCCACATGGGCTGTGTCCCCATAGAATCATAGAATCACAGAATCATAGGGTTGGAAGGGCCCTCTGGAGATCATCCAGTCCAACCCCCTGCCAGAGCAGGGTCACCTAGAGCACATCACACAGGAACGCGTCCAGGCGGGTTCTGAATGTCTCCAGAGACGGAGACTCCACCACCTCCCTGGGCAGCCTGTGCCAGGGCTCTGCCACCCTCAAGGTAAAGAAGTTCCTCCTCATGTTTAGATGGAACTTCCTGTGCTCAAGTTTGTGCCCATTCCCTCTTGTCCTGTCACTGGGCACCACCGAAAAGAGCCCGGCCTCACACTGAAGAGCCTTCTGGTGCATGGAGGGAAGGCCAGGGCTGGGGATGCTGGCAGCAGAAGAGGGATGGAACAAAAAGTACAGAGGAGAAGGAATGAATACAAAGAAGTGGGCAGAAAAAGGGAAAGGGTGTTTGTGCGTAGGGGGAATCATCAGAGAGCAAGCAACACTGGCAGAGGTTATCAGTGCATTGCTAAGTGCCTGTTACCTGATTTGGGGCCAGCTGGCACCGGATGGGGCAGACCACCTCTGTGTGTCCGGGACAGCCTTGCTGGTCCCTAACTCTGTTTCAGAGCTGCCTGGGCTGCCAGAAGCATCCGCGCCCAAACACCGCCCAAAGACAGCAGCGGGACCCCGGGATCTTTCAGCGCGGGTGGAGCAAAGCCAAAGGGACCCACCGAGAGAAGAAGACGGGAGGTCGGGACGGGAGGCTCACCGGGAGCACGGGAACAAAGCAGAACTCCCCTGCCGCCGCCGCTGGTGTCCCTGGGGCTGGGCCAGCAGCCGGCGCGGGGCCGGCGATGCGGCGATCTCCGCTGACACCGTGTGGCCGCTCCCCGCATCTCCGCCCCGGCAGCTGCGGCAGCTGCAGCCGCCCAACAATGGGGATTTTACCCCCCCTCCCGAATCCTCTCCAAATACCTTCTGAGCACAGACAAATGTCGTTCAGCGGAGGGACAGAGCGTGCGGTGCCGGACGCAGGCTGCACTCCCCTGCAGCTGTACTGCAACAGCTCTACCACATTCCCGAGCCCCTCCAAATGAATCGGATTCAGGCATTTCCCAGAAAAGCCTGCCTGGATCATCCCAACTGATCTGAGACATTTTTTTTTCCCCCTTCTTGCAATTACCACAAATGCCACATTCTTGAATGCAAGCTGACTTCTGAAGGATAGGGACCTTTTATCTCTGATTTCGGCAGGCACGAGGCTCTGGAGAGGAACCATGCCTAATGTATTCAACTACATGTATTCTTAGAAAAAGCTCTTTCTCCTTAGTCCCTTCCAGTCACGAGGATTTGGCACTGTAAAGCTCAGCTCTGTCTGTTTTGGGGCCTGAAGAGCAGAGCGATTCCTTGCCAGCCCTGCTGCAGCCAGCCTGCCTTGGTTTGCAGGTGGATGGGGCTGGAGGGCAGCAAGGCAGGTAGGGAGCCGCGGAGCCTGCTGCCAAAATAGGCTCCTTATTCTTCTAGGGGGAAAAAATTAAGTTACATGTCATTGCTGCAACAAAAAAACATTAATAAGGGGAGGGACACCTTTATACAGCCGTCACAGACAGGGCAGAAAATGTATTTAGGGAAAAAAATATCTTCTTGCTCAGAGCAATGCCAGGGCCCTGTGAAGGCGCTTGCTGTGTTTGGAGGGTGTCTCTTCTCTTAGGGCCCTTGGACAGGCGGAGAGCAGAGCTAAAGGAAGATTTAGAGCTCAGGAAAGAGCCCCAACAATAGACAATGGAGCCATTTAAGGGACAACAAACAACTTTATGCCCTGTGAGTTTGTCCCATTGAAGTCACGGGGTGAGCGCCACGGCGGAGGGGAATGAATGGGTGTTTTACTCTCGGTTTCAAGGGAGCCAGGATTTTACCCACTGTGCAGCCACTTCAGATGCTGTGGCATTTTTTTTTCACAGGATCAGGGCCAGAGAAAGAATGGGAACAAAAGCATCACATTTGCTGTCAAAAAAGGAGGAAGGGAAAGAAAGGGCTTTAAAATAGGGCACAGATGGGAAAATATGAATATTCTGGCTGAGAAAGCCAAGCAGAAAGGGACCGAACCTCTCTCAGAAATATCTCTGGGACCGGTCCGAAGCCAAAGCAGCCCCTCTCCCATAGCATCAGAGGCTCAGAAAGGACATGGTGGAGTTGGTGCAGGCTGGAAAGCTGAAATCTGTGCCCAGCACTGTTTGCAGAGTGCCTTTCCCCATGGGCTGGGGGGTGCAGGGGTATCTGTGTCTTGGGCTCCCCTGGATTGAAAGCGTTTGACTGGAGAATATCTTGTGGCTGTGTGCTGTGAGTGAATTAAGGCTGGTAGTGTAAGCAAGAGCAGAAAGTTTGGGATAAAAATGCTATGGGCCTTCGTATTCCCTTTTCATGTTGTTCTGCTGCCTGCCTACAACTCAGTGTGGTGGGTTTTGGTAGCAGTTTTGCGCAGAAGCAGTAACGAGGTGACATAAAGCTAGATTCTTCTGGAGACAGGAAAAATTAGAAAACATTTCCTTCTCCTCTAATTCAGACCCCGGCTTCCAGATGAAACAGTGCTGTGCTCTCACGCAAAGCACAATGGATGCTTTACAGAGGGAGATGCTCGGGCTTTTGGTCTCCCTGACTTTTGTTTGTCTTCTTTTTATTGTGTTGTATACTCCGGGAATGAGCTGTGAGAATTGGAGAACCTACAGGAAAGTTAAAGGATTTTCCTGGAGTTTAGTAAGTTAAGAATAGAAATAATTAGAGAGAAACTCAAAAACCCCAGGCAAACCAAAACTGAGCAAGCGCAAATCTAGGAAGGGAGAACTGAAGATGTAGGGTGTCTGAGAGGGGAGTGTGCTGGATGGAGATGCATTGCCCTGCTCGACTTCCTTTGGCGCTTGGTTTCTGTAAGGAGTCCATCCTGTTCTCAGGTATCATAGGCCTGAGTTTGTTTCCACAAATAAGTACTTTTAATTGAACAGTCATCGGCAAGTGATAATTTTCCCCAAGCAACTGGTAACAGCAAAATCACTTGGCCATAATAAAAATCCACTTCACCCACCCTTCCCTCTCTCCCCAGCTTTCTATTTGTGCAATTTGGGGAAGGGGCTGCCATTGCTCTCTGTGGGCTGGGAGGGTCCTGTGTAGCAGCAGGATGCCTCAGAGAGCTTTGCTCCGTGATGTTGCCAGCCCCGGTGCATGGCGCTGCCGGCGGACGGGGAAACTCCCTGGAGCCGCTTCTCCCTGCGCCCGCTCCACCAGCTGCTCTGTGCGTGAGGTTAATTAGCGCAATTAAGAGTGAATGCTCTAATTGCAGACATTTAGTGGGAGACTTTATGATTATTGTTTTCTGCCACAATTGTGCTGAACACTTGGGTGTCTCTTTATTAAAGGAAATAAAGCCGTAATTAGTCACAGTCTAATCCCACTGCTGGCAGGAGACCTGCGGGGATGTAACTACTCAGTCTGGAGAGAGGGGATCCTTGACAGATCCTGTCATTCCCTCACTCACCACCTAAATAACGTGGGATTTGGGGCAGACTGATGTCATTTTGAGCCAAAAATGGTGGGTTTGACAGGCAAAGTTACAGTAAACAACGCTCTTGGGGTGTGCACACCAACACGGGCTGTGGTGTGCATCAAAAGCGAACAACGGCTTAATAATGCACCTGGAAAGCCCTGGCTGGGTCTGCTCTCCCTCTGTAGAGATATGGTAATGAATTTCTCTTCTAAGTGAAATTAATGCACAGATTGTATAAGTATAGTAGTCCTACACCATGCTACGTGATATGAAGATGTGTCTGAGAGTTTCATCTCTACTTTGGGTGACACTATTCATACAAGTTTATCTCCTTTATGGATTTGAAGCTTTTTCAGATACATATCAAAGACCTTTCCTTGCTTCCAACATGAATAATATATGCTGGCACAGCTTATAATAAATCATCTTGGTTCCCTGTGCAACGGCAAGTGAGCAGAGCTATTTTAAGTACAGCCATCTGCAATACAGACCATGTCTAACATCGTAAAACCATCTTCTACCTTTCTGCTGGCAGGCCCACCGTCTTGGAGCACGGTGCATGAGCCAGGTTGCAGCCTGGTGCCTCCAGATCTCTCATGCTGGGGTCAGCACATCAGCTGGGCAGGAGAAGCCCAAGGGAAGGCTAAATCTTCAGTCCAAATTTTGGGGTTTTTTTTTTTCCCTCCAAGACCAAAGAGTGTGGGCTCCTGGCTCTGCTTCCTTGCCCGGCACTGGCCTTTCCCTGGCTATCACAGCCAGGAGGGTCCATCACCAGGTGGAGTGTCACGGATGTGCCTATGTTTGGCTTCTCCCTGGTGCTGGGACACACCATGGCCTGCGAGCATCCTGGTGCTGCTGAGGCAGCCTTGCTGTGCTCACCCGCCCAGCTGATGCCTGGGATGGTCCTGGAAAGATTTAGGGAGCAGGGAAGACCTTTAATGTTAAAAGCCAATGAAGACTAATGGGTTTCAGTGACTTGAGGGTAGGTTAGAGTTGTGTTGGTGGCCAAGGGACTGTCTGATGCCTAAACCCTGCTTTCTTCCTTGCTTGCAGATCTAACCTTCACCCTCAGGCTCTTCCTCACAAGGACCTGGAGCTCCCAGGTCGGTGCCAGCTCAGGCCAGGGTCTCAGCAGCAGAGCAGAAATGCATCTGCTCCCAGACACAGGAGCAGCAGAACCTCCCCAGGCAGCCAGCACACGTACATCCTTACCCTAATTTGACTTACATAAAAGATTTTCCAAGGAAAAGCTTGCCTTGTATAAGGTGCAATAGCATTCTCTTTAAAATCAATTATTTTGAGTTTATAGAGTGCATTTTCTATTACCTAATATGCTGTAGCCAATGTATCTGTTGATTTCAAGGATTTTTTTTTTATTTCACCTTGGCATGTCTTTTATCAGAAATCATTTTGAAACTTTTTAATTTATGGGCTTTTATTGCAATACTCAATTCATCCTGAGTAGTCTATTATTAAGTGTTCTAGAGGCTCTTATTGTCCTTTATCAGAGGATTGTATCTCTGTGCAATTCATCTGTAGTCATTCTTCATAGAGAAAATCTTTCATATTAGGTTTCTTTCATCATTCGATGACAACTCTTGAATACATCATTATTCAGCAATGGGTTTAGAAATTATAATCATTAGGCAATTTTTCATATAATCTGATTTTATAAACTGTTTCTTTTTATTATCTTTTGATGGAAAACAGTAAATGCATCTGTCGGTTTTGATCCTCTCTGATAACAGTAATAGAAAAACTAAGTAAGGACATCTTATTGAGGAAACAGCCCGACTGCATTTCTTATATGCACAGAACCAAAGGTTATTTAATGCGGAGTAAAACTCACTACTCTATCTAGTGCAATGCACCGAGCACAAATACCCAAACACTAATACTGTGGCTCTCATGCATGATTGTCAGCCCTCAATTGACTTTGTTCTCCAAGTGGCTTATGGGGTGATGGAACAGCATTTATACAATTAAAGGACAAAAAAAATTAGTAGGAAGGAGGAAAGGAGAATCACAGCAACATGTTTGGACCAGGTTTTTGGAAATAAGTGTCCTCTTTCCCCTCATCACCCAGGTAAGGAAGACGTAACTTATATTTGCAACCACCTGAAGTCTCACTTTGCTGGGAGGAAGATACTCTGGCTGCAAAGCAATGGGTTACCAACCTCCTCCTGGGGCTTGAATGTGGGGGAAATGAGGGGCTGGCCTGGCTGGATGTGGAGAGAGGCAGGTGAGAGCTGGGGGGGGTCGCGCTGAGGTGAGTGTTTTGTTGTGACTGAAGCATCATTTGTCCTCTTCGTGCCTGAAAAGAGGACCAGCAGAGCACAGGAGGGAGGAAGGGCAACTCCAGGTGGAATCAGTATCAAAAAGACAGCAGCTTTGCCAGGTTACTGGGGTAGTCGGGCACGTCTCCGTCCTCACTCTTCTTTGTTCTTCTTCCCTTTCATTTTGTTGTGATCTGTTTGTTTTCCTTTCCCAAAGGTCCTTGGTCCTTCAGCCATCAGCTCTGGGAGCCACTAGGAAAAATGGAACTAAAAAGTAAAAGTTGTACCAAATGCATTACTGGGTTTTCTCATGTGAGTACTCCAAAGGCTGTGTCCTTTGGAGCTGTAAGTCTGATTTCTTTTAGAGCATCACAGGAAACAGCATCGGCCCACAGTCCAGCTGGGGGTGGAATTTGGGGCTCGCTTGTTCTTTCCTTTTTAAAAAACTCATGCTTTTGCTTTATAATTCTGGAAAATCTATGACAGTCAGCTCATTTGCCATTTTTTTTTTCCCCATTAAGAGGCTTTTTGTCCATTTCTCTCTCTGGAAGACAAGTCAACTCGATGGCTAGATGTGAAAATGGTTAAATGAAATCTCCACAATTCTTTTCTCCTGGGAAACTCAGGAGAGTGGGGTGGGGGGTGCACAGCCAAGCCTTCCTGCTGCTCAAACAGGGCTGAATAAAGCAAACATGCTGTTTTATCACATCCCTGCTCCTAGACCTTGAGATCTGTGCAGTACCAATGTGACAGAGGCACTCATCCTGGCCTCAGACCTAGCTGCCCTTTTTGGGCCATCTCCCTGTTTCTGTGTCATTAGAAATAGTAATTTAAAACTAAACATGAGTTTGTTATCTGGAGAAAAGGATCCTGCCCATAAGTTGTGGTTGCTGAAGGTAGGTCAGGCCTGGCACCTCCCAAGGGATGACCCTTTCACCATCTTCTTAAAAAATGGCCAAATCTTGCACTGAATTGAGCAGGGTGAGGAGACTAGTTTGCCACATGGCCCTGGGCTTTGCCAGACTCACTTGTGCTGGTCCTGATCATTGCAAATGGTCAGAGAGATCTCTAGAGGTCACAAAACCCTTTGCCCTCCTATTTTGCTGTGGTCCGAGTGTTCGCTTGCAGAGTGGTTGTGTCTGCAACGTATCCTTCTGCTCCAGCTTCCAGAGGGGAGAGGGACCTGGCTTGAAGGGAGACCTCTGAAAGGTGGGTGAAGATTGCCAGGTTGCTTTTTTTAAATTTATTTTATTTAAGCCTATTTCTAGAAACATGATAGAAAAGCAGTGATTAAACTTAAGGTTTTTCAGCCTGGCCATGGCAGTTGCAAGTGCGTCATGGCCATCCCCTTCTCCTTCCCCAGGAGGGGAAGCACTGTCCACTCTTTTGGCCTCTGCAAAAGTGAGGGAATCCTTGAAATCGTGGTGCAATTCCCTTTCTCCTCTCCCCTCCCCAGAAAGAGAAGCTGTGGCTGCCGGCCTGAGCATCCACAGTGCTCCAGCCCAGGCTGCCTGCAGCAGGGAGGGAGGGAGGCTTGATGTCTTATTTAGCTCGGTCGTAACCAGCCTTTAGTGACATGAACCAATAAAACATTGTTGATTCAAAGCTTAGTTCATGACGCCTCTAATCCTACCGCAGATAGCAAACAGATAACAGAGACACTCTAATTTTCTGTAGTTTATTTGAGAATATAGAGGGAGATAATGTGCTGCAGGGCAAATACACGTTATTGCTTTAAATACAAAAATAAATCCCCATTCATTTAAAAATGTTTAAGAGGTGTTTCCCTGCGCAGGACTTATCTGCGAGGCTGTTGAGTTTAATAGCTTTATTCCCCAAGTGTTTCGGTAGCAGGCCTGCAGCTCCCTTCCCGGGCGGAGGGAGAGGGAAGATGAAGATTGCCATCTCCCGGCACGCCGTGAAAGCTGCACGGTGCTGCCGCGGCATCGCCGGCAGGCGAAGCACCCTCACAGGGCCCAGCTCCCACGGGGGCACCCAACTTCCCTACCCCATGCTTCGGGGAGACCTCGGTGTCCTTCTCCTGTGGTTTTTCCCCACTTGTCACATGCAGTTGTGTTTATGTCAGCTCCCCTCTGTGATGTGAGGAGCTCTCTTGATGACCGTTTCTCATCTTGGCTTCCTCTTCTACCCATGAGCTTTTCTGTTCAGGTGTATGTGGATGCCACCCAAGGTCAGCAGGAGAGATCAGGAGTGCTTTTTGGAGTGGGAAAGGGTGGTGGTGGCTCATGACAGCATCCTCTCACTTTCAGTGTGGCATCCCTCATGTAAACCTGCAGTCAGCTCCCACCCTGGAGAGTCGTGTTGTATGGGCTGTGTGCAGGGAGAGGGTAGAGATGGCACTGTGCAGGGAGACTGGCCTCGTAACAGGGAAGCTCTGCGTGTTCTGCGATCTCTGGGCTTTGGGCAGCCCTTCATGTGTGAACATCAGCCAGGGCACAGTGGGCTGAGGCTGCTTCTTGCTGGGAAGGAGATTTAAGGTCTGAAGCAGTCTCCAACTTCTTCACCAAACACTCTGCCCATGGCCTGGAGAGCTCTTGCTTTAGTATATCACACCTTTGCTTGCTCCAAGATGATGGTCTTGGTGGCTGTAAACTTCTCCCTTGGAGGGGACATTTATGGGACTGAAGAGGCTGCACGTGGAGCAGGGCAAAGCAGCCTTTTGCTGGGTGCTGGGTTTGAATCTTGTAAATCAGCAGAGCTGTGTTCGTTTTGGTGCAGGTGTTGATTGCAGTTCATATTGACTGCACACGTGAGCCCCTCTCATTTATTTCAGTTCCTCTTTGCAGATGAACTGAATCATATTCCCTGGGCAAATATTTGATATGTAGCACGTCTGTGTGTGTTGGCAAGTACGCAGGTATATAATAAGGTATGTAAACTGGGGCTTGGACCTCTCATTTCCTATGGTTTTTAACACTTTCTTGGAATTTCCACAGAAAGATCATGGCAGGGAGTACGTGCCGGACAAGAGCCATGCCAGCCATTGCTTCTTGGGGTCACCACGAGGGGCTGGAGAAGGCCCTGGCTGCCCTGCAGATCTCGTCCAGGTGATCGTGTTGCATCAGGTTGCAAGTGAGTCAATGAAACAGAATTTTGAGGGATGGAGCAGGTTACCAGTAGGGAATAGCAATTGGGTCTGCATGCACCTTGAGGCGAGCTCTGCTTACTGTCCCCCCCGGAGAAAGTTTTCCTGCCCCAAGAGGCGGGATAAGAGCATCCCCCGGTACCCAAAGCCCGCCCGGCATCTCTCGGGAGCGGCACTAGAGGGAGCCGGAGCCGGCCCCTCGCCGGCACAGCCCCTCGCCCGGCTGTCAGCCCGCTCCTTCATTTCTTTCTAATGTTTTTCCTCCTCTTTTTCCAGTTCAGAAGACTTTCCGGTCGATTCTGACAACCGGCTCGGCGTGCCCTGACCTGCTCCAGAGGTATGCGTGTGGAGAGACAAGCTGCCTCGCAGAGCTGGTCACCATCCCAAAGACTCTCCTCCAAATAAAAACAAATCCCCCAAACCCAGCCCGAAGCTTTTTTTCATCTGAGAAATTATTTTTTTTTCAGAAAAATTACTTTTAACCCCCCCTTATTTTAAAGATGTAAAGCTTTGCTGAAGATGCACGTGTGGGGGGTAGAGCTGGCAGTCCATAAATGTTTCTTATTTTTGCCAAAGACACCCTGCTGAACTTTATCTCCATTTTCAATTTTCAGACCTTTGAGTTTCTAAAAATGATGGCTGATAAGATAGATAAAGGTACCTCCTTCATCTCTGCTTTTTCATTTCCCCTTAAATTCAATAACATTGCCAGAAAGAAAAAAATCTTTATTGTAAATACATGTACTTTTTTCAGCAACTTTTTGAGCGAGTGAGGGTTTAAAGAAAAGAACAGCACTTTTTTCTGCTCATGTGGGCTTTTGCCTTGGCATTGCTCCTGTCCCTCAAGGGCTCTCTGTGGCGTTCAGCCACTGTGAGCTGCTCCCCTCGACACATGGCTGTCGTGTTCTGCCTGTGATTACCTGTGAAAAAATACAGGCAGGGTGGGAGCAAGCCCCTCTTACGCTGCCTGTGGCTCCTTAGAGATGCTTCATGAGCAAATTTTGAGGGAAAACCTGGGATCTGACAGTTCATAAAATTCCTTCTTGACCCTGGGCACCGAGTTATGGCTATTTCACTCTGACTTTGTCGCTAGGTGGTTGGCGAGGTTTCCCCTCTGACACTGGACTAATGGGGATCCGTCAAAAAGACATGCTTTTCTGGGCAAAAGCTCTTCTCCATGGCTATGTGTCCATGGTCTACACTGAGGTCAGCGCAAGGCTTCAGATGTGTTGCACATTGCTGTTGTCAGCCATGGCTGGTACAGTCTGGGTTGTGGCTCCCTTAAAAATACCCATATATCTCCAATGAATGAAAGTGCTGCAGCGTACGGGTATTTTTGTTCCAGAATAGTCTCAAGCAGCATGTTAGAACTTGGTTTTTTTGGGTATTGTAATGTGTTTGTTGTACTGAAGGCTGCTTTTCCCTGGGTAAGTTTTCTGCTACCTCCGTCTTTACATGGATGCATTTGATCTTATTGCTGGCTTTGCTTTTTGAAAGGAAGGCTACAGGTGCTCTCAGTTGGTTGAGCATCTGTCCCAGGGCCCTACAAAGCACCTCCATGGCAATAGAAACTTCAAAGCTGTGGGCTTACTCTATGCTCTGCTGTATCAAAGAAACAGGGTACTTTAAAGGCATTTCATGTTAGAAGTACCCTCAAGGGGCAACTCAACATCATCTGCCACTTCTGAGAACCTTGGCCACCCTTGCACCCAGGCTGGTTGAATTTGCACATGTACGCAATGAGAAATGCCCTTCCACAAAGCGAACGATATGGCCAGCCCCCTATCAGGGCTGGGGGCAGGAGGCTGGGTTTCCAGACAGACATCTCTTACAACAGCACTTGTGGTGCAACCGGTTCCTCTTGATACGGAGATGGTATCAAGTTTGAAGTTCAGGCTATATTGACAGAGATTTTGGCAACAAAAAGGTGTTGAAGGACGATGTATTTGTGGAAGAAGTCACAAAGAGGTGAAAGATATCCCCTTCATGAGACCCTTTCCTACTAAGTCAGCATTTGCTTGCTGTTACTTTTTGGCAGAAGCTGGAGGTGTGGACGTGGTGGCTTTCATCTCCTCTTGCTTCCCTTGCCTGTACCAATCCAGCTTTGCAAACATCCATCCTAGAAGTGACAATGGTGACAGCGAGAAGTGACAGAGCGATTGATGAAGAGCAGAAACCAGAGCTCTCATGCAAATGTTCCACCCTGTAAAGCAGTCCAGGAAAATGGGTGTTTGTGACCTCATCAAATTGTGTCTGGGGACTCAAGCATCCTAAATAAGAGACAATGGTGTTGGTGCTGTGCAAGGCAGCAGCAGCTGACCATGGAGAAATAAAATGGGCTGTTGGAAAGGGAGTTTTCCCTTTTTTCTCTGTCATTTATTTTTTTTCTCTCATAAATGGTCTTGGGACACTTGCTCACTAGGCTTCTGGTTCTCAGCTCATCTTACATCTTTTGCAGATCCAGGTAAGCTCTTTGTCATAGAGCAGGGCTGTGGATTTTACCCCCAGTCAGGAGGCTGTCTGAACCTGGTCTGATGAAAATTACTATAGACAGAGAAGTAGTCCAATTGCTATAGAAGTTCTAATTACTATAGAAGCAGAATAAGAAGCAGTTCTGGGGGCTTTTCCTGTGTCCTCATGACTGTTCGGGGGAGCCCCTTCCTCAAAGTGGGGCCACAGCCCAGGATCTGCCACAGCCCCTAAATCTCACTGGTAGAAAACTAATATTTTTGAGGCTGCTATTAATGCTTGCCAGAGGATGATGAAGTGTGTGAGTGGGCACTGAGCAATAGGGGTCAAAAAGATGGAGGGAGGGATGGAGGGATGGACAGCCTGCCCTTGCCAGTCTCCTTCCCTCAGAAAGCTGAAAGAGCTGCTCAGGCTCCTAGAGGAGATGGGAAGGCGATCCCAGGTGATTTCAGCCATTGGGTTTTCTGAGGAAAATGAAGCACTTTCAGGTTTACTAGAGACTTTATTAAATACAGTGTCACAAGTTTTCATCAGGAAAGCAAATTCATTGCGAGGAGATGCACAGGACTAGGTCTGCGCCTCCTGTATTTGCTCATTGCTCTGCTAAAAAACCCAGGAGTACAAAATTAATTTTAAGTGTTATTCTTCAGATAGCTGTAATAGAAAGAAAAATAGAGCATTGTGTCTCCTCTTGAGATAATGATCAAAACAGGAGTGCGAGAGGCTGAATCCAGGCTGTTCTTGCATTCATCCCAGTGCTGGGATCAGGTAACCCAGCACAAATGTTGTCTGAAGGCTTTTTCAGCCTCTCCCACTCCTGAGCGGGATGAGCGGAGGGTGCTGCCTTCATGTAGCCCCTGGGTTGTCTGGGACACGAACAGCCTCCTCCTGCTGACCAGGACACAGGTGTGAATACAAGGCCACCTTGGCCCAGGTAAGAGCAACATTTAACTTTCTTTTTTCCTCCAAATGTCACCCATTTTCACCCAGTTTTCGCCCAGTTTTCCAGACAGTCTGGGTGGCTGTGGGAAGGACTTGACCGCCCAGAGCAGCTCATCAGCACCTCCTCCTTCTGCAACTCCCTGCCAGGGCGGGCTGAGTCCCACCATCACCTACCAGCAATGTTTCCATACCTCCTGCGAGGCTCCCGGCTCCCCTGTGTCCAACCACAGCATGTAACACTTAACCCAGCGTGTTCCTGCTGTGTGCTGGTTTGTCTCCTGCAGCAGGGAGGCCAGACCCTTGTCTTGTCTAATCAGGGTAGGGTGAGCAAATAGGAAAAAACCCATGAAAAAAAAAAAAAATCAGCACAGCTTTGGCAGTTAAGAGTAGCTAAAGGCCTGCTCCATGATGTTTGAATTTTCACAAGGATGCACGTCAACTGGATGCAATCCCAACATGCTAAATGCAACTCGCCTCTAATTGCATTGTTTCCGCTGATCTCTGATGAAATTATTTATATGTATAACAAGCATATTTGGCTGAAATGGTCTTTAAACTTTATATGAATTTTCCATATGCTTGTTTGCTAAAAAGAGACCAAACACTAGCAGGTTTGAGTTATTTTTTCCCCCCAATTAATTTTGTTTTCTTTCACTCCCTCGCATGTATTTTTACTCTCTCCCTCTTCTCTGGTAGTGCCAACAGCAGAACAGGAAGGGTGGCTGGAGAGAGGCCAAATTTCGCCTCAGATCATTTCTCTTCAACACACACTGGTCTCTGAAAAACCAGATTCTGTTTGTCATTTGCTTTGCTCTCCCAGCATTGTGTCATGGCGATGGTATTGCTGATGGATTTCAAGCTTGCCTCATAGAGCAGTGCACAAGGTTTTCATAAGCACATTAATCTTAAAAGAAAAACTGTCAGAAGCAAACAATACCCCTATGAATGATGTTGTAAAGACACATACTAACTCTAAACATCCATTACCAAAGAATATTAACTTATAGAGGAACTCCATTTCCTCTTACTCCTTTTTAATAGGTACCTGAAACCCAAAGTACTTCCACATTGGAAAATTTGCTCAAAGATGTGAAATTGCCCGAGATAAAGCCCCTTAACAGGATCTTTTCCAGCGAAGCCCCAGCAGACCTTGTGCTGGGTCGAAGCACGGAGAGCCCTGCCAAGGCTGGGGGCTGACAGCTCCTCTCTGGGGTCTGCTCCCATTTTGGGGTCCTTCTGTGCCCCAAACTCTTCACCCAGCGGCAGCTTGGCCATCGGCACGGCCAGGTACTGCAGATCCAGTCCGGAGAAGGGAAAGCAGTTGTGGCTACCAAGCCTCATCCCGATTCTCTTCTGCCTGGAAGTTGTTTTTAAAGCTCCCTTGTTGGTGGCTTTATGCATCCCCCCCTGCCCCGATGCGCACACACACTTTTTGTTCGTAAGAAAGCAGCCTGTGTGGCAGGAATAGAACATCTGAGATCGCTTTAAATGTCACTTGGAGCCAGGCCAGCAGCATAGACAAGGAAAAGCTGGTAGCTTGTTTTAATTTAATGGTGTTGAAGTGTTCTACTGCAATTAAGCATCTGAAAATTAAACAGAAACAGTCATTAAGTCTGGTGATACAAACCCACTAGACCAGAGAATATAAATTATTTCAAATGGTAAATGCCAAAGCAGTGTTTATGATAGGGATGTTTCCCCTTATTAGCCATTATCTGTTGTTTTAAACCAGAGGAACTTAATCCTGGGGAAATTAATCACTGCAGATGTTGAATCTTGGAGCCCAGAGCAGGTCACTCATTCAGCTGCGGGTTGCTAAAAACCGGAGGGAAACCTTGAGAGAGGAAAAATAAAAACACAGCAGAAGTGGACAAGGCGATGTCCATCTCTGTGGAGGATTTCCCATTCTTGTGCTCTCTCAGTTCCTCTGTCCCATCTAGTAGCCAGCCCAAGGAATCCCCTCCTCTCCCTGCCCAAGCTGGAGACTCGTTTTTTGACCTGCCGACGTTATTTGCTAGGGATAGTGCACCGTTTTCCTGCAACATGGCTGGCAGCAGCTTTTACCCAAGGGGGGACGCAAAGCCATCAGGCTCCTGTAGGACTTTGCTCACCCAAAATTACATCACATCCGTGGGAGGCAATAACTTGGTCCAGACCATTACACTGGTGGGGCTGCGGCACCTGCTGGGGCTTCCTCCAGCCCCTCAGGCAAAGCCAGGCTGCTTCGGAAGAAGGATTTTGGGGAGGAACTGGTGTTTTTACATTGGCAAGGAGTGAACTTGAGACATCTGAGTGCTTGTTGGGGGAGGACAGAGGTGTCTTTTTCCCTGAAGTGGTGGGGCAGCACTGAACAAGTGAGGGGGCTGTGCCCAGCTGTGCGATGGGGAGGCACAAGCCCCCCAGCGGGCTGGGAGGCCACACTCAGCAGTGGGTCAGCAGCGCCTTTTTCCCCCACATTTTGTAGGGGAGTGCACCCATTTGGACAAACTGCCTTTTTCTGATGAAAAAGCGTGGACAAACCCTAATGGCAAGAGAAAGGCAGGCGAGGGCTGAGGTGGGAGTGCTGGAAATCACTCACCGAGCATCGCGGACTCTCAGGATGGCTGAGCGGGGAAGGGCAGGGCAGGGCAGGGCAGCTGCCCCAAAAAACAGCCGGGCTGCTGACAAGTGCATGGGGCCACGCACTGAGGCTCGCTGCTGGCAGTGCAAATCGGCGGTGTTTACCCAGACAATTTGGGGAAACGGGAGCAGATGCAAATACGTGTTGCACCCTGCCCTCGTCTGCTAAAGAGCCCTTTCCCTCCACGCTGGCCGGATAACACAGACCGACAACCTGGACCCATGAAACTTCAAATGTGTGCTGTTTCTGTAGTATTTCTTTTACAAGCCTCAGGTTCACTCTGCTGTGAGCGCGAGCCAAGCTCAGATTCAGGTAAGCACATAAATGCCTGTTTAAATTCCTCGTCTTTCAGCAAAAGCATACGCTTACATCTAATGGACTTCAGTAAGACTTAAGCCAGGCTTTAAAGTTAAGCATGTGTTTTAAGTGCATTCCTGAACTGGGGCTCTGAGATCCATTGACGTGAACAGAAAGATTCCCCATTGGCTTCAGTGGGATTTTTCTTGCCTGAAATGGAGTCCAGATCTCATGAAATAAATACCCATGTCTTTGTAGATGTGGAACCACATGGAGACTTATGAATACTTGTTCCCAGAAAAGGATCCAGCTTATTCATATGCCTACATCATGTGTATTAAATTCTCCTGACATCTACCACAATTCTAGCATATAAATGGAAAACAGAATAGATACTGTGCCCTGAAAGCACTCAGCTATTGATGCGTTTGAATTAATAGCAGGAAGCATTGTTTGTGTGCAGCCTTTACAAATTGTACTTACATTTTCCTCTTACATTGTTTCATTCACATTTTATCCAAATTACTTTCCCGGCCATCCACAAGGATGTCACTCGCCCACTCCTGGGTTGAAGGGGAACCCTGCTCTGCGATGGCGATGCCGAGTTCCTTGGGGTGTGGAGAACAGGGCAGGATTTGGCACTCGATGCACATCATGGGGGCTGGGGCTGGCTTTGCCCATCCTGAGGCAGCAGCTGCTGGTCCCGATGGCAATGGAGGCAGTGAGGGGTGCTGCTAACCCCCCTAAATCCTTGTTGGAGGAGGAGGATTCAACAAAGGCAGAGGGAGCGCAAGGGGAATAAGGTTTGTGCCAGAAGACAGGACCATACATACTACATACCACACTAATAAATCTCAACCCGGAAAGCAGAGCTGCTCAGGTTAGATTCAGGAATGGCAAATGGCTATACTGCTGTTTCTTCTGGCATTGCATATATCCAATGACACACAATAACTCAAATAACCTGTATGCTTTCCCTACAGGAGCAGTATTTGATTTAAAGGGGGAATTCCAGAAAGGACCCACTCCGCTCTTTGTTTGTGGTCTATGGTCCCCATCCCGACGATGGCAGCCAGCGATGTTCCCGTTGCAGCACTCGCTGCTCCTTCCTCCTGCTGAGGTCCCACGAAAACTATCACAAAGCAACAGCAGCATTCACATAACTTACAACATGTTTCATTTGTTATTTAAAATCTTTAAGGAGCTGATATCATGGGCGCAGGTTCAACAGAAAGAAGGAGCTGCCACATCCATGCAGACTCCCTGGAAGATGCCTGGCTTCCTGCACGATGAAATTACTGCAAGTCCCAATCAGCTCCCGGTCGGGTCTGCTTTCTTCTCCCAGCTCCCACCCACCCATCGATGCTCACAGGATTAGACAAATTTACGTAGGTTGAACACATTGATGTGTTATGCAAAAAAAAAAAAAAAAAAGCAAGTCCCTCTATTCTGGAATTTGCTTGGGAGGGTATAGAGCAAGTAAGGGTCTTTTTATGCCCTTTTCTGGGGACAGGGGGCTATGCATCTTTTATCTGACTTGTTGCAATAAGTCTCGCACAACATCTGATTTCATATGACATCTGTATTAAATATATCCCAACATGTGCCAATGAAACCAGGTCTGGGCTTGGGTTCTGCCTGGCAGGGATGAACACGGGGGCAGAGGTGAAGAGGGGCAAGGAGGAGGGGCACAATCGAAAGTGAAGTCCTGGTTTGGAGAAGCGGCTGTGAAAACACTGTCATGTTATTCAGCAGCTCTTCTCCCGCTCCATACGCCCTCACAGTTGCAGAGCAGTGCCTCCAATATATTTTTTACAAGAGCTTACTGCAAAATGTTGTGTCTGTTTTCCAGGAAAAAACTGAAATGAAAGAAACCAGGAGGGTTTTTTCCCTATTTCAAAGCAAACTAACAGAGCACCTCCCATCAAACCCAAACCAGAGAGATCAAGAAGTATTTTGGCTTTTTCCTGAAATGAAACTAAAACTTTTCCAGCCATACAGGACTAGTCATTTTCTCTTATCTGTCCAAAAAACACAATCAAAAACCCATACTTTGCATCTTAAAACATTTCTACTCAACCCCACACCCCTAAAAAAACCCAAAAAGGATTCATTTTGCTCAAAGGACTTTTTTGCCCCCTGGAAAAAACTTCAATGAAAACAATTTATAGGGACATAAATAAATTTTTTTGTTGTTGTTTATTTTCATCGTCTCTTGCCTGCCCTGTAGATTCAGGGAGACAAAGGGAACTGAGCAATTGCTTCCATTCAAAAATATTTCATGTGAAACATGACCCCATTTGGTACCAGTGCTGTGTAGCACCCATCACTATCTGTGGGTGCTTTTATTTAGGGAGCAGGGCATAAAGCCAGTGTAAGCTCAGGGCAAACACAGCCTTCACCAAGAAAGGTGGAAAAGTGTCTTACACAGGCTCATCTTCTAATATTGGGCTCCAACTGTTGCCAGTCACATTTGAAGTAGATCCTCCAAAGCAGCATCACCATCCATGTCACAGGCTTCCCCTTTTTTCTGTGGCAAGGGAAAAGGACCACCATTGTACCACCAGTCCCATCTTTGTCTGGCCAAAGACCATAATGTACAACATGTCCCTTGGAACAAAGGGAATGGGAGAAGCTGGTGGTACTTTCTGCCGTCAGAGGGTTTAGGTCTCCATCCTACCACCTGCAGCTCACCGTGCCACAATTTTTGGCATTGGAGTTGCACCAAATGACCTGACAGAGAGGTCCTGGCTGAGATGAACCCGTGAGAAAAATCTGCCCCCCAGGGCTTCATGCCCAGGTCATGATGTATTGTAGTGGCCAGGTGGTAGGGAGGGAGAATATGGGCAAATCTAGCAAATCTGCTCTAGGAGCTGGCAATATTTAATACTGGCAGATACTACAGGACCGTGCATTGGCCCTGCAGCTCTGTGGGGTGAACTGCAGGGTTTAGCTGCTGTGCCCCTGGAAGGAAAAGGAGGAGGAGAAGGAAGGGCTGTGCCTTCATGCAAGGCAGGCTGCTGCTCACCGTGCCCAGTCTTAGTCTTTGCCCAGTTTGCAGGGCAGTGAAGATAAGGTTGGGTTTTTTCCCCCATCATCTTTAATTTTAAGGGCCTTGTGCGAGGAGCACTCTGCCATCACATGCACATAGGAATGAGAAGCAAAGGGAGCATCACTGGAGCAGGCCCTGGAGAGGTGCTTCAGGGCTGAAGGAGCTGGCTAGAATGGACAAGGCAGCTCTTCATAGCTTTATGTGCTGTAAATCCCATTTTATATCCCCCGTGTCACATACAGGGAGAAATAAACAGAGTTTTGAGATGATTATTCAGAGTCTTTATGATGGTTATAATGTTCTCTGCTGCTCACCTCACTCTTGCCTTGCTACCTCAGTGCGTTTTCATATTGATACAAGTTTCTGCTGTGAAATGATCCCTGAAAAGAGTTTACCTGCCACTAAATGGCTCTGAAATCTGTGAAATGCTTTGGTACAACACCGTGAAACACAGCTCTTGGCTTGCTGGAACAACACGCTGAGCGCATACCTCATACAGCGTCCTTGTTAAGAGCTATGAAGTGTGGCACCAGGTCGTAAAGAGCTGCAGAAGACACGTTATATTCACAGCCCAGCTCTCTAAAATGAAACCTGTTACACCCTTTGCTGCCCCTAACACCAAGCCAGACATTGTGCAAGATGTGTGAGGCAAACTAATCTGGAGGGTGCCTTCTTTTGCCCCAGCTGCCAGCAAGTGGCCTGCGCGGCTCATCTTCACAGCCAGTGGAGCAGGTGACCATCAGCCGCCCCTTGGCTGGCCGTAGACTCTTGCACCAGGTGGAGAGCCTGGCATCAGGTGAGACCTCATCTTCAGGTTCAAGGAGGCCATTGCTGTCTAAAAGGCAGGGCGGGTTATTCCTCTGTAAAATCTGGATTATTTATTTTACCTTTCTTCCAGACCACTGGCTCAGGCCACCCTGATACATGTCCCCACCTTTTTCCCTCATGGTTCTCCAGGACTCCCTAGGGATGAGAAGATCCCACACCCAAAACTGATGGAGGACCATGTCTGAGAGCCAGGGGGTAATGTGCCGGATGGATCCATGCCATAAAGCCTGGCCGATTTAAGCGCGAGTAAAAGTATCTGAATCTCATATGAAGTATTTTCCAGGAGGAGGAGATTCTTCCCTCTTCCTCCAGGGCCACGTGCATGCTGTTCAGCGTGCAGCCGCTCTCCGTACGCGCGGTGCCAAATGCAACAAGCTGACCTGGTGCTATTTCAGCCTACTCGATGTGTTTTTCCACCAGCACAACTTAACGTCCTCTTCTTTGCCAAGTGTGCGGCCTTCCCACTTCATTATGGTCATAAGAAAACCATTTCAATAAGAAAACAAAGGAATAGGTTTAGCAGCCCTTTATCCCTTCTGTCGGCAAGCACGTGCGGCGTTTGTTTGCAAAGTTGGGTATAAGCTAATAAGCTGATCTTGCAGAGATTTACACTCAGGCAAAGACTTCCATATGGGTTTAACACTAAGCAAGAGCTTAATCTAAAAGAAAATATTTGGATATTTTTTTGGTTTCTCTTTCAGTGCACTGTAGGACCAATGAAATATTCACCAAAGTGAACAGAGAGACAGACACTGACTCCAGCGGTCTTGGGGGCAGCTGGCCAGGCAGGAGACAAGGACTTCATCTGAGAAGGTACTGGTCATGTCTCACAGCAACTCCAGCTCCCACCAAAGTCACAAGGACTGTGGATTCCCAGTGCCCTGTGGCACTGGGGCTGGATGAGCATTGGCAGGAGAGGGATGGATGTTTGCCCTAGCCCTGGGCAGAGCACAGGAGGGGGCTGTGCAGACGATGTTTTCGGTACTCCTAAAGACGAGCAGGAAAGGACCTGAATGCAGAAGCTGAAAAGTGTCTTTTTGTAATGGGCTCAGCAAACTGAGGCAATCAAGAAGCTGAGTGACCCTCTCAGCTCTGAATTCCCCTGTGAAGGCTGTATAACACAAGATGACTGGACGCTGGCCTGCTGCCAGCATGGCTGTGGCACAAGACCTCATTTCCCACCCACAGAAACATGGCAGGCGCTGCCATGTACGCTGGGAATCCAGGGACAAACTCACTGCCTGTGAGCAGATACAGCACCTGCCCAGAGCCCATGCGATTTATTAATTACATGCCAGAGCACGGCTTTCACAACGGTTTGAATTTAAGCTAGAAAAAGAGATGCTCAGCTGCTGGTCTTGGGATTTTTGCCCCTCAAGCCACGCTGCTGCAGCCAGCAGTGTGATCAGGGGGAGAGCAATGCAGTCCTCTGCAGAATTAGAGTTTCCTAGTGCTTTTGAAAGGATGGGTGCATTCTTTCATCCTCCCCAAACTCCTTTGCTGGGAAGGAGCTGCCAGGCTGCGATGCAATGGTGCTTTGCCCCTGCCCTTGGAGACCCCCACCACTGTAGCCTCCTCCCCTGCAGTGAGAAGCCGGTGAAGTCCAGCTTGGTCCATTCCCAGGCAGCTGAACTGAATTTCAATACCGACCCTGCCGTTCAATGAAGCTGTTCCTGCAAGCCAGTCCCCCTCGCATACGTCTGACAGATGTCTTTTTCGCAGTATTAAGCTTTTGAAAGGAAGAGGCTTTGGTTTGCCCCCTCCTTTGAGACACAGCCAGACAGAGCAGGCAGCCCCCGTCCCGCTCGCCCGCTTCTACTGACAGCCCGCAAACCTCCCCTCCAGCGAGACCTCTACTTGCCGTTAACGTCGAGAGTCCTTTAATATTGTTCTCAAATTGCTTTGTATTTTAAAAACTTCAATACCTAGTAAGCTAAGGTGATGGCCTGCAACGGTGCACCTCTGTAGCTGATGGGAGACAGGCAGATCCAGATTGTAGCTAAAAAACCCTCCCACTGCCTACGTGCTTCTCAGGGCATTAAAAGAGATTTCAAATCCACACACAGTGACTTACAAGTGACCTGAAATGGTTTACAGGCAGAAAAGGAGAAGGAAACAATGATTCTATCTGTAAAAAGAAAGGTAGGATATATCCACTGCTACTTCTTTAAGCAAAGAGAATAATTTTAAATTATCTGCATTGCCCTCAAGATCAACAGTGTTTTACACAAGAACTAGACAGAATTTATAAAGGATCCAGGATCTCACTATCATTTTCACATTAAGAATTTTTGAGAAAAAAATTTAGTCTTTAGGAAAAAAAAAATCCAAACTTAAAAATCTGGTGTTTTTAGTATTTTTTTTCTCTCCATGTGGAATTGAGGAGCCTTCTGGTTTGCAGTGGAATATATTTTATACAGCTAAATTGTTTTTGACAAATGAAACCAAGTTATTGTTAATTACTCAACCTGTGGCCTTTACCAAACTGAAATATATGATTAAACAAAGTGGCTCAGACAGCACATTAAGCTTTGAAGAATGATTTTATTTTTTGGAGCTCTCAAAGCCTTTTCTTCAGAAAACAGAAAGCATTTTTTGTCATGACAGCAGGATTGTTCAACCCGCTGTATTTAGCCAGTGTCAAAACGCTCAAGAAAAAAAATTGTCAGAAGTAATTTTGTGATCCTTCTGACACAAAAAGCACACGCACAGGCACCCAGATAATATTGCACTCCACTTTGCAAGGGAGAAACATTATGCTTTGCAGCGTGCCTTTTGTGAACAGGCACTCGTTTTGAACCCGCTGCAATAGAATTTTCCAATTTTGATTGCTCATGACAGAAAATGAGCTCCATAACCATGACTAAACAAAATATGCCCAGTAAGAGCCACAGCATTTCTGAATCATTAATGTGTATAGAATAAATAATGGGGAAACACGTGGAAACTCCTACTTTTAAATATACTAATTGCCAGCTGCCTCGGTAGAGGAATATTTTTGATTTTTCTATTTAAAAATGAAAAAAGCTTTCAGAGCTACCTGCTTCACTGCAGATATATCTGTGGTTTTTTTTTTTTTTTTCCCCCCAGCAAAGCTAACAATCGTGCATCTGTCACATGAAGCTCAGCTCCTTGGAAGGTACAGCACAAAAATATGGACAAATGTCCGGCAGCTTTTGCAAATATGGTTAGAATAAGGAGACTTTTCTGAGCTTTCCATCACAGCAATAGCAAGNAGGTCGGGGGGCGGGCGGGAGGGGCTGGACCCACGGAGCAGCAGGTTTGGGGGTGCAGGGCAGCCCCGATGCTCTGCCCCCATCTGTCCGTAGGGTACTGAGCACCACGAAGGGCATTTGGGGCGTATTGTTAATCGCTATCGCCCGTTTGGTCAGCCAGGTTGGATCTTTTCCTTCTTCACTTTCTTTTTATTCTTATTTTCCTCCTCCTCCTCCTTCTTTTATTTATTCGTTTTCTTTCTTATTCTTTTCCTTCTTCTTCGTTTTTTTTCTTATTCTTTTCCTTCTTCTTCGTTTTTTTTTCTTTTCTCCTCTTCTTTTCTNTGAACAGGCACTCGTTTTGAACCCGCTGCAATAGAATTTTCCAATTTTGATTGCTCATGACAGAAAATGAGCTCCATAACCATGACTAAACAAAATATGCCCAGTAAGAGCCACAGCATTTCTGAATCATTAATGTGTATAGAATAAATAATGGGGAAACACGTGGAAACTCCTACTTTTAAATATACTAATTGCCAGCTGCCTCGGTAGAGGAATATTTTTGATTTTTCTATTTAAAAATGAAAAAAGCTTTCAGAGCTACCTGCTTCACTGCAGATATATCTGTGGTTTTTTTTTTTTTTTTCCCCCCAGCAAAGCTAACAATCGTGCATCTGTCACATGAAGCTCAGCTCCTTGGAAGGTACAGCACAAAAATATGGACAAATGTCCGGCAGCTTTTGCAAATATGGTTAGAATAAGGAGACTTTTCTGAGCTTTCCATCACAGCAATAGCAAGAAATTATTATTATTTTTTTTTTAAAGTATTTATCTGTGTCCCAGCCGAGGAGTGAAGCCGAGGGAGGTGCAGCGGCAGCGCACCTTCCCGAGCCGAGCGCTCCCGGGGAGGGTTTCCTGGGCCGGCACAGTCTGTCCCTCGCCCCGGGGGCGACAGGGACTTCCCTCCCCTCGCCCCCCTTACTTTAGCCCCAGCCTAATATTTTCCATGCCGGACCATGAGCTCACGACGCTAAATCAAAACCGGAGGCGGGAGGGAGCGCCGATAAACCGAGAGGGCCGAGAGAGGAGTGGAGAAAGAGGGGATGGAAGAGGGGGAAAAAAGAGCCGGAGCAAATTAAAACCATCTCAGAGCAAGGGGGGGGGGGGGGGGGGAGGGGCTGGACCCACGGAGCAGCAGGTTTGGGGGTGCAGGGCAGCCCCGATGCTCTGCCCCCATCTGTCCGTAGGGTACTGAGCACCACGAAGGGCATTTGGGGCGTATTGTTAATCGCTATCGCCCGTTTGGTCAGCCAGGTTGGATCTTTTCCTTCTTCACTTTCTTTTTATTCTTATTTTCCTCCTCCTCCTCCTTCTTTTATTTATTCGTTTTCTTTCTTATTCTTTTCCTTCTTCTTCGTTTTTTTTCTTATTCTTTTCCTTCTTCTTCGTTTTCTTTTCTTTTCCCCTCTTATTTTCTCTTATTTTCTACCCCTTATTTTCTTCTCCTTTTCCTTTTTCGTTTTCTTCTTTTTTCCTTCTTCTTACTTTCCTTCCTTGCTATTTCCACGCACACACGCCTGCACCCGGCCGGGCCGGGGAGGACTCTCTCCCGCCCCTACAGGGAGCCCGGCGGCCACGTCTCCCGACCCCTCTAATGTTGCCAAACTCTTCTCCTTTCTGGCTCAAAGCTTGCGGAGGCAGAGGCCATCGGAGAAGCCCCCGGCCACGGGCGGGCAGAGGGGGCGGGCAAGCCCGGCTCCGGGCTGGAGACGGCTCCCGGGGGAAAAGGCTATTCCGCGGGTGGTGAGGAGAGACCCAGATGCCCCGAAAAAATCGTTCCTTTGAATTGCTAGGGCAGGGAGGAAGGCACCTGGTTTCCTCGGCCGCCTTTCGATTGCCCCCTGCCCGCAGGCTGCCGGCAGCCGCTCCCGCCGCGCTCCGCCCGCGGCTGAGGGCGGCAAACTCATCGCCACGGCGCTCCCCCGGGGGGGAAGCCGGGGGGGAAAAGAGGAAGGCAAACAGGAGGCACCCATCTCTTTGCGATTCTCAGCTGATTTTTAATCGATCCGCTCTCTTTTCCCGACGACGGATTTCCAACGCTCAGGCGGCACCGTCTGCCCCGACCCCGGGGAGGGCGCAGGGGTTTCATCCCACGTCTCGGGGGAGG
>VXBO01001754.1:597061-619904 GCA_013400135.1 Rhinoptilus africanus | reverse complement strand
CTTCAAGCTGTTTCTGCCGAAAGGCCCACCGACTGTCTTTAAACGGGTTTGTTTGGAGGTGGTTTCTTTTTTTTTCCCTTTAATTTTTTTTTCTTTTTGATTTTATTCGGATCGGCTTTCTGGTTCCGCTACTTACCTGGCACAAAGCAAATGTCGGATTATCCGGCCAAACGCGCGCCCCCCCGCCCCGAGCAGGGGGCTGGCGGGGGAAGGGCGGTCGCCCGGTGCCGGGGGGGGGCGGCAGGGCGGGCCGGGGCCCCGCTCCGCTCCCGAGGCGGCCGGCCGGGCTCGCCGCTCCCGGCTCCCGCATCGCCAGGGGAGAGAGAAGGAAAGGAAGCTGGAGAGAAGGAGAGAAAGAAATAAAGAAAGAGAGAGAGGAAAAAAAAAGGACAAACTCAGCCGGGCAATTTCGCCCGCCAGTTCAGGTCTTTTCCGATTTCACAGCCGTTATTTCCCCAGAAAAATGTCCCTGTTCGTTCCAATGCCCACGGCAGCCCCGGGACACTTCGCATCCCCTCCCTGCCCCGAAGGCCCGTGCGTGGACGGTGTGGGGGGATACGGGGAGCCTGGCCCCTCCCCGTGCCTGGGATGAGCTGGGGCTGGGGAGAAGCTCAACAGGAGTTTACCTACAGCTGGCATAGTGTGCAGATCCTTTCCCATTGCCGGCACTGGTAGCACAGTGTGCTCTCAGGACACCCCTATAACAGATTTTAAGAAAGCGTGTGGGACGTGTGCTCTGTGTGGCTGGGATGGGTGTGGGTCGCCTCCCCAGGCAGATCCAGATCTCCGGCAATAGCAAAGGGGGTCTGTCGTCATCAAGATCCCTATTGTTCAGGGATGCATCCCCCCTTTCCTCCCCATTTCCCTTGGAGAGCTCTGATACATGGTGCCTGGTGGTCCCTTTCTGAAGGGGTGGTTTTCCTGAGGGAAGGGAGATGGAGGGATCTGATGGGGCAGAGCTATTTCTGGGGAGCTGTTGGAAGAGGTCCCGTGTGCATGCAGATGTGAAACATGCCCAGCTGTAGCAATGTGTTTGGAGTCTGTCAATCCCCTGCCTTGTTGTTGTCTTTTCTTTCCCCCTCTACCCTTCTTGCAGTTGTGGACAGAAAACCTGCCAGCCCTGTGGGGAAATCTCCAGACCCTCTAAACACCATCCATGGACTCTCTATCCCAACCTCCTCTTCCTAGAGCCACGGAGCAGCAGTCAAGAGACAGTGACTCTTGGAATAAGCGCCTGCAAACTGTAACTGAAGCCTGAAGTGGTACCAAACTGTACCAAAAGTGCCACTGTCTCTGGCAGGTGCCCGCAGTGACGAGAAGACAGCCTGGGTAGTGAGAGGTGACATCCTCCAACAGCAAATCCCTGCTCAGGAGAAAGCAGCTGGGACATTCACTTACGTTGCCCAGAGGGATGCTTTACCTCCAGCGGATTGGAAAGGGGTTACAGAAGAGACTCAGTCTTCCTTCTTCATTTTGTCTTTTTTTTTTCTTGCTTTCAGTTTTTCTTTCTCCTTTCCATGTCTCTGAAGACTGTTGGATGCAGGGCAGCGAACCTCTCTGTTCCCAGCCATTGCTTGGAGCATCCCCGGCTCTGTCCCTGCCCAAGGGAGCACGGTTCCTCCGGGGAGTGGTTCCTGGCCTCCCCATGCTGCAGCCAGACAAGCTGTGTGATGGATCCCACTCCATCCGAGCCTTCCAGTTCCTCTGCCCCGGAGCGGAAATGGACACATGTGCTGCAACATTTTATGATATATTTTTATAATTACAAACCTTAATAAAAAGTGGCTACCGTGGGCACATGCTGCTGACCACCTTCCCTTGAGGTCTGGCAGAGCACCATCACTTGTTCTGGTGTCCCCCAGCCTCAGACAGTATCTGCAGGNAAAAGAAAAGAAAAAGGGAAACAAAGAAAAGGAAAGAGGGAGAGAGAGAAAGAAGGAAAGAAAAAAACAAGGAAAAAAGGAAAGAAAACGAATGAAGGAGGAAAGATGATCCGCGCGTATTTACTGAATTTTTCAAGGTATTTTCGTCACAATTTAGGTGACCTGAGTTTTCTAACGTGCCGAACTTCAAGCTGTTTCTGCCGAAAGGCCCACAGACTGTCTTTAAACGGGTTTGTTTGGAGGTGGTTTCTNCAAACTCAGCCGGGCAATTTCGCCCGCCAGTTCAGGTCTTTTCCGATTTCACAGCCGTTATTTCCCCAGAAAAATGTCCCTGTTCGTTCCAATGCCCACGGCAGCCCCGGGACACTTCGCATCCCCTCCCTGCCCCGAAGGCCCGTGCGTGGACGGTGTGGGGGGATACGGGGAGCCTGGCCCCTCCCCGTGCCTGGGATGAGCTGGGGCTGGGGAGAAGCTCAACAGGAGTTTACCTACAGCTGGCATAGTGTGCAGATCCTTTCCCATTGCCGGCACTGGTAGCACAGTGTGCTCTCAGGACACCCCTATAACAGATTTTAAGAAAGCGTGTGGGACGTGTGCTCTGTGTGGCTGGGATGGGTGTGGGTCGCCTCCCCAGGCAGATCCAGATCTCCGGCAATAGCAAAGGGGGTCTGTCGTCATCAAGATCCCTATTGTTCAGGGATGCATCCCCCCTTTCCTCCCCATTTCCCTTGGAGAGCTCTGATACATGGTGCCTGGTGGTCCCTTTCTGAAGGGGTGGTTTTCCTGAGGGAAGGGAGATGGAGGGATCTGATGGGGCAGAGCTATTTCTGGGGAGCTGTTGGAAGAGGTCCCGTGTGCATGCAGATGTGAAACATGCCCAGCTGTAGCAATGTGTTTGGAGTCTGTCAATCCCCTGCCTTGTTGTTGTCTTTTCTTTCCCCCTCTACCCTTCTTGCAGTTGTGGACAGAAAACCTGCCAGCCCTGTGGGGAAATCTCCAGACCCTCTAAACACCATCCATGGACTCTCTATCCGAACCTCCTCTTCCTAGAGCCATGGAGCAGCAGTCAAGAGACAGTGACTCTTGGAATAAGCGCCTGCAAACTGTAACTGAAGCCTGAAGTGGTACCAAACTGTACCAAAAGTGCCACTGTCTCTGGCAGGTGCCCGCAGTGACGAGAAGACAGCCTGGGTAGTGAGAGGTGACATCCTCCAACAGCAAATCCCTGCTCAGGAGAAAGCAGCTGGGACATTCACTTACGTTGCCCAGAGGGATGCTTTACCTCCAGCGGATTGGAAAGGGGTTACAGAAGAGACTCAGTCTTCCTTCTTCATTTTGTCTTTTTTTTTTCTTGCTTTCAGTTTTTCTTTCTCCTTTCCATGTCTCTGAAGACTGTTGGATGCAGGGCAGCGAACCTCTCTGTTCCCAACCATTGTTTGGAGCATCCCCGGCTCTGTCCCTGCCCAAGGGAGCACGGTTCCTCCGGGGAGTGGTTCCTGGCCTCCCCATGCTGCAGCCAGACAAGCTGTGTGATGGATCCCACTCCATCCGAGCCTTCCAGTTCCTCTGCCCCGGAGCGGAAATGGACACATGTGCTGCAACATTTTATGATATATTTTTATAATTACAAACCTTAATAAAAAGTGGCTACCGTGGGCACATGCTGCTGACCACCTTCCCTTGAGGTCTGGCAGAGCACCATCACTTGTTCTGGTGTCCCCCAGCCTCAGACAGTATCTGCAGGTTGCCTGTGAGCAGCAGAGACCCAGTGGGATCTTGGGGGCACTTGGCTGGGAGGAATCGCTCTGTGCCAGCTCTGGATTCATGCAACCACCATCTCGGGGCCCCTGTTGCTGTGAGAGCATTGCATCCCTCCTCCCCATGCCTAATTGCACGTGCAGATTTGCGGTTCTCCTGCATCAGGGTCGCCGTGGCCCCGCTGGGTGACTCCTGATGCTATGGGGGTACAGGCTGGTTCTGTGAACAGGAGGAGAGGTGGGAGACTGTCCCCCAGCTGTGGGCCAGCTCCCACCTGCCTCACTGTCCATGGGCAAGCAGGGGGGGTGGCAGCAGGGCTGCCTCTCACAGCCCACCCACTGGGGTTCGTTATCCCCCTCCTGTCCAGCCAGCTGGGGCGCGTTCAGGATGGGCTCCACTAGGCTTTTGCATTCCCTGGCTCCACCAGTCGCTGCCATTGGCTTCGGTCCCTTCATTGTCTGGAGAAGGGGAAGGTCCTACAGTGGGGCAGGGAGGAAATATCCTGGCAGGAGAATACACGCCTGGCTTTTTGCAGAGAGCGTGTCTTTGTGGGAGGGAGGGAGCGAGAAGGATGCCAAATTTGACATCCCACCCCAGGAAATTATTTTGCCTTCAACCTCGGGGTGGCAAAGTTCAGTTTTGCCTCTGCTGCTGCAAAGCCTCCAGCTAGAGCTGGTCTTTGCAACTGACTACAAAGCACGGGAGGGAAAGGAGGGAATTTTAAGTAGGCGAGAGTACCGTCCCAGGGCAAGATCTGCCACCAAACTATGGTGACTAAAATGTAGTCACTGACTACATTTTAAAGGATGCAAGGACAGACGAGTCACCTGAAACAGATGACTAATGGCTCTGGCTAGTGCCCTGCCAGTTTTATCCATTGAGAGCTACATTCAAGTATGTGGCAGACCAGCTTTGGAAAAGATGACTGACAGTAACACTCTTAAAGCTGGAACACAGCATGCGTGGCATTTTTGTCCACTTCAGCACTGCAGCTGGGGAAATACAACCCCTCCCAGGGAAGGGGGAGCATGGGGACACTCCAAGCTCTATCTCTCTTGGGACTCGGCTGGTCTGGGAGGTCAGAAGAACCCTTCATATCAACAAAGATGAAACCTTACTGCTTATGAGCCTGAAGAAATTAGTCAATCCTCTCTATAGGGCTGTGAAAAAGCCCTTCTGCTGAGGAGCTGGGAGAAGCTGGTTACCCATGCTGAGTTCCCATGCTGTGGAGGGGTCTAGGTAGGTGGAAATGCCCACCACCTGATGGTAGGAGCCATCCTTTTCAGTAAAAAGGCTGAAATAGCCTGAAAATGCCGTACTGTAGGCATTTGTAGGCATACTGTAGGCGGCTGTTCTGTTCTGCCAGCCATGTCTAGCCCTGCAGCACATTCAGGTTCCTAAAGCCTGGGTCCTTGGGGTGCTTCAGGGCTGGATGCACCCTAATACCCCCATCTCCCAGTGCCCCATGCTCATGTCGGTATTTGCTGTTAGGCGGGTTCACAGCACCCAGCTGTGTGGTGATCCAGCTGTGAGCCCTCCCGTTCAGGATGGGGCAGCACTCCTGCACCCCATGGAGACAGGACCAGGGGACTCCGATGGATGTCTAGGATGAGCGAGACACGAGTGCTGCGGTCAGACAGAGATACAGTGCAGAGTCCAATCCTTTTAATTAGTGTCCTGCTGGGATGGTGTGCGAGTGCCTGAGTTATTGCCTTCCAAGACTGTCACAAACCTGCCAAAACCCCAAACAACAACTTGACGCTTAGCATCTGCCACAGCCCCAAGGCAGAGACATCCCTTTGCAAGCGCTTGCTTGGTGCAGGCAGGCGGAGGAGTGATGCACGTGGGCAAGGTGCCGTGTCCTGAGCTCGGGGACCTGGCCTCAGGTCTCCATCCGTGTGATGATGGGATGCGTCGTGTGATGGGATGCATTGTGTGCCCGGTCCTCCAGAGGCTTCTCCATGAAGCTCATACCAGCAGTACCGCCTGGGGCATCCTGGGGAACCCCTGCCCAGGCAGAGGAGAGCGGTGGTGGGGCCATGAGCCCCTTCATCGCCACAGCCAGCCAGTGGGGGCTGCGCAGTTGCACCATGCCTGGGCAGCCGGCTGGAAGCCAGCACTTCTGTCCTGCAGCCCCATCCCTGCCTGCAACGTCAGCACACCTCGGGTGGAATTTGCCACCAGAGGGAGACCCTATTGTTCCACAAACACGTAACGGCAGCCTGCTGCAGCCGGCCAGGAGCCTCCGCTTTCCCAGCCAGGAACAGACCGACAGGCAGAGCCACAGAAGAAACCTGCTCTTCTGCAGGTGTTTAGGGGCTGAGGTGCCAGGAAGAGGTGCCACGCCATCCATGGGATGCTGCTCAAAGGCAGGCAGGTGTGGGGAGCAGAGTGAAGCACGCTGGGTAACGGCGGAGTGGCTTTTGTGCAGTCAGACTTCTGGTTTCTGTTCTTTTATTGACTATTTGATTGTCAGTAGCCTTTATTAAAAATGCAAACGTAACAATTAGGATTAGGGAAGGGACTTTCTCATTAAAAAAAAACCAAAAAACCAAACCCAAAAGATTTTGGGGATTGTTTCAGCTATTGGATTTAACTCAGGTCTTTAAAAGCTGGTAGCTGTCTTCCTTCCTCCCCTCCCCTTCCCCCTGCCTTGTGCTTTGCTTTGTGAGAGAGGGGCTTTCACAGGGAAGCCGTGGGTCAGCTATCCATCCTGCCCGATCGTTATTGCAGATGGACTCTGTTTGGGATCAGCCGCCCGTGCACACACACAGACACACACAGACCCGCAGCTGCTCACCTGGAAGCCTGTCCCCCCGTTTCCCTGCCTGGCAGCATTTCTGGTGCGGGCAGAGCAACCAAAAAGCAAAACCCAGTGGCCTGTCCCTTGCAGACCTGCTGTCACCTGTTGAAGCAGGTCAAGGACACCATGCCTGGGTGTTCCCAATGAGGAGGGTTAAGGGGAAACCTTGCTAGGTGGGAAAACGCTCTTGGTACCTGTGTCCTCCCCGGGAGTAAGCCCAATGCTCCCCCCTCATGCTGCTGCAGGAATGCGAGCCTTGTGGCACAGACTGCATCTTGTCGGCTGTATAAACAGTGGCACCCAGCTCAGTCCAGCCCAGCTAAAGTGGGAAAACTGGACTTGGACTGAGCAGAGGTCTCTGAAAAACTGATGCATTTATGAGACCAAAACAGGGGTCATGGTGCTGGCAACAGGGCACAAGTGCCAATGGCCCTGGCAGCAAAAGGTTGCTGAGATTACCAGGCACTCCTAGTTAGAAATTTAGACATTTCCAGTTGGAAACATAATGGACAATAAATATATTATGTGGTGTGAAATTTGCCACAACAAGCACTTTCCTAAGGCTGATATTTTAGCAGTGGAGAAAAACATAATGTGAAGAGGAAAGAAAATGAGCTCCAGCTGCAGTAGGTCATTGAGTTCTGAGAAAATGAGGAAAAATACATTGTTTTGCCCATGTTGATAATGGTAATGATGATAATTACTGTCACTGAAGACTGCATGGAGCTGGGCATGGCTCCCTCCAGTCGGAAGTTCATGATATTTAGGGTTCAAATCTTGGCCTGAACATCCAAACTGGGGAGGGGAAAGCCACCCCTGTCCAGTGCTCAGTCTTTCCCTCTTGTGCTCAGAGGGAAATCAGGCTGATCCAAAGGCAGACTGCCTGAAAGGGGAACTTAGAGGGTACCTAAGGGGTGGAGGGACTGGAAGTTGCAGGCAGGTGGATAATTCACACCTTGAAACATTCCCAGGGCTATAGCTAATACAGGATTTTCTTGCCTCCTGACCTACTGAAGTTGAGAGGATGGCTCGTTGCCTCGCTTGCTCCATAGTAAGAAGGGAAGAAGATGGTATTTTTGAATGGCAAAGGAGAACTGTGGCTGCTCGTCTGCAGCAGATCTGCCAAGCTTCAGGCTGGGAACCAGCCTCTGCACGTACGCAGGTCATCTCTCCAGTGAAAGAGCAACTTCCAATGTGCCTAATGCATGGTAGACGTGCTGGACTTGCTGAATACACACCGCACACACAGGCTACTGCTGGCCAGTGGATCCCTGGCTCCTGGAGCCAACACTGAAGGGCAGTCACTCCTCTGTTGGTGAATTCACAGAGTTTGTCTGCAAGACTGCCAACAGCAAGGAGTTATTTTGCCTTTTCGTGGAGTCCTGCCTTAATGCCAGGGTGAACTCCATGTCTGTCCCACGCACCTCAGCTAATTCATTCCCTATCACAGAAAATTGCTGGGAGCAAAGATCTCAAGCAAAGCCCAAAATAAAATCAGTCTCTTAAGCAGGGCGACATGAAGTGCTGCTCTGCCTCTCCACAGTCCGGCCTCACAGCAAATCCCTCTCTGCAGCAGGTAGACTGACATAATCCAGAGAAAATTGGACTTGATCAGAGCAGAACTTTTTGAATTTATTGAAACCAAGTGAGAGAGTGGAAACAATCCTCTCTGACACTTTTTCAGCGACAGTTTTGTCAAAATCGATACCATCCCTCTGAATATGTCAATTTTGATGAAATGGCATTTTCTGATGGAAAAAAATGTGGTTGAAACTGTTTCCATCAGCTCTACCTGCCCCATATATCTTTAGCACTGTTTCTTTTGAGAGCGCGGAGCAGGATGGAGAACGTTACAGACCTCGTTCAAAGACCTGCACTTTGTTACTGGAGACTTGCTGGTGGACCACATATTTATTTTCTTTTTAGCATGTTAAGAATCATAAAGATTTAAAAATGTCACTCTGGTTAGAAACAAGCCATGCTGTGGAAGTGGGGCTTGCAGATGTTTGGCATAAGTACAGACTGTGGCCGCTCTCGCAAGGTCTGCCTCCCCATCGCCCGGTGCTCCCAGCTGTCCTCCGCCGTGGGTCAGCATGCTGGGCACACCCGGCTCTGGACAAGATCCCTGCGCATCTCACCTTGCTCTGGTTTATTTGTCAGTGTGAGATGCAGCTCACAACAGGAGCTGGCTGGAGGAGAGCTGGTGCCCTCAGAGATCAAGGGATGCTGATGTTAGCCTAGGAAAGAATAGACCTCCTTCGTCCTCCATAACCTTGGGTGTCCCATGTCCATACTGGTGAGCCCAGGTCACCAGCAGTGGGTGACAGCCAGACTTTTGCTTGTTGTTAAGAGCCAAGAACTGATTTGCTCAAAAATCCAACTGCTTCCCTGCTCTGTCTCTGACCGTAGCAGTGGTGGGTACTTAGGGAAGCATAGAAAGAGTATTTATGCACCCACACATACATATAGATATACTTATATACATACATAGATAGATACGTATACACATATAGACATATATGTGTGTGTATATATACATATACGTACACATGTGTGCATATACACATATGTATAATACGTATGTACACAGATTCTGTCCCTGCCTACGCCAGCTTGTGACAATCCCTGCCTTTGACTCCATGCACTTAGGGTCTTCCTATTCAACCAACAGGAAAATAACCAAGGAAGAGACACTTTATACCGACTTGGTATAACTCTTATTGTCTAGACCTCTTCTCCATATGAGAGGTTTTGTTAGGAACCTTCCCTGCAGCAGCCTGTTTTTTTTGTGGCACTGTGGTAATAACTCACCCTGGAGGACCATGGGCATCTGGCTGAGCAGTGTGGTTGGAGATCACGCTGGTCAAAGACATGGTCCTTGGGTCAGAGTCAGTTTTCAGTAAATGCTAGTTACATTTGAAAAGAGCCTATATACAATTTCCAAAATTGGATTGGTTCAAATGTTTCACGTTCTTTGTAACTCCTCATCCTCCTAAAGGAGCATTTGCAGGCGAACACACAAGAATATGTGCCGACCTCTCACTGGTTCTCAATAGAAGCTGCAAACCAAACCATCATTTGCAAATTTATAAACCTTCCCACAATTGCTTAAGTTGTTTTTGGAAATGGGACTTTGATTCCCAAATCACTCAGCCACTTCATAACATTTCCTTTTAATAAATAGCCTTCTGGGGACTTGGCTCGCTTGTTTTAGGTGAGGGACTGGACTGGACCCAGCCTTGCCCACCAGCAGGTTTCCACAGTACCGGCTGCTGTGGAGACCTTCCCCATAACTGTACCTTGCCACCCACAGCCTGTGTCCAAAGGAGAAGATCTGGGCTCAGCACCTCATTTTGCAGCTTGAGATGCCCAATAACTCTCCTAAAGCCAAATTAGTCTTCTTGAAGAGACGCTGATATATTGAGAGGGTACTGAGGTTAGGAGCCACCAATCTAATGGTTAGCTCTTACATTGCCAGCACTTTCTGAGGAGACATCCAGATCTGGTAGGTCTCTAGGCAGAGCCTAGGTGCTCAAGAGTGGGATCTCAGCAGGGTAAATAAAATAATATGGACACTAAAATAATTGCATCATGGGCAGCCTGCACTCCAGACCTGAACCAAATGAATTAATCAGTTTTTCCTCCCCAAGGAACCCATGTGCCTGCAATTTTCATCCTCCTCCCAGGCAGTTCCCTCTCCCACCCCTTTGATTTGTGAGCCTGGTTAGATTGCAGCCAGACCACAGGTAAAGCCCCACTGGCATGTGTAGCCATGCCTCGCAGCCTCCAGAGATTTCTATTTGTCAGGTTTTCTCTTCTTCCTCTCCCTGGGGCTATGGCAGATGTATCTCCCACACCAGGGGCTATCCCAATGTATCCCTGTGCTGACAGTCACCCAGCCTCATTTGAACTGCGTTAATTAACAGCAAGTATATTTGACAGGGAGAGAATCCAAACATGCGAGGTGATGAAACCTAAACGTGCCTCAGACAAGCATTGCTACAGACGTTGATAGTCAGGGACGAGCTTTACACTACCCAGGCTGGGTTACAGCCTGTAAAAACTCACGCTTCTGAAACCTGGCCCCTGCTGCTGGGTCCCTGTTCCTTAGGCTGTCCATCCCCCGGCAGCTCTGGTTACAAACCCACCTCCCGTGTGCCTGTGCCGGCTGCTCTCTGCCAGAAAGCTAATGCATTTGTGTAGTGAGCAGGATCTCTGCCTCACTTCAGGCAATCCACCTCTGGCATCCCTGCTTCAGCTTTCCCAAGGTAGTAATTTTTGATGGGGGATTTGTCCTGGGCAGATATCTTGGATGGCTTTTCCATCTGGAGCTTTTCAGCCCTCTTGGCTGTTTCTCTGAATGTCACTCTGCAAAGTCCTCTCTGGTTTTGCTGCTGGCCTGTGACAAGAAGCAGCATCAATATGTGCATGTAGGGGTTGGTCGTGAAACAGCTGCTGCCATATGCAGTGGATTTAACTTCCCGTCTGTCCCCTCGTACAATCGCTGCTGCCACCCCAGGTTTCGGCAACAGGAATAGGCTTTGTATGGCAGCATACTCTGGCTGACACCTTACCTCCTCATCTCCTTGGAGCAGCCAAAAGCCAGCCTCCTCACCACTCCTGAGCAAGCTCTTGGATGAGAAGAGAGCTCTGGGTAAAAACCTAGCCCCTTTGGATGTCAGTGGGAATTTTGGCTTTAGCTTGAGCAAAACCAGAATTTCCCAAGAAAGAGATGACCATGGTGCCGCATGTCACCCCGAGGAGGGCTTCCACCTCATGTCTGCATAGTGAGCTCTGCCCTTCCCTGCAGGACGGGTCTAGGACAGAAATCCCTGGAGCCTGCAGCCCTGCTGATGTAGCCCCTATACGGAGAGATGAAGCGTATTGCTGGACCAGATGTGTTACCCAGAGTCCCAAAGGTGACCGCAATAATCTCTGCAGTTGTAATTCTGCTTGTGTAAGCCCCTGCTAACATCGGCACCTAGTACAGCTGCAATATTTATGTTGCTTGCTTGGTATCCAAGACGTCCGCTCCAACAGCGAGAGGCTGGAGAATAGGCTTTTATTTCCTGGAGGTGCTGAGAGACGTTTATAATCTGAAGCTTTAAAGAGAAAGGACCTACCACCATCAGGAACTGGTCTGTGGTGTGTGGAGGTCACCAAAGGCAGTCACAGCGAACAGCCCCAGTTTGAAAAGCGAGCGTGGCTGCAAATCCGCCACGCGCATTGGCCTGCATTTGAGTGCTGCAGTTAGGAGATCCGTAAGCTTTTAGTAGCTTTTCTTTCCTTTGCTGCAGGTTCTCTGGGACTGTGTACAAACCATGCATGTGTTGCGAGCCCTGTCTGCTGCAGACAACTAGAATAAATTTGTTTTCTTCCCTGGATTCCAGAGTAAAGATGTGAACTGCTCTTTTATCCACGAGTCTCCCGGCATATAAGCCTCAGGCCTTGCTGCAGCACTGAAGTGCTCGCGGAGGTGACCCAGGGCTGCCTGTCCCTGCCAGCTCTCTGAGCAACAGCTGCAGTGACTCGTGACGGAACACGGATCACTTGCTCCTGAGGACAGAGAGTGCTGCAAGGCAGCAACATCGGCACTGAGGCAGGATTCCTGCAGGAAGCAAGTTACAAAGATTGCACTCGATAAGAAGGTGTTTTCCAGAAAATTGTTGGTTTACGATTTTGCATTTCGTTCTATCTTTCTGGACCCCGTCCCCAAACTGATTGATGCAGGAGAAGAACTAAAGGATACCAGTGGTGTCAGACTTTTGACAAAGGCTCCTCTCAATAACTTGTAAAAAGCTGGTGATGATAAATCGAAGGAAAAAAATTGTTGAGCCCTAAGTTACTCAGCCACCAAGGAGCACTGTGGTTTTTGATCTCCTTTCAGAAGCATCGTGTGTCAATGGATCCTGGAGCAAGTTGGGGAAGGAAGATCGATGACTTAGGCAAAGATGGCAAGTCTTCTGTTCCTTGACTTGATACTACAGATATGAATGCAATATGTCCCTTTGGGAAAACATACCCCCCTCCTCCCTGCCCCCCATCCTGCAGTATAAATATGAAAGTGTTTTTTATCTCAAAGTTATATTAACCTGGCAAAGATGACAAAAGCTTTCACTGAAGCTCTCACAGAGATAGCACTGTTTTGGCATCAGGTTCTCAGAAAGTGATGTCATCCTGAATTTATATGCCAGAATTTTCCCTTTCTTCTTCAGATTTGTAGCAATGTCAAAGTTCTTCTCTAGAGCAGATCTGGTTTTAATATTCCATATTTACGTTTTTCATTTTGAGGCTGGCTGAAACATCTTTTGGTTTCAACCTTGCAGATCCTTACACGCATGTAAAGCCCTAAACTCTTGAAGACTCTCTTGAAGAACTGAGGGATTAATCGAGATTACTTCTAAATCTACATAGGCCTAATTTTTTTTTTAAACATCAAGATTGCAAAAATCTGTGTAGATCTACTGACTCAGCGAGGATGTGTCTCCTTATGAGCACGAGATCTAACATCATGTATTTTAAATTTATTATAAAGAAAGGCTCTGGCAAAGGTCTAACAGATTTCCCTCCACGGTTGAGAAAACAGCAAGAAAGTGTTACTTATCATGTAAAATTTCATATAGTCTTGAGGGGAAAATAAACACAAGAGTCCATGGTTGCTGTAAGCTACAAAGCAGGTCTTCTATGAGCACAAGGACTGCTTCAGCAGGTCAGAAAGCAGCTCCACCTGGGCTCACAGGTGAGAGCATGAGAAGGTTGAAGGACCACCCTGTACATCAGATTGCCGTTAAGTGCCCTTAAGAGCCAGGCTGTTCCTTGCCTGCTCTCCCTCTGTAAAGCCAAGGCAAGGCTATGTGTTACTGCCAAGTGAGCCCTGCCTGCCTGTGTTCTCAGTGATGTTGTGTCAGACCAGCCATTGGGCAGCTGGTTTTCATGAGACATGTGAAAAAGGAGACCTCTACGAGACCACTTACTTAGGCACACAGGGCTGCAATAGCCAGAAGGTATTTGCATGAGGAAAGGGAGGTGGTAGGGACTGATGGGAAGGGTTGGTTTTGTAAGCCTTGGGAAGTGGCCTTAAAATAGTTTCTTATTTCTTAGGAGCTGTAATTGCCTCTGCTCTGGCCTAGTGCTATTTCTTTGCCCCTTCCCACAGGGAAGACCTCCCTTTGCCAAAAAGGAGGTCTGGCCAGCTGATCCGAACTGCGGTGGCCTTGGCTGGACCTGCCAAACCCTATAAATTTACATAAAGCCCCAGGGCTGCTCCTGGGATGTGCAACTCCCAAGAGCCAGCCACAGCTGAACAGGACCGTGGGGCCACGTGCAGGCTCTGATTGCATCTGTGTCCTGTGGGGTGGTACCTGCCAGGAGAGGACCACAGTTTGCTGTAGCCTTTTTCTGATCACACTTGACCCCCAGAAGAAGACAGGAGGCTTTTGAAGATGTGCAGGGTTTGGATCCACAGCTCCCTGTGCAGCAAGCAACAACTTCAGCTCCTCACATTTCTTGGGCTGCAGTTCCCTAGCCCTTAGGGGCTCACCCATGGGAGAAAATAACTGGGCTCACAATAACCAGCAAGAATTAAAAAGGGTGGGATCCAGGCAACTTTGGACAATCTTGGTTGCAGCTGTGTTGTGCCATGAACCCTCATGCCTTTTCTGCAGAAACACTTCGAAGACAGCAGGGTATTTGTCTTTTTTCTTCTTTGGGTTGCCAAAGAGTCATATTTTAAAGTTAGAAATACTTGTCAGCATCCTAGCACGGCCCCCAGAGCCGATGATGCAAATATGACAAGAAGCGAGGTCAGATTACAAATGGGGCCACTTCAAAACCTCTCCCGGAAAACTGGAGGTTTGAAGAAAGAGATAAAATGTGCTGAGGGAAAAAAAACACGCCCAACAAACTGCTTCATAATCTGCTTGAAAGTGAGAATAACATACCCTCTATCAGGAACTTGATCTTCTCCCTGCTTTTGGCAGGAGAGTGATACATATCCTGCCTGCCTGCGTCCTCATGCACACCCTTCACTTTCTGTGGTCACCAGTGACCTCCGAAGTCACAGAACACAAGGCAAGCTCTACACCTGGAGTCTGCAGCAATGAGTCCCATGGCAGCATGGGATTGCAAAGGCACCTCAGGTTTAGCAGTATGTACATGAGGGCTTTCCAGCCTGGGTCCTGGGTGGGTCTTACAAGATGGGCTGGAGATCATGGCAAGTCTGAACATACAGGTAAGAAACTACTGTGCTATCAGTAGCCATCCGTGTGTCCATGTAAGCATGGTGTTGCTGTAGGTTTGTTGAATTTCATCTGTAATTTTACTGTTGGGTTGCTCCCAAGATCCTTCTGTGGTGCTTTGCCCAGGCATTTTTTTTTTTGCACCACCACCATCTCATTAATGTCCCCTTCTCTGCTTCTAGCATGAACACGCCACTGCAAGGGATGAATGAGCCACCTTCACTGGCCAAGGCTGAACTACCTGACTCTACTGAGGACTACACACAGTGACTAGCCAAGATGGAGGTTACCTGCAGGATAAATGCAGTAGATGGATGGGTCAGGGTCGCACACAGGTGTGCATGCACATCTCCAGCTGCTGGAGACAGGCAGCAGCTTCACAGGACGCAGGGTAACTCTGTGCAGACCCTGCCATGCTAGCTTGTGCAATGCAATGAGGCCAGCCAGGGCCAGAAGAGGGCAGGGAAGAGTAAACATGGCATAATGGAAACAGCCTGGGCGGGCAAAGTGCTCTTCCAAGCCCTCGTCTGAAAACCACGTCCATGAGGAGGACCGTGTGGGAAAAAGCCTTGCATTTCAAAGCCATTAGTCACTGTGTATTTGCAGACCTTTGGTTCCTGCTGCTGAGGTTCCTCGGAGGGGACTGGAAGGCAGTTTACCTAAGAGCTTCACCCAGAGGCTGCACAACTGGCTTGAGCTCCAAGGAGTTGTGTTTTCACTGTGAACACATACATAGGTGCTATAATCAATATATGATGACCCAACCAGCTGTGGCTCAGCTGCATTCCCTGGTGAGGAAAGGGGCACCGCTCGCCTTTCTGCAGCCCCTGTGGTGTGCCTCCATCCCTGGAGACACCCACTGGTGCAAGGGAAGTAGCCTCCTCAGCCTGCCCTTCTCCACATCAATAACAAAAAAAAGGTCCCAGGGCCAAAATTGTCAAATTTCATCTGACTCTGAAATTGAATTTCATCTCATCTCCGAAGCAATAATAAAACATCATCTTTATGAAAAGTTGTCAAGAATCTAATTGTTTTGCAAACACTACAGATACCTCTTCCATTTCAAGGAACAAGTGGGGTTGCTTTTGGTTTTGGAAGAATTGAGTAAGCATGAAGATTTCCAAACTTGCTGAGATACAAAACACTATTGTTATATAGTACAGTGAAACAGCTGTGGTTTATAAGTACCATTAATGTGAAACTTTAACTTAAAAAAAACCTCAACCCTAAAAAAAGTTAAAGGAACAGAAAACATTTCATCCATACTAATGTGAGGTTTTAAACATATAGGCTTTTAAGTGAATTGGCCATAACCACAACAATATTTTGGGTCTGACCAGAGCATATATTGTATGCAGATGTTAATTTGGCATTTGCATGCATACGCAAAGAAAAAAAAATCTTTTCTATGTTTTTTTTTCTTGAATGCATTGCGATCTGGAGTCACTTTAGCTTTACAAACTGATTATAAACACTAATTACCTGAAAACATGCTGTTTGGCTTAATATGTGGCCTGTAGACTTAGGTTCTGCTTTATAAAAATGCAAAATTTAGCCAGCATGTTCACCCCTCTCTCTATATATAGATACATACATTTATAAAGGCAGAATGTGCTGATTTGTACAAAACCTAAATTCTTCTGTTAACCCTCTCCCTCCTGTTTGCAAGCATCACATGTCAGGTGAGTCTATAATATTTTGGGAGTGGGGGTGTTACGTGACTCCATGTGCTTTCTCTGGCTGCAGAAGTTGCTCCTGCATTGGAGATGCCTGGCTGGACCTAAGCTGATCTGGGCCATGGAGCCAGGGGGGAGCTGTGCCCCACGTGTCCTCCTGCCCATCCCAGGTCTATGGGCTGAGAGCGTCAGTGCTCTGCCTGCACATGGGGCACCACTGCTTTAAAGGCTGCTCACATACACACATGGAGACAACGCTGAGCTCTATAAATACAGCCATCAGTAGAGCTGATAGTTTCTGAAGGGAGGTACCAAAGTCAGGTAAAATAGAGTTTCCCACCTAATTGGTTTCATAGGCGTTTTTAAGGTGAGTTACTCTGAAAAGGCAGATTACCCAGAGGAGCAAACTCTGCATGAGAGAAGGCAGAGTCCACAGATGGGACTCGGCTGTCCCAGTCTTATGGTCCTCAGGAGGTTGTGGAGAGGGTGTCTAGAACTGAGCATCTGCAGCTCTGGGGTGCTGCTTCAGCCACATCGGTATCTCCTTGGCCTGAAACGAGGAGTACTGGGGCCAGACATTCCCCAAAACACTGTCACCCCCTCTTTCTCATTCTCTCTGATTCACACACCAAGGTGGGATGGAGCTCATGATGGCCGCCTTCTCCGACAGCTCTCTGCTGTCCCACCAACACTGCTTCCAGCCACTCCCAGGATGCAAAGGCCGTGGATGGGATAAAACACTTACTGTTCTGTGCTCTGAAAGAAATAACATTTGTGGAGAACACTCTTTGGGATGGCGGTCCTCGACCTTGGGAAACGTGGAATGAATTAAACAGCGGTAGCTGGTTTCAGGGAAAAATGAAGAAAAATTAAAAGAAGAAACGTTAGGGAAAACCATGCCTTATTCTTCTAACTGAATCTTATCTTTGCAGTGGCTTAAATACCTAATTAAAGGAAGCCTTATATTCGGCTCACTGTTTCAGGATTTATTTCTGTTATCTCTTTCCCAGACGTGAGTCCTCGTCCTAGCTTCAGCTTTTTCTCTCCAAAAATATCCCCTCAGCCCAGCAGCTGGTGAGTGAGTGAGCCTATTTGGAGTGTCTCTTAGACAGCTTTAAGACAGCTTAAAACAGTTTAAGTTGGCTACTCCTACATTAAAAAGATTATAAAATTACATGATAATGAGAAAAACTTCATTGGTTTAGGGGAACAACTCGGGGAGGACAGAAGCTGCATGGTTCTGCTGGCAGCTAAGCAGAAGAGACGATGCTGATAGCTGAAGCTTTTACGGCTGTGCATCCTCCAGTACCACTTTATTAATAGAGTTATGCTTTGCAGTTAGGGCTGCTGGTCTCAAAGGGGAGGGAAAATACAGATCTCAGCAGGAGAGACCTGCCGTGCTGCTCCTGACACCTACCATCAGGGCTCCGTATATTCATCGCAGCCCTGACCCAGCCCTCTGCCGAGTCAGCAGGAAGGTTCCCAGGTGAGCTCAGAGGGCTGTGGAACAAGCACCGCTTAACTCTTCATTTAATCTTCTCCCTATTCATTTTCCAAGTTGAATTCTAGGGGGGGGTGGGGTGGGGGGCGGAGAGCTCAGGCTATTTATGCTTGCAGCAAAGGCGAGCTAAGGTGCTCTCTGGCTGTAGAGCGTGCCAGGGAGGATTTGGAGCTGCCGCAAGTGCCCATCAGGCTTGCTTGCCATCACCTCAAAAGCATGAAAGGCATTTTCGGTTGTTTCGAATTTTCATCTTCCGAGTATTTTTCTTGTTAGTTCATGCTCAGCTTTCATTCATCTACAGGGAATAGCACTGCAGTAACATGATACACAGCAAATATCACCATTTAAATAGAACCAATCCATTGTGAATGAAGACTTCTGTGAAGAATAGGAAAATAGAGCTAAAGGGCTGCTAAGTAAACTCTTTTATGTGTGACATTATGCAGGCAATGGTTTTGGAGTGTAAAAGATATTTTTCATTATATCAGTGTTATTAATTCCATCAGCTTGAACCGGATTGGTACATGAAATGGCTGTGTGTTTCCCAGGTTAATAAATCTGCATAGGTTTATTGTTCGGAATAAAACCTATTTTCCTCAGCAAATAACCATGATCATTTGGGGTTACAACCATTCCTCAGGAAATGCTTTATAACTAACATTTTTATTGGTATCATAGGAAATTCATATGCCAAATAACATGGGACTATAACTTTTATCTGACTTTAAAACAAAATCTGTTATCTTTTATGGCCAGTTTCATATAGTCCCACTATCAGTTTCCATAAAATTCAACAAGCATTCCTTATTCAGCCTGGAAAATCAATAACAGAGTTGGTTGAAAAGTGAAAATGTCTTTTTTGCAAACATTTTTGAAATTTCTGAGTTGTTTCCATTTGAAAGCGTTTGCAACCGGCTGGTTCCTGGCAGAGAAGAAACCCTGTAATGCTCTTGATAATGTTTTCTGTTATACTTCTTTAAAACATAAAGGACATACGTTTCTGAGGAAGAGATGAACATTTTTCACCATATCATCAACTTTCATGGGCGATTCTGTTTTTGTGAAAGGTTTATTTTGCATGTTAAAAGTTTGAATCAAAACCACTTTTGCCAGCTGTCATGTTCCAGCCTGAATTCATAAACCCCCACTTAATTATCACATCAGTTCATTAAATTGGTCCCCATTGATTAGATGCTGATGGACCAATAGTACTACTGACCATAAAAAGGAGCTGTGATCACCAAGTCGAGAGGTTCTGTGGTGGGCTTCAGCCTTTACCCTCTCTAGTGCAGGTTTTCTGCATGACTTTGTTGCTTTTTTGGGGAATTTTTGTAAAGTAATAATTCCCTTTTGCCTGCTGATGCTGTGGGTTTCAGCTGGAGGAGTGGCACCACAAATGTGGCCAAATTTACCACCTGGGTTAAAATTCATAGGTTAGTCATCATATTTTCTCCCTTTTTTTTTCCCTTGACCCCCTGGTCTTTGGGACAGAGACAGCCTAATATTCCAGTTCCCTGCAGGACCAACCACTGCAGAGATCTCGGTCTCATTTGGAGTCATTTACGCATCTGCATTAGACAATCATTCATTAAACCACAACATAAATAAAGTCATAACAGGCATGGGGAGAGCCCGTGAGCTCATTAAGCCCATGGAAGTTTCTGCCGTTGACCTCCGTGAAGCCAGGATTTTACCCTGCGGTCTGGTTTTTTAAAGTCTTCGGGAGTTGGTCAGGATCGGATACAATGGACGATTAAAAGAGAAGAATTACAAAATTTTAATTTTAATTTGGCAGTGCCGTTGCAGGGCCTATTGCAATTATATTGCTGTGCCTGTGCACAGCCGGAGTCTGGGCCAGCGCCCGCCGGAGTGAATGGAGATGTCCCCTCGGGATGCGGGTGAGGGATTTAAGCTTCATGTTTGTTTTTTCAGGCAGCGTTTCAGTAAGTGCTTTACAAAATAAGGCTCTGGGGGAGACACCCACAAACCTCCCATCGTCAATGAAAAGTCATCTCTACGTTTGAATGGGAGGGCAGCTCCTCTCAAACCATCTGAGACACCAGCGATGCTACAGGGAGAGGCTTCCTCCAAAAGGGGTGGCGTAGCAGGGGCAAAAAAAAAAAGAGCTGCCTATTGGTGGAAATCAGGTTTATTTGTAGGAAAGATGAATACTTAATACAGTTTATCCTCAAAAGGTCACTATAACCTGCCAAACATCCTGCAAATCTTCTGACTCATTGCTGAATTGCACCTATTGTAAATGATGTTTTAAATATTTCACAGAAAGTATTATGCCTCTTATATAGAGAGACGAGTTTTTGGTGGGGTTTTTTTTTCGCTTGTAAAAAAACCCAAACATTTCTTCAGCCAGGAATATGATTTACAGAGTGAAAAACTGAAACCCTTGATATATGTGAAATAGGTAATTGATAAATCATAAAACAGGTTGAGTAGAAGATGGAAAAATACTTAAGCTGGATGAATTCTACCAAATTAAACCAGGCTATTAAATTGCCTAGCATCCTGCTTAATAAAACTGATATGCTGTTTTATGCTGGACATTTGCAATGGTAGATGGCTTCCCAGAGCAGAATGCATTTCATCTGCTGGAGAGTCTGACGTGAGGCAAAATTAAAATTTTGATCTAAGGTCTGCAGCCTTTTGTGAAGATAGGTACTGAAATGCTGAATCCTCTGCCTGCAGATAAATGAAGTATCCCGAGCTCCATGACTGCTACCAGGTGTCTTGGCTGGGCACGGAGCCTGGAATATAGGTGATGTGGTCCTCTAGGATAAGGGCCCATTTAGAGCAATCACAGTCTGCACTTTTCACCCCACCAGTTGCACCCAGCCTCTCTTGGACACGCACAAAAATGACCCAGCAATTAAAGCAGAAAAGGAAGGTCTATTATTTCTGGGGAAATTACACAACAGAGCCTCATCCATGTGAAAAAAATAGCTGCCTTCATGGAAGCCCAAAAAAGAACTGCTGCACTGCGACTGCTCGAGCCATGACAAACTGCCCTCCCAAAATGAGAGGGGAAACATGTGGGTCCCCGGAGTCCTCCTTGCTGCAGCTGAGCCATCCCAGCTGCAGGCTGCTGTGCTGTGGGAGCCCCGGCACTGAGGGAGGGGTGGCATGTGAAACGGGAGCCCATGTGCCCCTCTGCTAATTTGGGCAGCTGGGTGGCGTGCACTGGAGGATACCAAGGGCTGCCTCAACCCCAGTGCCAGGGACACCCGCATTGTGGAAGGACTGCCTCTACCCACCTACTTCCCCTCGCCTTTGCAGGAGAGCAAGGGCATATGAGAGAGCTGGTGGAGGGAGCCAGGGATCCCTGCTCCAGGGAGAACAAGGCTTAAGAGCAGGGACGCAGAAGGTGAGGAGGCAGGAGGAACTGCAGGACATGTGGCTGCTCCTGCAGCAGATCCAAAGGGACTTTCTGCAGCTGTGCACCCCCACCTCATGCAGCAGGGTGCAGCTGGGATGGGACTCCCAGCAGCGGGACACCCTGCGTGCGTGCAGGGTGGCTCCATGTGAGGTGGGCTTGGGTCAGATACTGATGCAACAGCCTCACTATTTCAGACATCTAAAAGATGCCCACCAAAACCAGTTATTCCACAGCAGTGCGAGACCCAAAGCCCACTGCTGCCGGTGAACCCACCCATCCCATCTATTCATGGATGGTTTTCCTCTGCTTCAGAGCAGTGGCAATCAAGGAAGATTGGGCAGATGCAGTAAATGAACAGAGAGGATGTGATGCTGATGATCACATTTTGCATAAGGTTCATTAACTTTGCAGCTAACAGTCAAGGGGTTCCAGCTAACCTCTTTCTTATCATCAGCTGCAAAATTTGCTGCCATATTCTAAGCAGCTTGGACTAACATACCCAGCTGCTTGTGGAAGATGTCCAGCCATAAAAGTTGTCAACAAAAGGGGACAACGGATTTCCAGTTGATTTAACTGGTATAATTTTAGACTGATATATTTTTCATATTTTTTGGTGCAGATTGGTATAAGCATTAATGTTACTATTTAAAACTGTTACAATTCTTACCCATTTAAATCCCACTTTGAAGGAAAAACATTGGTGCATACACAGAAAAGTGGAGAAATGCTTCATAAAGCTCCCTGAGTGCAGGTACTGTTTGAGGAGCAAAATTTCTCCATCAGGGTGGACTGTGTGTGTTGGAGTGTAAGATGTGGTACTCACTGCCAGCCCTGCTTCAAATTCCTGACAGGTGTGTAACGAGCACTGGAGGTAATTAAAGCTTTCTTGCCTTCCTTCCGTTCTTAGTTGATGACCAGAGAGAAGCCAAGTCACACAGACACTCAGCACCTGGAAGGAGCCAGATATCCTGATAATTTGTTAAAAGACCAACACCCGGCAGCTTCATGGGAAATGCTAATAACAACTCTTGGTACAGACACCGCGGTTCGTTATCTCCTCGGGGTTAAATTACCCCATTCATTCATGCTTCAGAGGACAATGAGCGTGGCAGGCAGCCCCAGAGTAATCCTCTGACCCAGCCCTACATGCAGTGACACAGGGGCGAAGGAGGACTTTTAGGAGGGTATCAGCTTCCACAGTAAACTTTCCCAGTGGCCGGGAGCTGAGGAATTGCACTTCTGCCTGGGTGGGGAGCAGAGCAACCTCATGCATCTCTTCAGCAGGTGGCTGAAAGGGGTCCCAAGACCGGGGGGGTGAGACTGAGCATGGCACCAGCATTTCATGGTGCCTGGGCTAACTTGCAATCATAGAATCACAGAATCATAGGGTTGGAAGGGACCTTAGTAGATCATTTAGTCCAACCCCCTGCCAAAGCAGGGCCACCTTAGAGCAGGTTACACAGGAACGCGTCCAGGCGGGTTTTGAATGTCTCCAGAGACGGAGACTCCACCACCTCCCTGGGCAGCCTGTGCCAGGGCTCTGCCACCCTCAAGGTAAAGAAGTTCCTCCTCATGTTTAGGTGGAACTTCCTAT
>VXBO01001754.1:580238-596944 GCA_013400135.1 Rhinoptilus africanus | reverse complement strand
GGCACAGCCTTCTGGGGTGTCAGTCAATCAGTGCAAAACCATTTTGCGAGTTTTGCTGCTCTTTCATTACAAATCCCACCTGGGGCCATAAAATCAAAGCTCGCTGCATTGCACCAGGTGAGGTTGGGGAGGAGACTTGTGGTCCCATGGGACTAGGTAGCCTGGTGGCCACTCATGCCAGCCCAGCTGGGCTTTTCTTCTGCATTCACATAGCAAAGGGGACTGGCCTGACCCTGAGGGGTGTTTCTCACACAGCCTAAGCCTGGTCTGCTGTTGTAATGCCCAGAGAAAGGGTTAGCTGGACCAGGCGTAGGAGATGTGGGAAATGCAAGCTCAGAGCTGTGTGGGATGGCTGCTGGCAGCAGCATTGTGTTTGCTTTCCTCAAAGCAGGCATGACTTTTACTCTTTTTTATCTCGGCTATTGTTTCTCCCTATTGTCCAAACACATTTCTTACCAGCTGGTAATTTATTAAGTGTGTGCTGTAACACTCAGCTGTAGCCCATGCCACTGTTAACTGACTTAAATAAACTCTGCTCGCTCAGGATGGAGCAACTGGCCAACTTCTAGTAAGTACAGGCACGAGGAGGAGAAAAGGATCAGATTCAGAAATACATTTAAGTAGCAAACACCACGAAAATCAGCACCTTGACTATTCCCTGGACAAAACAGCTGGCCAACTAAAGAGAGCAAGGGCACACAGGAGGAACAAGAAGGGATTTGAAGCAATTTGCAGATGATGTATTGGCCAAGGTCCTTACTCTAAAAAGAAGAGTCATCTCCCACATTTTTATTAACAGATGTATTTTTATTATGTCTGAATTGCTGTTGGTTGGAAAAGGAAGATCCGTAAGTGCCCTAGTCCCGTGGGATGCATGCATCCAGCTCGGGCATCTGAGCAGGAGAGCACGGGGTTTCTGGAGGCTTCTCTTGCACCAGTAGAAAAGAACTACACTTGGGTATTTTTTTTTGCCACTGAAAGTAATTTCATTTAAAAATGGAGTTTTAGAAGAAAAGAGGAGCTCTTCACACTTTCAGGTCAAATTCAGCTATTGATTTCAGCGAGAAAAAAGCACAGATTTTTCTTTTCTTTTTTTTTTTTTTTTCAAAATGTCAAAACATTTCACTTTAGACTTGCTAGAACATTTGACATTTCCCAAGCAAAACCTTTAAGCCTTTTGTTTCCAAACAGCATTTGTTTATTTCTAAATTGACCTAAATTAAAAAACAAAAGTTAGAACAAAAGAGTTAAACAACTTAGCAAAGCAAAACAAAGTACTTCGGATTTGAATCAAAGATGATATTTCAGGTTGACCCAAAATGACACGTTCTGGGTTTTATATTTTTCCCACAAAAGCTGAGATTCAACATGTGCTCTTGGTTTTTTTTTTTTCTGGTTTGGCCAGGGAGCCAAAAACTCCATTATCGGCCCAGCTTGATGAGGAGCTCTTCCGCAGACTCCCTGGTGGGGAGAGATCCCTGCTGCTCCTTCCTTGGGATGGGCATGTTGAAGGGCAAGAGGAGCCCCCTTGGCTGATGGGACAACACAGTTGTCTTCAAGCAGGGTGGAGAACAAGACTTGCAGCCACCGGACCCAGCTGCTGAGGACATCTGCCAGCATCTCTGGGCTGATTTCTGCAGCTTTGACTGGATTGTAAAGCTTCAAGTGAGGCTTGTGTCCCCGAGCCATCCAAGCATGGCTAGTTTTAATATAATGTTCAACATGAGTTCAAGTTAATTTCACGTAAGCTTGCAGCCCATGACATGGCAGACACGTGTGTGCATCCATCAGTGGCATTACACCATCATTAGCAGAGGTTTGGGTAAATGTGTTACTCAAGTATTTGATTACTGGCTCACTTTCATGCTTCACTTTTGGTTGTTATAATGTCAAACTTCAAATACTTGCTTTATTTTTTCTACCTGGGCTGGCAGTTCATTTAATGCCATAAAACAAAAAAGGCCATGTTGATGACATATTTTGATTTTTTTTTTCTGATACTGATTTTTTTTTCCTTAGCTGCGCTTGACAAATGAACAGAAATATGGGGATGAAAGAGAAGAACAGAGTGAAGGAGAGATAGAATAGAAAACAAGGATAGTTTTAAGTATAACAAATTGAATAAATAACATAAGGAAATAATCAAAACTAATGTCCCTTGTTCCAGATGCTGAAATGTTCTATAAATTGCATTTAAAGAGAAAGGTATCTTGGCTTTATTTTCCTTCTTTTTGATGCTGTGACTTCCTCTGCTGGGGTTTTCATTTGCAGAGATGAATTTTGGGGTGGAAAATCCTATAGGTTCAGAAAACCAGGATGGAGTTTCTGGTGCTGCAGTTCCACTTTGGGATGTCATCGCATGTCCCAACCCTGTTTTGCTGGGCACAGCCACAACAGATGAGATCCCTGGCTTCTCCCTGTAAAGGCCCCTGGAGAGAGGGGATGCTGTGGTGTCCCTATCACATGGGAACACAGCAGCTGCTGAGGGGTGTTTTATTCAAGAAAAAGGGAAGAACTGCTAAATTGTTCTTTTTTCTTGAGTAAAACACCCACCAGGGTGTTTCTCACACATTTGCCAGAAAACCATGGGTAGCACAACCTGGACCAACAATCTTGAAGAGCATTTTGGGGCATCATTACCAGCATTGTGAGCAATAACCTGCAGGGAGCTGCTTGGGCACCCTCCTAAGTAACGCCATCTGTCCCTGCTGCTGTGGGGGACATCCCTGCTTTCCACAGCCAGTCCCCCCAGCAAACCTGCTGCAAGCCTGCTAGAGAGCAACCGAGAGTGCTAATTGGATTGTATCAAAACTGCATATTTCATAAACATTACATCATTTCCTTGCTGCTTTCAGCAGACTGATTCAACAAATGTTTTCTATTTTACTCCAGGATTCAAACATGAGATGGGCTCAGAACTTGGCAGTAATTTACTTGCAGCTTAAATTTATGACATATACGAACATTTATATTCATTTAAAATGAAAGGCAGAGCTGCATAAACATTTTTCATCCATTTTTTACTATATGTGCTGGTTTTACCTTCTGTAGAAATTATTATATGTCTAGTTATATAGCCAAGGGAAAAAGAGAAAAAAATAAGTTCTTATACTTCAGGGGAAAATGTGTACAATTAATATCAGTTTACACATCTGTAATAACATAAAATATATACACCCGAGGTTATGTGTCATGACATAAATCATAAAAGGGTCATAAAGAGTTATTTAAGAACCTTGTAACAGATTTTATTAAATAACATTATCAAATATTAAAGCTTTGTGTGAATAAATGCTGTAGAAGGGCTGCATAAGCTTCCTTTGCCCAGTATATAGCTGTAAACAAATTTCCCCAATAAAGACTAGAAAGCTGGACCAGATTCTTGGCTAGTTTCAGTTAAGAGCAATCATCTGGCTCTAGCAGGGCTACCCCAGTCTATCCAAGCTGTGGATTAGCCTTTTGGTGCAAAACCCCATGGTCTGAAAGGTAAAGGGACAGTTTGTCCTGAGCAGTGTCAAAAGCTCTGGGATTAAAAAGCTGGAGGAAAACCCTTCATCTTTCATGGGTACTTTGGAAAGTCCCATCACCTGGCAAGGGATTCTACCCTCCCAGCATGGTCTTCCCAGACCCTCAAACCAGGGGCAGATGCCTAGGCTGCTCTCCTCTAAAACTGTCTCAGTTCCTAAGGCACCAGACCTTAAAATTAGGGTATTATTTTCACAGTAAAAATTATTGGAACTGGTCTCAGAGATCTCCACATTTGTCTAAAGGTTTATTTCCCTCTTTTCTCCCTTTCAGGACTTGGTGTATAGTACTTGAGAAAGTTGGCTTTCTGAAGTAGAGGGGTAGGAAATACAGCACTAATAAAGTTTTATATCCTTTCTCCAATATATATTTTAAAAAAATGATTTCTCTGTATAACGTATTTTTCTTTGCAAACATGGAGTACCTGAGACTGCGGTAGGGTATAAAGATTTTATTGGCACCCATTTGGGATGGTGCAAGGAAACCCTCTCTCTCCTTGTAAAAGTTTTAATAAAATAAAATTATAGAGCATTTAGGAGAAAATTAATATCTAATTTTGCTGAAATACCAGAATACTGCCAAGGCTGCTCAGCCCCTCAATAAATAAAGGAGCAAGCAGAGCAGTAAATGAATTTTGCCAGGCCAGCCTCCCTGCTGCCTGGCAGGGACCAAAACACCAGCCCCATCTCAATCCTCTCATCAGCCACTGGGAAAAGCTGTGGCAGGGATGGAGACCAGGGCTTGTCGGTGCTGCGAAGCCCACTTGCCCCTCTCCCCCGTCCCAGGCATTGCATCGGTGGGACCATCCATGTGCCAGCTAGCTAGCAATCAGCACACCCCTCAAGTACTGTGGTGCACGGTTGTCCAACCAACTGCAGGTATCTCTTGCTGCCTGCTCCCTCTTGGTTTGTCCTGGAGGAAGACCAACGTCTCCCAAGGGTGACTCAAGCTGCAGTAAGATCAGAGGACCTGCCCTGTGGAGTCACCTTTCTTTCCCATGGTAGGTCAGACCAAATATTTCACTTTGAGATGGCTGCCAAAGCTAGGTAAGGTCAGTGCAATCATGGGAACTAACAGCTGGAATTTCAGCCATACGCAGGAAAAGGTAGACAGCTGAGGGAACATACCACGTGGTGCAAATCTATCCAGGACAGGAAAATTTTACTGCTGTTTTATAAGACTCTGTTGAGACCTTCTTTATTAGAGAATTCAAGAATTTGGTCATCCACGTACAAGGAAGCTCAGCTGGAGCTAAAGCCAGAACACAGAAGAGCTCCAAGATACCCCAGAGAAAGGAGAGCCTGTCTTTTAGCCAAGAGAAGTGAAAGCCGAGAGCAGATATAACTCCTGTCAACAACCACATCTCAGGGATGGAGAAGACGCAGCGAGGCCAGCACTGGCTCCAGACAGGTGGATCTCTGCTGGTCTACAGCTGGAAGAAGGTTCCCAACCATCCATGGAAACAGTCTTGAAGAAGTTTCCCATACAAGCTGTGCCCATAAAAACTCCCACATTTGTGGTTTTTTGGAGGTTATTTATGGAAGGCATAACATCACGTGGGATTCTCCAATACAAAGATGTTTTCACTGTCCTGTATGCTACTTGAGACAGCAGAAGTTTGGAGGGTGGGAAGACTCTCCCCTGAACACTGCCCTTTGGTCCTCCACTCTTCCATCCTGATCCCCTCAGCCATGCAAGGCCAGGAAAAAGGCTGGTCCTTGCTGGGTATCCCTCCTGTTTTCAATAAAAATATGTTTTGGTTTGGTAAATATCAGCAATATAGCCATTCGTTATATATATACTGAAAATAACTTGCTTGTGTTATTGTATCAAAGTCATTAGGCATCGCATTCAATACGCATACTATATTAATTCCATATAAACGAGGGGGTTAGTAAAAGTGGTCTGACTTAAACAAAATAAAATGGGCTGACTTGGAAGATATTGGTTGCAGATAATACAAGATTGTTTTGATTAAAATGTATAAGAATTTGAATAAGAATGCATTGTTTGGAATACATTTCCATTGGTCTCCAAAAGAATTCCTACTTGCAGATATATGTGGTTTGAGTTAACAGGCGAAGGATTAAAAAAATACGTTGGTTTGGGCTAATTCTTGTAATTATATATTTTTGGTAAATGTCAATTGATTTGGTATAATAGGTCTGATTGGAAAATTACCTGTTTGAGATGGGAAAATAAAAGAGACTGCTGGACAAGAGTTTGAAAAAATGTTGGGTTTCAGTAGGATGCTTTGCTCTGAATGAAAGTCTGTTTCAATAAAAATGTTGATTCGAAAATTGTGGTTTTTAGTAGGATGGTATTTGATCCATTAAAACTGTATTGGTTTCATTCTTTATGTTTGCCTTTCGTTGAAATATATTAGTACGAAGCATGAAATAAGCATGTGTCAGGCATTACTCAGAATAAATAAGGAAAAAAAAAAAAGAATAGCAAAGCAGCAGCAGCTATAATTGTGAAAGCAAGCCTAAATAACCCAAAGTGATTTTATATCATGTGACCCTTGTGCTGGAAAAAGGCAGAGCTGCGTGCAGAAGGCAAAGCCCCAGCGTGATGGGCAGAGGGAACCCAGCCTCTCCCCTAGAAAGTCGGGAAAGCGCGGCCACTGGTGTCACTGGGAGGAGGATCAGGCCCCAGGAATGCAAAGACGGAAAATATCTGCTTTATTAGATCAGCCCATCCAAGGGATTGTTCCGCAGAGGATGGGCGGAATTGCTTTGTCTGGCCCAAATTTGCATTATACCAGTGACAGGGATCCTACCGCTTCCCTTGGAGGACTTTTCCACATTCTAATTGATCTGATTGTTAGGAAATTGTTCATAAAATTAAGAATCTTGGAAGTAAATGAGGGAACCCAGGCAGAACTGCTCCATGCAAAGAGCAATAGCCATATGGAATGAGTTAGGCTGGGGAAGGCAACCGAGCAGTATAAATGAGTTCAAGAGACATTCAGATTTATTTCTGGAGAAGCAAAGGGACTGGGAGTATGATGAAGAAAAGCAGGGAGGTGGGTTTAGCAGGCATTTAAAAAGAGAAGGCATGCTTGAAGGGAGGACGTTTACAGAGAGAGAACTCAGAGGATGTTTTTCCTGGGACTTAAGAGTTTTTATTGGTGTTGGACACATGAGAAAATCATGCTCCCTGTTGCACAGAAGGTGAGAAAGGTTCCATTTTTTCTTGAAGAAAAGGTTTTATTCCAGGGAAAATTCAGCCAAAGAAATGGGTTATGCACTCAAGGCATTGCTTATGTCATGCTCCTCTCGGCCTTAACACATGCTTTGCTTGGGACTCACATTAAAATCCTTGTAATGTCAAGTTGAACACAAGAACCGTGCACTGAGCCTTTACACTTGAGGAGGATGACACCTCTTGCCATTCCTGGTGGTCAGAAGGGCCAGTTTGGTGGACCACACCAAAGCCAACGCCTGCAGAAATCCTCCATGTCTGCTCAGCAAACCCAATCCATCAGATCAATCATTCCAGTTTTGATCTAAGACAATGCTTGTAGAAGTAGTAATGCTTATAGCTAGGGTTTTAGATGTTTGGAAACCCTGGATTTGATGCAGAGGTTCCCCAGAGAGGCAAGCCAAGAGGACAGGATGATGGCATGCAGCGTGACACAGCTGGTGGACACTGGGGCTTGTGGCAGCTGCAGCCTTTGCAGGACTCAGGCTCCAGAACTGCACGAGTTGTGATCTGAACTAACCAACCCGCTCCATTTCAGGGAGCAGGGAAGAAAGAAGAGCGCGGTCCATGTTGCTTTTGCTGCAGGACGTTGTTGCAGCAAAGTCTGTCCACCTTGCAGGCGTCTGCACAGGCAGAGAGCTCGGGTACTTAGTGCAACAGGATACACACACACAGAATCAGAGTTATGCAATTCCAATAACAAGAGAAAGAACAGCAACGCTGCACTTCCACTATGAAAATTTTAGACAAATTAAAAAAAAAAAGAAAATCCCACAACTCTTGCTGCAACCTTTCCCAAGCCTAATGGCATAGGTAGGCTATTTACAGCTGGGGGCTAACTTAGGGTTATGAACTCAGGTTATAAATAGACCTGCCTAGTGGAAGTAGAGGCATGTCCATAAGGAGTTACCAAACAAATCACTGCCATTTTCACCCTCGCTGGCAGGCCTGGAAGAAAGGTGTCACCAAAAGAGAGTGGCAGCTCCATGCTGACAAAGGCTTCCTTTCTCTGCTGTCCATCGCTAAAGAAAAGCATTTCTGTCACTTGACCCTGCCAGTCACATTAAAAAATGAAAACCCGCCCAGGGGACATACCAAAAATGAGTCCCCCCCTCTGTCTAGAAAATAAATTAGTGTTTGCAAAGAACTGCTTCAGATGGCCGAGGCCAGGGCAGAGCTGGCAGGAGCCGCTGGCCTCGCTGGAGCTCTGCCCTTTCGCGCTGGGCTGCTCTTGGCCTGTCAGGCATGATTAATTCTGCGACTAACGCAAGGCCACAAATGCACTTTGTCAAACGCTGGGGAAAAGCCCAGGCGAACCAAGCCTGGGCTTCCTGTGCTCCAGCCACCGCTGAAGAAACGCTTTTGAGATAGAGAGGTCTGAAATTCGGAGTTAGTCCTTGGTGAGCAGGCAGTGAGCCTGGGCAGAGGAACAAAGGTCTAAGGGGTGCAGAGGATTAACTTCGTGGCTGGGGTGACAGCCGCAGGCTCATGATAATGTTGATATTCTACAGCATGTCTTGTTCCCCATTAGGACAGGTGGATGCTCTGCAGAATCAGACGTTTTACAGAGTCTTCATATTGTTCAGAATGACAAAGTGCCCTAAGCATGCCGAGAGGGAAGTGCAGAAGCAAAGAGGCACTTGGCTTGTGCTCCACCTTTTTCTGGATGTTGACCAGGGGGACACGGTGGCATCTAGCGGCCACACGCCAAAAGGCAGCAGCCGCTGAACAAGGGTGGCTGGGCTTCCAGAAACCAGGGGGGTTCAGCCCTCAACTGCAAACCAGGACCAGCTCTACCCTTCCTCCTGACGGGGCTTAATAACCTTTTTAGCTGGAAATGTCACCGCTTCCTTTCATAATTCTCTCCACTGCTGTTAGCAAGATGTTACCCATATCCAGTAGGGACTGTTCTTGCTGCAATTTAAGATGGTTTCTCCTCTTTCTGTTCACCATGGAAAACCCATTCCTGTACCAGGCTGCCCCGTCCCCGCAGACAGGATGGGTGTGTTGGTCTTCTCGGCTGTGCATCAGCACCTCCTGCCTGCTGCTGCCCAGCCGCTAGACAAGCTGCAGCTCAGCTTCATTTGGAAGCTGGAATAAGGAGTGCTGGACCTTGCGCCATATGGACTTTTCCATGTGTTGAGGATACCTCTGACCCTATACCCTGCCACACACAAGCCAGCCCCATGCCCCTTCCCGTAGCCTGCAATGCCACTTGTCCCTCAGGGTTGTCACTAGCCAGCAATTTACACTCACTGGAAAATCATTTCTGCAGAGTAGAGGTAGAGTTTTTTTGCCCTGCACATTAATTAAGCTACCGCAAAAGGAGGGCATGTGTGATAGAAACCTGCATATCCATTCCCCAGGCAGATAGGAAATGTGCCTGCCTGCTTTGCCTGTAGCATTCATTGTGACGCTGGGAAATCAGTGCTAGAAATAACCCCTGCGTTTAGAGTGATGAGATTAAAGCCAGTCTCCAAGACAAAACTTGGCATGCTTTCTGCCATAAGTTCCACAGAGGGGACCTTGTCCCATCCTGAGCCACGGGAACTCACTTAGGGGTTGGCACAAGATGAGTTTCACCATATCATCATTTTTTGCTGTGAGTTTGGGAAGGATAAGTACTCAGGACCATGGTTTGTAACAGCAAGTAAGGAAAAATCAGGCAAAAATAGCATGCTGAACACTTGCAGAATCCTGTGTTTTGGGACTGTTTTGGTTGTTCCAAGGTGTTTTAATTTCCTGCATAAAAACGAGGATAATCTTCAACATGAACTTATCATCTAAAGTGTTTGATATTCACTCAGACCACCACCGAATTTTAAAGTCTTACGAAGACTCATCTCTCATTTCTTCTGATACAGGGAGCTGACACCAGACCTCCCCCTTGCTCTGTTACTGGCACTGTCTGGAGACAAAGCTTTTTGCTTTACAGCAGAGCTGGTGAAGAAAGGCACTCATTTCACAGGGCAGGATTGTGTCTTAAAAAAGCATCAGCAGTCCCTTTTAAAAAAATCTGGATGGGTTCCACAATACCACACACCCTGTAATTGCTCTTACTTGACTCCAAAACCAAAATGAAACCTGGCTCACATTCCCAGCTGTGCTTGCTTACATGTGAATATTCCATATTTGCACATTTTAAAAGTGCGTGGCTGCTCTGCTCTGATTTTAGGCTCAGATAAGAGTGTGAATAAATTACTGCCTTGTAAGAAATCCTTTATTGACATCAATGTGACTTTGGGGTCTGCATTTAAAAAAACAAAAGGAGGATCATTTTAGCCTCTCTGAGGAGGCTGGAAAACTAAATAAAATAATGTGCTGATGCTACAGTTTGGTTTAATAGGGTTGAGATTAGTTAAGCATTTTAATGCACATGTTGTAAATAAATAATGGAGGATGATGCTTCTTTAACATAACAATAATTATTTTAAATTAAACCCTCGTTACAAAGAAATTAACTTTCACCTTGCTGACTCCATCACTTGTTCTGGAAGAGCTAGATCACACTTCAAAGGGAAATTCTTCACAGTTGTAAAGTGAGGACTGCGCTCATTTGAGATGGGCATGAATTACTGAAACTTCTATCAAAAAGGAAATCTGAAATTAAGGGCTCTTTGCAAAAACTCTACCATTAAAACCTCATGAGTTTGTCCCACATACCATTTGAATTTCCCAGGCTTGTATGGTGAAAACTCTCCCCTGTTAGATCCAGCCAGATTTTTCAGATGTTGCTCCATTGGTCACCTAATTCTGTTTTTCAACTTAATGAAGTGAACATTTCTTGCTTAAAAATACTGTGCTTCTTTGCCTTGTCTATAAAAGCTGAGAGAGAATTACAGGGCATATGGGGAAGCTGGAACTGGCAAACCTGCTCAGCCCAAACTACCTCCTTAGCCCAAACTGGCAGGAAAGCATTTCAAAATGCTTTTATAATTTCAGTGCTAATGATAGGAACATCTTGAATCTCATACTTGTAAAACTAATTTCAAACTTTGAGTCTAATTCATGGGGGTTTTTTTTGACATTGCTACCTCTGGTTATTTGTGTTGGCCACTTTAGGGTGGGAATAGATAAAACTGTCTGACCCCTACCAAGAACTTACTGCCATTCCTCAGGGTTTCCCATTTCTGCATGATGCTGACTCTCAGTACAAGCGTGCTGTCACTACAACAGAAATAAAATAACAAAAGGCACAGGACTACTGCATCCAAAGTTCATGGGAAGGTGAACACCGTGTGAGCCATCCTTAAGTGCAACATCTACAACTAGAAAGGTGAGCATCAAGAAGAAAATCACGCTTAACTGAAGGGAGAGAAGTCCACCTGATGGTCCCATCCTCTGCTGTGGTTGTCCCTTGGTGGTGCTCGACGGCCTCTCTCTGGGGTGGAAGAAGAACGATCCATTCAAAGCAGAAATCAAAAGGCATTTCACACCCTTAATAAAATAAAGCTGGTACTTTCCATGCCTATAAAAACTCAATCAAATGAAACCAAACATTCTTTATTTAATTTTTTTATTAAGTACATTTCCTGGTGCCCGCCCATGCCTATCTTACCTCCCCTGAAGAAAAAGAAAAGGAGATAACGTTTTTAAGGATGGAGATCAAACTAGGTTTGATTCTTTCTGTTTTACAACTGCCCCTGAAAAACACAAGCATTCATCCGTCACAAAAGCCTGAAAAACAACACATGGGGTCAGTCTCTCTGAATTAATGGTGAACAACACATCTGCATAACTGATGATGCTCCTGAAAGCTCTTGAAGAAAGATGCCCTGACCTTCGGATCTGCCAAGAGGAGCAAGCTGGGAGATATCTGATATATCTGGGATGTGTCAGCATCAGTGTTCCCTGTTCGTTTTTATAACTACCAATTTTTTGACCTAAAGGAGTTTGGGGGTGGGGGGAATGTCATTTCCTCTCTAAAGCACTTTGAGATCTGCTGTGGGACAAGGCAATTCTATGAAGTGAAGATTGCAGGGAGCTACCCAAGAGATAGGAGAACACTGCTTGAGCTTTGAGGACTGCAAATTCAGGAATAAATTCAAATATAACATAAAGGGACGTGACTACTTCTGCTGCAGGTAAGATCATGAGATAGATCATAATGTGGCTGCTTCTGCTGAGATCCTGTTAAAAACTTGGCTCTAGTGGGACTCCTGGCAGTTTTACTGTTGACTCAAGAGGGTTAAGAAGTCTAGAGATGTCTGAACTGCATTGGAAAAGGGTCAGGAACAAAAGGCTGGGAAATCTCGTTGGACAGGTACTCATCCACAGCTGCTGTCTCCCATGGTGAGTAGGGTTAAAGGGAATTGTTTAGAATATGCACACAAAATGTGTGCGACACCAGTCAATACGGGAGACAGCTCATGTTATATCATCCTCTAAACTCTTTGTCATGGGTAGTTTAGTCAAGATCTTTGCCGCTTGGTACTATACCGCTTTCTTGTGGGAGAAGTGCGACGTTCCCACTGCTGCTGTTTCATGTTACCAAAGTGGTGTTTTGAAGAAGAGGGGCAGGGTTTGTGTTTTAGTTCTGGAGAGCTGCAAAACTTCAGAGACCATTCTGGGTAGTGAAAAGCCCCTTGATACGCAGGGGGTGGCTTTCACCACCCAGCACAAGCCCTGCTGCCTAAGGGAGAACATTTCTTAAGCCTGAAAGGATAATTTCTGGAGGGCCCTTCAGTAGAAGTTAAAAATCCCCTTTTGTGGAGATGGAAAGAAGAAAGCATCAGTGTGGACTTTGAGAGCCCAAGTTTGTCTCTGCAAGGATTTGGTCTTGCAGAGGTGGTGAAAACACACATTTGGCCGTAGGCACATGAGCAGACCCACCAAAGTCAAACGTTAAACATGTGCTCAAGTGCTCCAGCAGCTCAAGGGCAGGAGGTGCTGGCACACCCAGTAAGATCAAGCCCCATCTAAGCACTGGAGATAAATTTCTGGAGCTGGTGACTTATTCCCTCTGCCTCCTTGAAGTAGGGTAGGCAGAAAAGCTCCTGGGTTAAGCCCAGATCCTTCCCACCAAACCAGTGCTGCAGCTCAGTTTCACCCCGTCCCTGTCCCCTTCCCCTGCCGAGCTGCTGGGAACTTGGTGTCCACTTTTGCTTCTAAAAATAGGTTTTACCCAGTTTTCCCCAGGGTAAGCAGATTTAGAGTAAACAGGAGTCGATTTGTTCTGCCCTCAGGAGAAGGTGTTGCATGGAAATCGATGCACAGTGTGAGGAAGGGCTGCCTGGTAGGATGGGTGGTTTTAATCAAAAGTATATTTAAATGAAGACTCAAAAGAAAACCAAGCATTTAAGCACTAAGCCCTTTGAAAAGTATCACCAGTGTTTGCTGCAGAACATATTAATGACTGAAATACAGGAGTGAAAACGGAATGTAGTATCATAATCATGCAGTCTCCTGAAAATTAGGCTGCGTTAGAGCTGCCCATAAAGCCTAATTGAACAGCTGGAACTGGGCACATGTTCACACCATGGACCCCCACCGCCCCCCCCGCTGCCAATGCGGGGCCACACGCTTTACAGCCTCCATTACCATCACTCCAAAACAGACAAAAGTTGGCCCATTTTGCATTTATGTTTACTGCAGCGAGGTCAAATAATTGAGTGGTTTAAACACTTTCAGGCTAATTTTAATGAATACAGCTTCCTCTGAAGGTTGCCTCCGATCTCCTTTGAGAGAAAAAAAAGATGATAACCTTAATCTTTAAAGTAGTTTGAATTATTTCCTCCCAAGCCTTTCTCTAAACAGATTAAACTCCTATTTGAAATGGAAGTAGATGTTTACTCTTGTAAATAAGCATTTTCTCTTGTATCTAATGGTAAACAGATTAAAGGATTACGCTAAAGACCTTTCAAAAATTTAGTATTGGTCCCTGAAATCTTAGCGTTTGATATCCAACCCTCACTGTAGCTACATGCAGGGCGGAAGGTTATTTTCTCCCATCAAGTACATCCTAAATAAGGAGATTTAAAGTCTTCAGTTTTGAAAGACTTCGTTCTTATCTGCCCTGGTGCCACTTCACACGAGCAGGAGAGTATACAGAGCTTGGAGCATAAATGAGAATCAGACACGAAGACTTTATTTTAAAAAGTCACAGTATGGGAAGAATTTACTTGATTTCTAATAATATATATAACATACAATAAAGCAGCCCAACATATTTCATCCCCTGTCAAGAAAGTTTTGTCACTTGGTAATTTGTTTTAATATATTAGTTTCTAAATACAAGAGCAGTCAATTGATGCATTATTAATGTGATGTGTACGTGTATAAATATTCTTTTAACTTCCAGGATGGTGGATATTAATGTTGTGGCATTTGAAAGCAGGAGGCACTTGAAGCGCTCCATCTCGAGGCAGGAGCCATACCGATTGCACCGAGCCCCATTTATAACTCCTCCGGCCGGGGAATGAAAGGGCTTTGATGTAAAGTGTTGTTTAAATGCTCTTGTGAATGGAAAGTCAGAATTTTTTCCCCCAATATTTCTGGCAGCAAAATGCCTCCATAGAGTGCAAGAGTTGTTTAGTTGTTGAAATAGCAATGTTTACAGAGGGAAATACTGATTTCTGAAAAGGTCAGAAGTTGTGCTGAAGAGAGGGTCTGGACATCAGCCTGTTTTACCCCATTATTTTAAGGTTTTTCATTATTCTCACGAACTTTTGCTTCCTTTTGAGTAAAGGGAGACTCCAAACAGCCTGACTTAGCTCTTGGTTTATGGATTTGCTGCAGCCGAGAGTATTTCAGAAGGTCACCTCACAGTGAAGGGAGGGAGGTGTCACCATAACCTGCCCCTGCCCCAAGTGACTGCTCTGAGAGGCACCGCACTGGCCTAGGTTGGCATAGCCCAATATTTTTATGTTAACAAGACTGGGGATGTTAAAATATCTTCAGATTTATCAGCTGAATGTATGATACTCACTAGTATTACGGATCTGATATTATATTTTCCATAAAAACTAACACTGGGATCACATACCTGTAAGTGATGGAAGTACAACGCAGCTTGGTGCATTGCACTGTTGCTGTCTCATGTTACTCTGATTATAGCTACCACAAAAGAGAAGAAGAAACAATATATGTAAGCAAGGTACATCAGCAACCTCAGAACTGTGCAAAATTGGTGTGGGAAGCAGAAGGACACAAGGAAAATACCCTGTCTGGTGGGGCTAAAGCCATTAAAAAGGCATTTTTAAAGTAGGTGAGGAACAAGTCTAATTCCAGCAGTTGGCCTGGTCTGTTCAGATGAAAATGACAAAATTGTCAGTAATAATGCAGAACTGGGAGAGGCTGAGAAGAGACATTTCTTTTTGCCTTTTGGCAATTGCCAGAAAACTCAGAGCAGGGGATGGTGATGGAATACTTTCCATTCCAGCATGGGATGCTGAACAGGAGCTGCTCCAATGAAACATTGCACAACCAGCAGGCTAACTGGGGTGCAATAGTTTGAAAGGAGCTGGCTGAAGAGCCACCCCAACTCCTAATGATGATTTCCACCTGGTGCCAGAGCATTGCTTCTAGCCAAGAGGAGGAAAGGACAAGGTCCAAAGTGGTAAGTGGAGCCACCAGAGACCCTGGCTGGGGTGTGGGGGAGAGTTTTGCTGGCACAGAGAGCTGGACTGATTTTCTCCTCCACCCAGCAGTATTAGGGTCTTTTTACCCCACCAAACTCCCACCCTGGCAGCCTCAAGCGCAGCACTCCCAAGCAATGCTGGTCCTTCCCTGCTCATCTCTGCTCCCTCCTGCCCACACCAGGCAAAGCCATGGGAATAATCGCATTTTCAGTTGTGTAGGCAAACGAGGGAACAATAATAAATGAAACCTCAGGCATATCCCAAATCAATTTTGATCAACCAGAAGCGAAAAAAACCAGTGATATTCCCTCGCAAAGAAAAAAAGAAAAAAAGAAGAAAAACAATGTTCGAGTTTGAATCGAATTAAATGCCTTGCTTCACTCCAAATGAAGCAAGGTCATTTTGTCTTGGGGGTTGTTTTTCCCCATTTTGTATGCTAAAAGCAAACAAGCAAGGAAACAAAAACATTCACTTTAATTACATTATCACTCAAAACATCATTTTGGAATTACAGTTCAAGATACCAATACGTATTTCAAAACATATTCAAAAAAATAACAAAAAACTCACCCCAAACTGACAATTCGAATATGAGTTTCTTGTTTTGCCCACATTGCCAGCAGGCTGTGCTGAATTCAGAGCAAATTAATGAATAGCTGTGGTCACCTGAAACTTTCAGTTTTTCAACTGAAAATAGCCTACTCAGCCAGCAAATTGTGGCCATCTCAGCTTTGACATGATCTGCAGTTAGTTCCCCTAAAACCTTGAGAATTTCTCTTTATTGGAGAATGTGTGTGTTTCCCTTTGGCTCTGGAGGCTTTTCCAGACAGGGAAATCAACAACTCAGCTTCACCCCTGGTGACACTTCTATCTGAGGATGAAGTCAAGCTGCCTCGACTCTTTCCATACTTTATTAATTTTAGATTAAAAGAAAAAAACCCAGTATTTTTCTTAGATAGTATATTAAAATATGAGATATTTGTAACACGGTACAAAAGAAGGTAAGTAAACGTGCACTGCATCTGATTTGTCATTAAAATTCTCTCTATTAATTACAACTCGGTGTTGCTTCAATTTAAACATAAAGCTTTTCCCAGGTGAAATTGTGACAGGCAAGAATATTTAACAAAGTATTTTTTCATAGCAAGAGCAAACCTTAAATTAATGGTTTAAAATATAAAAAAAGAATACCAAAAGTTTTGCAGTGCACACTACCTGACCTGAAAATAATAAGCTTTAGAGTGTAGTTAGAAGCAGTCACTAAAACCATAGGAGACATGATTTTTATTAGAATTTAGATAAAAAGATTTAATGTTTTTTAATCTACGAGACCACTGGAGGTTAAACTCCCCATCTGAAGTTAGTTTGTGTTTTTCATATACTTCTTTTTTTTTT
>VXBO01001754.1:452629-580214 GCA_013400135.1 Rhinoptilus africanus | reverse complement strand
TTAAACTCCCCATCTTAAGTTTGTTTTTTGTTTTCATATTCTTCTTTTTTTTTTTTTTCTTAAACAGATCTGCTCATTTAAAAAAAAAAATAAGCGAAGGTCATCAGAGCCCACTCAATAAAGTATTTGGTTCACCTTCGTTTGGCTTCGAGAAGAAGCCTGTGAAGGAACAGGAGCTGCACTATGTTATAAACATCTTCTGGAGGTTTAGAGGTGGTTTCTCCCCCCTGGATGCAGGCTGGACGACCCTCTTTCAGGTTTTTTTGGCAAGCTGGCAGTATTTTACAAGGCTGTCAGCCGCAGCCCGCCTTATTACAGCGGAGATGAAATGATGGTAACTGGAATTCCTTCATCCATAAATTCCACTTGCCATGGATATTTCCACATTCATTAGGAGGAGAATAAGTAGCAGCCAGGCGGTATCCACAGAGGCTTTTACTGGCTTTTTGATGAACTGAGGCTGAAGGAGTAAAATACCGTCGAGGCCGTATTTTGATGGTTTGATTTCAGATATTCTACCTCTTCAACTGGGAAACCTTTGCCATGCTATCAAAGAGCACATGATAATTTATAGGCTATATACTTCAGTTGCTTCAAACCTGATTAAAACCCTCGGGCAGGTCAGCGCGCCGGGCAATAAGGGGGTAAATCAGCAGGGCTCCGTGAGCTTCAGCAACGTAGCTCTGATTTACGCTGCCTGGGGCTAATATTTCAGTACTGTGGCTAATATATCAGTACCATAGAGTTTGGTATAGGATTTTAGCATCACGTAGATGTTCTTTGGGCTACGGTCTTGGAGAATATGATGGTATTTTTATCTACCTGATTTAATTTCTGGGTTTGAGTGTGCGATTTTTTTGAGTGTTACATATTTTTAGCCAGGGCAGGCAAAAGGTCTGGAAGTTTGCGCATTGGATTGTGCCGGTTGCACTAAGCTCTGAGGCTGCTGGGTGCAGCAGGGACCTTGGGGCAGGCCAGCAGGCTTCTGCCATGGAACACTGTGTCTTTTAGTTTGATAAACATGTTTCTCCAAACAAGGCCATGTGGAGCAACCCCAGGGTTGAAGGACCCCCAGATCACAAGGATGGATGATCTGCAGGTGTCAGGGCAGATCCAGGGCCCATGCACATATGTATGTGTGTGTATATGAAGTAACTATAGGAGAGTGATTTATTGGTGGTAAGATGCCAAAACACACAGTTTGCAGAGAAAGAGGGGATGATGGCTTGTGTTGGGGGTCATCTCTGCATCCTTCAGCTGGGGCTTAGGTCCCAGTTACAGTCCACACCACAGGGCAAAACTGTCGGGCTAACATCATCCTATTTTTCCATCCACAATAACTGCATACATTTGGTCATCTTAACTTCTTCCAAGAGCAGAAGGAGAATTATTGAGTTCCCCCATGAATTATGATTACTCACTGAGTCCGGACTTTGCAAGAACCAGTAAGTACAGAAACACCGGAGAGGGGATTGAAAAATAAGGAGCGACTATTCTCCTGGGTTTTAACCCAATTCCTAATCCAAAGAGTCTCAGATATGTTTGGATGAGTTTCAGAAAAGCATCCCAACTTTTGGACACAGATCTGAACCATGCTTCAAAAAGGTTTTGAGGTTTGCCCATTGGTCTGTGCGCAGCTCTTTGCTGCCCTTGTGCTGCTTTCCCGGGTGTGATAGAGGAGGGCTCTGTCCTTAGCGGAATCCCAAATCAAAAAACGATAAAGCAAACAAACAGACCCCCTGAGGGATACAGAGTGCAACCGTAAAAGAAACAGGTACTCCGTTCCAAAACCAGATGGCAAATTTGAAGCATGTCTGAACATGCCAAGATACAGCATGCTACAAAGAGCTCAAACGGAGCATTGCAGATAAAACAAGTACCGATTAAATCACATACTGTCCATATTTCAATCAAAAGTTTGAAATGCATCCATGACTAGGTAACCAGACAGGCTGAAATCAAGTTGAAGTGGAATGCAGAAAATCTGGGTATTTCTTTTAACTCTCGCAGAATCAAGCTACTCGTTGCTAATGAAACAACTGCATCTCCATTGCTCACGTTAAAATCTCAGCTCAATGCACACTGCAACACACGTAGAAAAAACACACTACTTTTGCACTTATTTGCCCTCTGCATCATGAAGATGCTGATTCATAGAGGTTTGGGAGGCTACAGAAAAATAAGCAGTGATATTCTTGGTGAATGGCTACTCTAAAAAACCTCCACTCTTTTACACCTATCTCTGAGACGAGGAGTTTGAGTTAAATTAGCTTCTTCTGGAGAGGCAAGAACCTTTCCAGTAACAGGGACCGACAGCAATAAAGGTCAGAAAACAAGAATAGAAGACGCAAGTGCTTCCCACTGAACCGAATGTGTTTGGCTTACGTCTGGAAGGAGTCTGGGTAAGGACAATTTGAGACAGGGTGTCCCTACAAGGACAAAGATAGGTTAATGTGTTTCATGGGTGTTGAGATGGTTTTGTCAAAGCTAATCTGGGGCTAATCTAGCTGCTGCCTCCTGAGATCCACCACCATAACTCCTCCTGGTTACTCCAAGCAGATCTCATTGGCAGAGGCGTAACTCATGGAGGGCTTATGGCAACCTGGAGCTGCTGAGCTAACCCAGCCTCCAAATATTTACCAAAAGCAGTTATGATGCCAGACTGGAGTAGCAGATAACCTCCCTGGCCAGTGGTGGGGGCCATGGCACTGGTGACCTCTTGCCATGGTGGCTTCCGTTACAGCTGGGTGTGCAAACATTGCCTCTTCTGTGGATTTATCACTAGACTACCTACCTTCCCATTTCTTAGCCTCTGCTGTCTTGTCTGATGCACGGTTTGAGCTTTTAGCAAACATAACTACTCCATAATGAAATATTAGATACATCAACATGGGTATAAAATATTTCTCTGTGATATTTAACCTTTTGGACTCGGAAGACCAAATTCCCAGCTTGAAAAATGCATTGCAAGTGAAATGAGCTAGGTCTCACACAGCTAGGTCTTTGTTTCCTTTTTTTATCTCCTTAAATAACATAAAAATCAATAAAGGAGCATCTAAGACCAGGTCTAATTGCATTTTAAAAAGCTGTACAACAGGCTAAGTCTCCTGCAGGTATCGTGGTGTGCTTCAAGGAGGGTCTCAAAAGGCCCTAGCAGAGTAGCTTGGTGCACATTTATAGCGACCAACCCCTACAAGGGTGAGGAGAAAGCACAAAAGGTAATTGGGACGTGATGGTGCGTCTATTGACCAGGCACTGAACAGGAGAGGAGGGAGTGAGTGGGGAAAGGGCAGGAAGAGAGTCTCACCACCACCAAGATCTTGGAAATGAAGGAGAAGAGAGCCTCAGGAATGCAGAATGATGGGGCTGGGAAAGGGATGCAGGCAGAGAAGCCGGGATACTCATCAGAGAGGTAAAGATGCTGCAATCACCAGGGTGCATGATGGGGATAGCCTAAATGGGAGAGGTTGCTCATCCATTCCCCAGATGAGCAAGAAGGGCTGGCTTCAGTGCAAGGCAGGGCAGGAAGGACTTGCAAGGTTTAGCCACAGATGAGGAGACCTAGGCAGAAGTGGGCATTGCCTGAAGGAGCTGCAGCTCTGGCAGATGTGGTGGCTGACACCCTGACACTTTTATGTCAGAAGAGCAGGGAAGGATGATGACTGTGGCATCCCCCTACATGGGGAAAGTCCTGGGCTGTGACTCTTCCCCGCTTCATGGTTGGTGGTACTGGACGCTGCACGCTGCAGCTGCCTCAGCCTCGGCTCTGCTGCTCTGGGCAGGGATGCAGATCTGGCCTACTGGCTGCTGTGCTCACATCAGTGCTGTGGCAGCAACCCCATCCTCAGGAGCAGGAGGCTGAGGGGAAGCAGTATCCCACCCTCTCCCAGGGGGATTGCTCGCACGGGCTGTGACTACACCGGATCGCATTCTTGAGATCTGATCTGAACAGTCATACACCTCCATGTGTGCACGCTGTATCTCATGCATATAACTGGTGTGCAATAGTTTACATAACAAACTGATATGGTGTTAACATGATTGCATTTGTTTCCTTCTGGAGACTAAACCAAAAATAATTTTAAGACCTGGGACAAGGTACAAATTTTAAAGACTGTATTGACCATATATGACACACGGGTATAAATTTTAAAAATATTTGCAGAATGGTAGTTCAGAATATATCTTCTCATGTTAATGGAAAAGTTTAAGTACAGCTAAAACCCTCACATTCAAAAAAAGCTAATTATTAAAGAAGATAATTATTTTTATCAGCACAAAATTGTTCCAAATAACTAACATAAAGCAAAACTGAGTAATCTAGCGTTTGGATTATACCAGAATTGCTGAGACTGTGACAAATAAAAAGGCCAGGAAGTTGTACAGACTTTTTTTTAAAATAAAAATCTCCCTGTATGGCAAGCGGCAGCGGGGTTTGTGTTGCTGCAGCACCCTGGCGCAGGCGGGGAGCCTCGGGGTCCCGCAATGTGCTTCCACTTAGCGGCTGCACAGAACATGATGGATGAAACTGGACTCCACATGCTGCTCGGAGAACTGCTCGGCTCCATCCTGCCCCATCTCTCTTCCTGCCACAGATGTGCGGGATAGCGAAAGGGATGCAGAATCAGTGCTGTTCACAACACAGGATTACTTAATGCATCTCTTCTCCCAACCCGGGATGGATGGAAGCAGAGAAGAACTCAGGTAAGAAGTACAGTCACCTTTAAATGTCACATTAAATTTTCTGGAATGTTTTCTGTTAAATGTAAGTAGTTATACACTGCTAATTAAGGTTTTTTTTCCTGAATACCATTCCAAGTGAAACAGGCAAGAGAAATGGACCATTTGCAATAAACACTTGGCCTATCAACAACAGGTTACTGCTACTCATTCTAGGTTGCAAAAGCTGCCCAGTGATTTTGATATTCCTTTAGATATTCTGCTACTACTTGTCAGTAACCAAGACAGTATTCAGTTGACGAGAGCATGAGATCTTCAAAGATCATTTAAATTAAAAAAAAAAAACAAAAGAGAAAGAAATTCAACCAAAAACCTCCAAACCAAGCAAAACACCAGCAAAATCTAGACTGTCTCTGAAAGAATTGGATCCCACAAAGCCTTTACTAGAGGTGCACTGCCAAGTCTAAACATGCTCAAAATGGTGAGTCAGGACCCAAACATCCACGGAATCAGCTGCAGAGTGAAGGCACTTGAAAGCCTCTGTTTTTCACTCTCCAATGCCTTTTGAGCCTCACCAACCCATAGAGATGATATTATTGAGTTTTTCTCAGCAGTCACATGGGCTAGAAACACGGTGTTTTTAAAAATGAAAACCAAAAGTCTCATAAGGTCCCACGCTTCCAGGAAATTGAGCTTTCATAAACACACTGTGGCCCCGCAGGCCCTTTCACTTCTCTTGCTCTTGCCTTGAAAATAGAGAGAGGCTATCTAGACTCATGTGAAATAAGCAATTTTAACTTGTCCTTCAGCAGTCGCAACGTTTTCTCATCTCACCTTGTGACTGTGGCCCTCCAGCTGTTGCGTTAAATCTCCACCTACAGCTACACGATGCAAAACTGCCAGAGCTGGCAGGCAGAGCCGATGATATCAATACATACAGGTGAGCAAATGAATTCCTGAGCTAAGCAAATTATGCTAAATTTGCCTGTAGAATATATGTCATTCTTCTTTGGTGCCCTTGTGCTATGTATGTATTTGTTTTCCAGATTCACAGCCTTGTTTCAGGATTTATTATTGTGCTAGACATGCATAAACTCACAATCACACCCATAAAACCTCCATCCTAATTCCCAGGCAGAAAAACTGGATAAATCTGGGACTATTTGGACCTGCAGCAGTTCTGCCTGTAGCTGGTATCCAACCATGTGATTAGCACCAACCATGGTGCACACCTAGCTCCAGCTGCTGCAGCATCCCAGCCTTGTTTCCTCCAGAGAAGCCGGGGATGGAGGTGGGTGATGCTACTGGGATGTGGTCCTGGTGATGTGTCATCCTGGTCCCACCTCAGCCCTGCAAACAGTCCAGCCCCAGGGACAAACCCTGGAGCTACACTTCAAGGGAGCAAAAGTGGTAGAGCTAAACTCACATGGAATTTTCTAAGACCTTAACCAGCCCACATCAGAGAAGATCTCCCATGTTCTGGCTCAAGCTGAGTATTAAGGGCAAGAGGATGCTCCAGGCAAGGTGATCAAAGGGGAAAAATGAATGCTGTAGTGCAGCCCCTCCATAGGTCTTGTCCTCCCAGTATGATGACCAAACCCCAGACAAGCCTGCCATTCTGCTGCCGGGCTTCACAGCACAATTAGGGCAGCCAGAACAAGGGAAATTTAAAAAATCCCTTAAATCCCTTAAGATGCTCTTTCTCTTCCAACAAAAGTGGTTTTTTAAAGAAACAATTTTTTGTTTTTTTACAGAGACATTAAGTCCTTTTCCTTTCCCTTAAAAACACACAAAATTTTTCCTTCTTTCCTTTCTTTTTCCAATTCTTTAAATGGAAATAAAGGGAAAAAAGGCAGAGGGAAACCCCATGAACCAAAAAATCCAAGTAAAACATGTGGTATATAATGAAATATAAAACCCCATAAAATGAAACTAAGAAAATGTTTCTACTTCAGCTGCTTTAAAAAAAAATCAAGGACAAACTCCAAATGTGTTGAAAAATATTTTGCTTATTTTAATTTTTCAAGGAAATAGAATTATTTTCCATGTGCATCCAGTTATCCACATCTGAAACTGGCAAATGCGTGCAATATTATCTTGTCTGCAGAGTGGCAGATACATTCCTTTTTCTCAGAGAAGTGCCCTTTTCATTTAACTTTGTTCCTCACAGCACATTTTGAAAAGAAGTCATACCTGAGCTTCAGATCATGCCTGAATGTCTTAATTTGGAGGACAACCAGAAGAACTGTTCAAGGGCTTGAGTTAAAAAGAGAGAGGGATTTGTGGAGCGTAAGCTGTTTCACTTATCAAAAGGAAGATTGAGAGGTGATTTGATTATGATGCATAAATACCTTTGTGAAATAAAAAATACCACATGCTTAAGGGTTTGGTTGTTTGTTTTTTTTTTTTAATCATGAAGAAAAAGGGTAAATGAAGTAGCAGCTGAAGGCTAAAGCCAGGCAAACCCAAATGGGAAAACAAAGCACATGGAGACTGACCATCTGAATGACTGGTTGGAGCAGTGGACCTAGCAGCTTTTGAAGTTGTGATACTAAGCCTGATTAAAGCAGGGCTTCCAAAATGTTAATCAAATGCAAGTTATTGGGGTTTTTTCTTTCTTTCTTTTCTTTTTCTCCTATTTTTTCTTCAAGAGTAACTGAGAGGAGAAATCCAATGGGTCAGGTTATACCAGAGAAAAGCCTAGAAAATTTAATGATCCCTTCTGGCCTGAAAAATCTATGAATCTATTTAAAATGTGATTCCCTATTTGATTTAAATAAATCCCATTTACAGTACAGTTCAAAAATATGCTGGCCTTTGGTAACTCATCATGCTGCCAACTCCTAAACTCACCTGCCTCAATGTATCTTTACTATTTGGCAAAATGTTTTTCTATGCTGGGCTTGCCTATATATTTGTTTCGAAAAAAGCTTGACAAAGCTTTCTCATTGTATTTCAAAAAGAAAAATGTTCTCCCTACATCTGGAAATACTAAAAAAGTGCTTTCTTACAGTATTTTTTTTTACTACGTATGGACAAGGTCCTGACCCTTATTATTGGAGCTCAAATCCAGATGGGAGGCTATACGGTTCTAATCATTGGAGGGGATTCCCTTTTGAAGCCACGTACATCTTTGGAGACGTTTGGGCTTTCAAGAAGTTATCATTTGTGGGAGGTCTGTTGGGAAGGTTTTAAATAGTTAGGGAACTTCCTTCTTTCCAAGGGAGACTGAACACACGTACGTGTGTGCCTGGAGCATAAGGATTCCCCAAGTGACATACCCACATGTCCATATTTTAACTCTTTTTTTTTTTAAGCAAATAATTCCTCTTGTTTTAATATGCTCTTCTCTCAAACAGATATTTTCTTCCACTAGCCATTCAGAAATACAACATCAAATAAACACCAGTTATGATACCAGTGGTAACCTAAAACCAGAAGCAGCAACTGGGGAGAATATAGTTGAAGTTTGTCAAAATGATTTTGATGGAGTGTTTTCCATTAGTGACTGCCATTTTGTTAAAAAATGAAACTTGCTGGAATGGCCCACCTTTGAAAGTTTGTTACAAAACACCAAAACAAAGAGGACGTATTGGATCAGGATGCCTTGATGGCCTCTTTAGCCATTTTGAAATACCTACATAAAAATAAAGCCAACATCAAAATGTAAAAGATTCACTTTTTGTCTGAAAACCACTCTGGCTGATCCAAGATAGCTTTTATAATGTTTTGTGGTGGAAGAAAAAACCCAGCAAAAAAAATGCTGTTTTCTGATTGAGCATGAAAAAAACATGTGAAAGGCAAGAATTTCTTCTGGAGCGGAAATCCAAGTTCCGGCTGCTCCAGAGTGCAGCGGTGCTGTTAGGATGGAGATACAGTTAGAAATACTTTTGCCATGTGTATTGCACATGGATCTGTTTTGCAGCTGATTATAGCCCATGCCGCGTTTAAGGCTCCAACAGTAAAAAGAATGAAAAAGGAAACTTTCAAATCCACATAATTATACTTAAAATACAGCACTGTCCACTTTTCACATGGATTGAAGACAAAAGAGTCTAAAATTTTAAGAGCTCACAAATAAAATATGATATAGCTTGGAGAACTATTAGAATTACATGGACTATTTTAATTGCCCGTGCCAAAAATAAAATCGCCGAGACTCCTCTGCACTGGCTGTGCTCCAGCTTGGCCAAACTCCTGCTGCTGGCTGGGCTTGCATGCTGCATCGGTACCCAGCATCTGGGCCTGAAGGACACAACCCAGTGCCATTTTTTATGGCAAATACTCCAGTTTTTCAAGATTATTTGCAGAAATGAGGGAGGGGAAGCATCTGGCAGAGCGGCATGTCTGCAGAAGAACCAAAAGCAAGGCCTGATGGAATATACCTTGCTATCACTTAAAAACAAAGCAAAACAAACCAACCAACCAACCACAAAACAGGCAATCATGTTTGTATCCATCACTGAGAGCACTGCCGCAAGACACGGGGCTCTGCTCAAGAGTGGAGCAGTCTGAAAAGTAATACTGAGACCAGAGGAAAGGATGGAGAACAGTCCGAGTCCATAAAACCCTGACCTGATCAATGAAAGAAATGATCCCAGCTTCTTTCAGAGCAGCCCAAGTGTGACCATGCCAATAAACCTCCTGAGATGCAAATGGTGAATGCAGACAGGAAGGCAACCATCCGTTTTTAGGTCCACGGTTGATAGGACAATAAATCACGAATAAAACTGCGGGCTAAGGATGGAGAAGCAATGCAAAAAGTAGGCTGGGGAAGTTGGTGAGCTTCCATTGTTTAATGAGGAGGAGATGGGACTGGGAAAGCAGCAGGCTGTTGGAAACAGCCAGGAGGAATACAGCCTGCAGGGAGAAGTGGCTATGACCCCAGTAAACCCTACCAGTCCTTTACTTAGGGTCCTGATTCACTGAAATAGACCCTAGATCATTACTCCAGGACATGGCTGACTTAACCTGAGGTCCTAAATCCAGGAATTGCTCATCCTGTGTGAGCATCCTAAATATCCTAGTTTGCAGGGGTGCTTTGGTGACGCTCCCACAGCCTGTTTTTTAGCCAAAATTAAATTTCTGAGAGGCCACAAAACCCAAGACCAGGTCAGAGGTTGATCCTACAGACAAGCGCTCTTACAGGGCACAAGAAACTAAAATTCAGTCCTTTGTCCTGAAATGTGAAATGTTTCATATGCCTGTATGAAATATATATTCAGCCAGCACTAACAAATAAATGCCCCATATCCACTAAGGGGAACTGTACAGCCTTGCCTGAATAAAGACAAAATAACAGACTGAAATGCTTCAGCAACTGTACTGGTATCAGGAGGATTTACATTGCCCCAAAGACACAATGCAGAGGAATGGTATGGATTCACCTTACCAGCCTTTTTCCTCAGGATGAACCAGGGAATATTTCATACGTTTCAATGGCTCAGAGCAAAACAAAACCAAACCAACAAAAGAGGGGTGTATGTAGACAAGAGATTTCAAACATTTTAATACCTACATACCTCCACCAATTTCCTAAATCAAACCCAGCTGAACCTAACTTTTTTCCCTTTGAAATTTGGTGGAAAAACATTCTTACTCAGCCAAGACTGTATGTGCCAATTTTCAGCTCAGAAGGCATTTTTGGATGCCAGAGAGAGGACGGGAGTTAAAGATTTATAGTAGAAGTGCCATCTCAGAACTATCTGAGCTGGGCTGGCAGAGTGCTGCAACTCAAGCGTGCTTCTTGCTGCAACCACAATTGAAACCGGCTTCAGGAGGTCTGCCACAAGTCCGAGAAACAGAAAGGGGGCTCTCAAGTTTCAGGACGGCCCCATTCAGGGAGGTACATCAGCTGGTGCAGAGCTGGAGGCACGTGTGCCATCCCATAGTCTTCAGCACACCCTCTCAGACGCCCCCCTGGAACAACATTAACATCATGGTTCAGCTCTTGGCTGATGCGATACCCTAGGTGAATTCATCCCTAGGGATTTTGTTTCAGTTTTTTGCCCTTTTTTTTTTTTTTAGTTGTGATACTTATGGCCACTTGTTGCTAATTCTTTACAACAGTTATGGAGGTAATTTCCTCATTTGCTGTTTTCCTTGGAATTTGAAATACGTAGCTGGCTCCTCATTTCGGGATGGGTTTATCAGCTGTTTCCCTGAAGGTTTATGGATATTCTCCAACAGTTCCCACCTGTGCCAGTGGATAATACTATTCAAGATGCCAATAGGAATATTCAATAAGTATTGCCTATTCCAAATTAATGAGCCACTGTCTGTCCTATAATCTTCATCAGCAAGAAAGGAGTACAGTCTGCTAGGCTGAGTGCTGACCTCTCCCAGCGGGGGACTCCGCTGTTGTTCGTCTATCCAAAACATTTAAGATGTGGGTGTCTGGTATTGGACATCGATGCTTTGGAGGTGAAGCATTGTGAAGCCGCTGAATCTGCCTAGGGAAGAGTTTCTGGAGACACATGTTTGCAAAACATTTAATTAAAAATCCTAACATTTCATTTTGCTTTTGTGTTTGCGGTGGTTTTGTCCTTAGCCTTTGATGTATCTTAGTTTTCAAATCAACAAAGTGGGGCTAGTACTGCACACTTTGCAAAGGTCCTGTGCTTTGAGAAAGACACAGACTCATTGGAGATTGCTGGTGAAGAGCACTGGGATTAGAGAAGACTCAGTGGAGACTTTATGGTGGCCTTCTAGAACCTGAAGGGGGCCTACAGGAGAGATGGGGGGGGACTCTATGAGGGAGTGTAGCAAGAGAATGAGGGGTAACGGTTTTAAACTGAAAGAGGGGAGATTTAGATTAGGTATCAGGAAGAAAATCTTTACTGTGAGGGTGGTGAGACAGTGTCACAGGTTGCCCAGAGAGGTTGTGGATGCCCCATCTCTGGAAGTGTCCAAGACCAGGCTGGATGGGGCTTTAAGCAGCCTGGTCTAGTGGGAGGTGTCCCTGCCCAGGGCAGGGGGGTTGGAACTAGATGATCTTTAAGGTCCCTTCCAACCCGAACCATTCTGTGATTCTATGAATAATTAGAAGTCTGGAAAACACGACCCCCGAGGAAGGAAGGAGAAAATGGTATTGTTCAGCTTAGAGGCAACCAAGATGAGGCAGGATATCATTTAAGTATCAAAGGCTACTGTAAAACGGAAAGGACGCCACTATGGACAAGAAAAGAAGTCATGGTTTTAAGTTGCAGCAAGGAAGATATGGATTAGATACTCAGTTACCTTCTGTAACTGTTAGAGAAACTCAGCAAGAGCTTGCCTGGGCAGGCAGTGCGACCTCCATCACTTGTGGCAGGAGGAGACTCTGGATGCAACTGTCAGGAAGGAGCTTGGTGTGGCCAAGCCTGCTCCGTGGTGGGGCTGGATGAGAAGACCTATCCACACCCCTTCCAGTCCTATTTGTCAGGGATGCCATGCTGTGTGTCTCCCTGCTTGGTAAGCTAACCTTCTGGAATGTTTGGATAACTGCACACCGAAAAAAACCACATTTCTCTCCCTTGGCAGCCATTCACAGACCTAAACACAAACAGCTGGATCCCATTTCTCTGGCCTCAGAAGATGAGAGCAGCAAGGTAGAAAGATTGATTGACATTAAAGTTTAGATTAAATGAGTCATTTAAATCGATAAGGAATCAGCCTGAGTTGAATTAAGTCACTTAAAGCTGATTTAAGTGTGCCCCAGGAATATTCAGCTACCCTGATTTAAGAACTTGCCTTCAGACCAGTGAGCATCACTGGTCTGGATGAGAAATTAAATCCATCAACGCATGGCTGAGACCTTCAAGCCACAAAACGCTCAGATTTAGAAAGCTGCAAGGAGAGGTATGCACAGAGACAGGCAAATTTGTAACCACCCACTCCAAACCAGGTAATTTAAATTATTTTTAAGTTCATAAGGGATCGTTAGAGCATTACAGTAGGATCTTCTGTGTAATGCAGCTGGAAGAGTAAATATACACTAGTGTATCAACTAGGGGCTAGAAAAACGAAAAGAAATCATATTTACTTGCTTAGTTTTCACACTCTTCCCTAAGCCTTCACCACCGGATGTTGCTCCTGTGGGTCATTCCATTCCCACCTAAGTCAACTGGCTGGTCCAGACAGGCTGTCCCAAGAGGGCAGTAGGAAGAAGCGAGGATTGGCTCATGCCCCAGATCAACTCCTTGGCTCTGCTTCATTTCCCTGTGGCATGGCATCAAATCACCCAAATATTCCTTGCTACAGATGGAGAGAGAGGTCATTGCATTGTAATTCTGCAAACCCTCGGAAAAGCCGTCTCTTTTATACAACAGATCACAAAACCAGCAGGATTTTCCCCAAACCACTAGCAAACGATGCATATGAAGAAGGTGCAATGCCTAGCGTCTGTACGGGGACTGCAATGTTTTGGTGACACCCAGAGGCAAGGCACTGGGATACCTTTGGACCTCTTGCATGTCCTAGTGAGCTGTCACTCGACCACTTTGCTCCCAGGGGAATTGTCCCAGGGCTGAAACATTAGGAGAGAATTCATCCTTTGCAAAGGGTTTAGGTTTTTGGGAGGACAGGGTGTTATTTTTGGGGTTGTTTTGGGGAGGGGAAATACTCAAGTTTGCCACTGAATTCTCAAACGGCTGAACCATGATCTTAGTAGCAGGATTTCCCCCCCATCCGATATCCAGAGCCCCCCATGTGCCTCTGACTCTAGGAATCCATTTACATGTACCACTCATTCCCGAACGCCTTCTCCCTATTTCCAGGCATCGTCTATGTACGGATTAGCCCTGGGACCATATGTCTGAAACATTTCATCGCACCGGCACAGCTGAAAGTAGTTGGTGTTTCGTATGATCTACTCTGGGCTGTGGAGTTGTATCATGCCAGGGAACATATGTCTGCTGTTTGCCGGAGCGCAGCGATAAAATGAAACATGCTGCCTGCCATTTACCCTTCAGCTCCATTTTGAATTGCCTGCTGCCACTGCTTTTCATGCTAATTCGTCACCATCACGTGCGATTAGACATAGACGAGCAGTATATTAACCTGCACGAGGACTGGTTGGATGCGAGCATTCTCCCAGCATTGGATGCGCGATATTGCTGGCACAGTAATTTCAGCCCCAGGAATGTTATCTTCCTGCACTCATAACCTAGGGAATGAGCTCAGAGCAAGGTTGAGATGCAGTGAAAAGACAATGAACTTGGATGTTGGTAGGAAGCAATTAATGTAGCAGTTCATGAATCAATCTGTGGAATGGTATGCACATGTGGATTCTTTAATTATGATCTGATTTTAGTAGGAAAAAAAAAAGCTTCTTAAAAAGGAAAAGCAACCCCCTCCTCTTAAAAGGGGCTTAAGTAGAGAGGTCCACACAACTGCGGGATGCACGTTTAAGAGGCTAATAATGTTTCTTTAGGCTATCAGAGTAGGAACAGGGAAAATTACTGTGCCAAAAAGTAAAGAGGAAATAAAGCTTGGGTGAACCCGATGCCAGCCATGGCATGCAGCAGTTCGAATTTCCAACAGGTTCCCTCAGAATGACAAAAGTCCAAGCTGGCTCCCAGAGCATGGCTTTGAGGGCAGAAGAAAGGGAATAGGAAAGCTAATGGCTAATGATTTCTTCTCTAAGTGTCCTCCTTAAATGAGTTTTCCATGGGAATGGAGACACTGGTAGATATCTGCCTTCCTTTTATTGCTTTGCTTCAGCCTCCCCTAGGAAACACATCCGCTCACCCCAGCATGGGATAATCTCCCCCTACTCAGCCTCATTTCCTTCTGCCCATGTCTCTGGCCTCCAGAAACAAAGTCCCATCCCTTCTCTGGCAGCAGATGCATTAAACGGTACCCAAGTATAGATTGTCACCCTTGGCCATCAACAGCTCTTTATTTCCAGAGAAGCCTGGAGTAATGAGTATTTGCAAAATAGAAGAACTACAGACACTTGCTCTTTGGTCTCTGCTTTCCGAGGGAGATGCCATGTAGCACTAACAAGGCAAAAAAGGTGTCTGTCTGTATTTTTCCCAAAAGCTGAGTCAGAGACACCAACCTGCAAAGGAGCAGGATGGTTACAAATTTGATTGAGGTGTCAGAGGTGTCACCTTGCAGAAGACCATGCAGAAACATCATCTCCATACCCTGTCATCTTCCAACAGAGATATCAAAAGCATAAACTAGGGTTTGATAGCCATCATTATTAATGTGACACTCTGTAAACCCTCAAAGTTTGTTTCAGGACAAGGTCCCAGGAATGCCAGGGTCATATAAAAGACTTTGAAATGCAATCATCAGGAAAGAGTTGTAAGGGGAGGTTGCAGTCTATGGTCAACAGGATGAAGACACTGAGGTTTGGTGCAGCCTCCAGGACAGCTCCAGCCCACAAGACCTTGCCCTCAGATGATCTTCTGACATAATAAGATATACTCCAGCTTATTTGCTCATTTTGCTCTGTTGTGACTCCTTCTCCAGCTGCTGAGTAAGCTGTCACTTTCATGCCAAGTTGTCAAAAAAATTAACAGCTCTAGTCTTACTCCAGAAGTGAGAACCCTGATCATCATGATGCTCTTTTCTTGCCTTGAGATGCTTAGCATCCTGCAAACCACCCTTCTGGCCAGTCTCCAAGTTGAGGGCGAGCATGAAGGCAATCAAATCTCTCCTGACCAGAGACTTCTGTTTGAAACACCAGAGCAGCAAATCTCTGTCACTATTTACCATCAAACCACCAGGGAGACCCAAAAATCTCATAAAATGCTGTCCTCAACTGTCAACAAACAAATCTTCCTCTCTGGGATGGAAACACCATTTGGGAAGCACCAGGGGAGGCACCAAATAGCAATTTCCATTCCAGTAATGTATGTCACCCAGCCAGCCTGCGTGTTGAAACCATCACTGAGAAGTCCAGCATCCTGCAGGATGCTGTGAAAGTCTTGTCTCTGCTGCTCCCGATTCTGTGAATAACTTGGGAAGGTAAATTAAGCTATCTCTTCTTTCCCCTCATCACCATGTCTGTCTCATGGAAGGGTGGGGGGATGGGGGGGGAAATCTGTTAACTTTCTAGACCACACAAGTGAAAATGGTGCTGGCAAATAACTCTGCTTGCCCTCTGACTTCATTTTAACAGCCCTCCAAGGAAATAAGGTCAGAAGTTCACCAATGGCAGGAAAGACCTACTGGTGACTTGGGCTATCCCAAACATTTACTGTACCATTCCCAATTTACAAAAAAACCTACAACAGGTTGAGCTTTTTCCCCCCTTGGAGCTGGATGAGTTTTCCATCTGGCTTATATTTTTAGTTGCTAGAACTGTCCTCTTCTTGCTGCAAACATGTGTTACAGGGCTGCCCCATGGTCCCATATTATGATAATTATTTTAACGGCTGTTTTGAAACATTGCGGTGGTACACCGAGAAACTTCCTCATCAGCACAGTTGGTTAAACAAAAATTGATCCCCAGTCAATCAAATGCATCTAATAAGTTGTAGATAAATACATGATTTCATCACCTCCAGTACACTGACCCCAAGGAAAAGGAGTGATCTCACTCAATGTGTTGATGTCTCCCAGTAATAAATGGCTTCGTCGTACCATCGTGCTAAGCAATAAATGATCTCACAAGACGTGCTGCTGTAATAAACTAAAACAATAAGAATGTGCAGGAAGGAAAATACTGCCCGTGGTGAGCTCTACTACCCAAAAACATGTCTTAGCTGTTACAGACATAAATTAGACGTAATAAATCTTATTGGTTGTTTCTTTAATGACATATATCTCCTGCCAAAATGGTAAATTCTTGAAAGGACTGTACAAGTAGATTAAATGGTTTCTGTCCTTGGGAATGTGGAAGCCTTTATTTGTTTTTCTTAAAAGACTTTTAAATATCCTCACGTTATACGTCAAACAGATGTCCAGGGTAAATTCTCCTGACCCATTTAAACACTTTTTTTTTTTAAAGCTGGAATTAAAGTCCAGTTTCTGCCACTCGTCTATAGTTAGATTTGCTGGCCAGCACCTGACAAAACTCTGCAACTGTAATGCTAAGGTTTAATGGCTGTATGGTGTGACTTTTAATGGCAACGCTGAGGAAACTAAGATAAATTAAAACCTAATTGGGAACGTTAACAGCTTTACCAGTCTACACATATGGACCCCAGGAGAACACTTTGAAAGATGTTACAGTTAGCTCCTGTTGCAAGGTCTGCAGCATTGCACAATGACCTCAAACCTTGTTCCACTCTTTGTTACCACAATGCCTTTAATCAGGGATAAAAATATATATTTCACTCTGCGCAAATATAACAGAATTGTGCAGAAAGAGCTTTATTTTCTCTCCCTAACAGAAGAGCAGCTTATTCCATATCTGCTCAGTAGGATGGATGCATCATTCTCAGATGCTGTAGCAACTTTAGTGACTTTCTTGAGTCGACCACACTGATCTTTCAAAAAACCCCAAACAAACCAACTGAAAACCAACAAAAAAACCCAACAAAAATCCCACAAATATCCAACCTGTGCCATCAAGAAAAGATGTTGCAGAGGCCAAATGAAGACATGCTTCCTGCTACAGAGGTACAACTGCAGTTGGAAATAAGTGGAAACACTGTTCCAATAAATATATGGAAATGTTTAAAAATGTGTTTAGTGTTTCACACCATAAAGTCTCTCTCTCTTGAGCACTAATGGACAAAACCTCATGCTTTATGTCCAGGAACAGAAACATCCCCCTTTGCTTTATGGGCAGAACTCAAGCACGTGCCTCTGCAAGCCAGTTACAGACCCATTCTGCAATTATCTGTGGGAATTCATGAGTAAAATTGCTGTACGATTTCTAGGTGCTGTGAAGCAACTTATATCATCATTCAGTGCAATGAAGACTCTCTCCTGACACCTTCCTCCATGTGACAGTACAGCTTCTCTGATTTTTTTCCAAAGCTGCTCATGGAGCCATAACGTGTAGAGGACCAAGGTGAAAAAAGACTCTGCCTTAAAGTTGATTTATTTTCAACCAGGATGGTGACACTGTTTTTTTTTTTTAACTCCTTAAGCATTTTATTCCACCTGGGAGTGCTGCTGCCTTTCAGAAATAGATGCCACAGGCTTCTGTCTCTCTCTGGACAGGGGGATTGTCCTCTCCTCAGTGCCCTCTCTAACAACCTTGGGGCTGCAACCCCTGGAAAGCTCTGTGGAAGCCACAGTTATGTCCTCCAACATCAGCAAAACCCAACAGAATGAGTGTTGCCTATTCTGTTTTGCACTTTTGAGGATTTGTGCTGTTAAAACATACCCACCTGCTTATCTATAAACTCAGAGCAAGCCTCCTGTACTCACAAAGTTAAGTGTACATTTATGCTTAGCACAGGCGTATTTTTACAGGGCTAAGAGACCAGCCCAAATCTTCAATACTGCAGAGCACCCTTTAATATTGCAAATAAAAAGCATGGCCTGTGGAGGACAGGAAATGCTAATAAAAGTCAGAGAAACCTGAAGAAGAAACATTTCATCTGGCAAATGGGAAAAAGGTGGGAAAGATGAAAAAAAGTAGGAAAAACACAATACGTCATTCAGGAGAGCTAGTTGCTTTCTCTGATATGGTCCTGGATGGTGAGAAATAACTGGATGATAAAAAAAAATCAGGGAAAAAAAGCTTTAGGAAGGGCTGTACTTTATTATTCCACTGCCCCAAGAGAGCCACAGCCTTTCATGGGTCAACTCAGCCTGAACCCAAAACAAACACAGCAACAGTAAAGTACCCCAGCAGGTACCTAATGTCTTCACCCAGCCTGCAAAACAGGGAGCAGCAAACATAACAGCAACTTACTAACTGGGTAAGCGACACCCTGACTACTTAAGCATCAAAAGGGCATTTTGATTCACTTAATGATTTTTTAATAATTAAACAAAATTTCCTACAGGAGGGAAGCACAAATTACAATAGTTTTAATATTCCTGTGATATTTCAGCAGATGCCTACGTCCCCACAGGAGAGTACCCAAAGGGACATTGCCGGGGCTGTACAACACAAGAGGGGAGGTCATTACCAGCAGCTTCAGCCTTACCATCCCCATACGTCAGATGAAGAATCTGGAAGCCAGGTAACCCAAAGGGGCTGGCAGCAAACCCCCCCTTCCCGAACCCCAGGGGAAACTGTAATTACACCGAATTAAAACACCTTTCTCTATGCCTCCATTTTCAACCCCAGCTCCCCTGGGCTGGGGTTCTTCATGTTTCTCTTGAGATTACTCTGTTTTATCACAGTCAATCAAGACACAACCATTTCTGAGAACAAAGCAATGAGGTACAAGCATCAAATTTGTTTTAAAAAAAATAAAACAAATGAACCAGATTTAGAAGGCTTCAGGCACACTCTTTCTTTGATGTTGAGGCAGGTGAGCGGTCTTAGCACAAGTGAGATGCTGGGTGAGATCTCCTCCAAAATTCCCCCAGCTACAGTCAAGTTGCAAGCCAAAAATGTCATCACTGCTCGTGATTTGCAAAAGCTAGTTGGACCAGCAGTGTTTTTCAAAGTCGTCCACCCCCCCCCAAGTAAAGCAGCTGAACATCTCTGTACTGCATGTGTTGGCAAGGCACAGCAGCAGGGCAAGTGAGCAGCTTTGAGCTTGTAAAGGAACCCCATCCCTGGTTGTGTTTGCTACCTGGAGACTGGGGAGTGGACACAGTCCGGCTCCAGGGGGAATTTTGCTCACAGAAATGGCAATGCCTCAATATTGTTATCACCAATGCATTAAATCAGCTTGGGCAGATTTCTAAACGAAGATGCTCTTGTTCCAGGTCTCAACATATTCCAGGTGTCCCAGCCAACTCCATTAAGGTAATCCATGCACTTCAAATTAAAAGCACTGTCAGTGTCCAAGTTTCTTTCTTTTTTAAAAATTCTGTGTATTACCCTGTCAGAAAAGTGTGCTTCAGAAGCCACATCAAATAAATCTGCTGAAGTATCAGATTATTGGAAAGCAAAAGAGGGCAGCAAAGGATAAAAGTGAGCATCTCCGATACTGCCAAGATAACAGAGCAGGAAAGTTCAGAGAGTTCTTACCAAGGCCAGAAAAGGAACTTCAGGACAGACATTTGGGATAAGCCTGGCCAGCTGGCTTGTTGCTTGTGCATAGAGGAGGAAAGGGGGTGCCCAGATGGAGTACTACACTTGGGTACCAACCCAACTGTGAGATGGGTGACAGCACACCCCCCTCTCACAAGATTTTTGGCAGGGAAAATGTGTGAAAGATGAAGGTGCCTGGGGCCATCTGCCATGAGGAGCACACAGACTCAGAGCTGCCATGTGCAAAATGACTTCAGACGTACGACGGATGCTGCCCAGTGGGTACTGCAGCATCACATATCACTCCCGCGTTACTAATTTGAATAAGAGAGTGCTAAAACTTCAAAAGCCAGAGAAGGGGAAGCCAGCAAGGATTAAACATCATTAAAAACATTCCTCTCTCCTAATTAATGACCTAGCTTTCCTATCTCTCCAGCAGACAGAACAATGATCTTTCCCATCCACCCCTATTTGATTTGCCATTCTGCTCATGCCGGTTGTATTTATTGGCTCAAACTATGCAAAAGCTCCTGAAAATTGTCTTTACAGTGACTTTTATTAGGAAATGAGGCATGAATGCAGAATGACAAACCCCAATCAAGCTTGAAAAAAATCTTTAAGTCATCTTGTTGAATTGATTTTCACAACAGGATGTGAATGGTTTTGACAGGAGATGTTTTCTCATTAGCTTAGCATTAATACAGATCACTGCACTGTCATTGCCATATCCCTTTTGAACAATGCTAGAGCGAGGAGAGGCTAAGGAGACTTGAATACATTAGGGACCTGTACTTGCCATAAACAGTCAAAATTACTAATAAGAAACATCTCCAAATATTTGTATCGATGTTACAATCTACAAGTCCCACAAGGCTTTGTGGGCAGAGAGGAAGGATGCCGTGCGTCACGAGGATGGACACTGTCATGATCCCTCCAAGTCCATGCAGAGCGGGGCTATTTGCTCTAAAACCTCAAGCAGCATAGATGGCTTGCTCTGATGTTCAACTCTACTCGAGAGCTAAACAACCAGCTGCATATATTATCCTTACTTCCATATGCCTCCTTTTCCTCATCTAAGGGAAAGAGAAGATGAATGCACTCAAAACATCTCACCCCAGGGGACTGTTCTCCTGACTGCAAGATTCCAATGTAATCATAGACTGCAAAACATGGGGGCAATTGCTAAGAGTTTCTGCTCATCACAAGGACAGGGGACCCTCACGAGTGAGCAATGCCCTGGAGAGGTTAGCCAGTACCTCTGATTCACAGCCAGGTTGGAGTCAGCATAAGAACTTCCGCTATTCAAACAGGTTTGGGACCATAAAAATGTATATTCTTCTCCTTCCGTTATCAAATCTCTATTGTATTCTTACAACTTTTTATAAATCGACCCTGGTCTTGGTCTGTGCCTCAAAACACCCACACTTCGGCAGCACATACCATTGTGTAAGTTCCCTCCATAATTTTCTTTTCTTCATTGTGGGAATTACTACATATTAAATGCATTCAAAGGTTGATCTCAGCAGATGCCTTTAACCGTAACCATAATGCAAGTGATAAAATATAGATGGCAATGGTTGAGTGTTTAAAAACATTCAGACTTTGCCCACTTTGCCTATCTAGAGTTTTTGTTTGGTTTTTTTGTCTCACTTTTAAGCTGCATTTTGCCTGCTTTCATGAGTAAAATATACATGTAATTCATTAAAATAAAATTCCAGTGTGCAAGATAAACACAGAAATGACACGAAACTATGTTAAATGTTCATATACCCCACAGAGCTGGGTGGATTAGGAGAAGGCTAGCAAAAATAGAACGACACCAAAACACTCACGCAAACAGCTCCCAGGAGGAGCAAAGCAGGATAAGAAAGGCTAGGAAAATAAAACGAGGCATTCCTCGCATGGATTTCAACACTGGGGGTTAAGCTGAGTTGAGTTCTCCCTTCCACCATCATTCCTGCACTGAGCAGGGAACTATATCGATTAATCTTAAATGAGGAAGTGAAATGAAAACAAGAAACTTGCTGGTTTGGGGGCTGATCCAAACTCTGTTGAAACTGAGAGTGCATTTCTCATCTAAGGCCATAGGCTATGGGGTGAGCCCTGGCTGGGCATTTTCGAGATACAGGATAGCAACTCATACCTATAGAGCCCAAATTTTGTCCTCAACTAAAGAGAGGTCACTCCAGAGTTATACTGCCATAACTTTGAGCAGAATTTTCCCGTGTCTCCATTCCTGTGTCTCCAAATAGCCAAGACTTTGTCGAAAAATGTCAAAGCACATGTGAATATTTTGCAGGGAAAAATAAAATATTATCTGAGTAGGTCAGCCTTTACATGAAGCTTAACCATAGATGAGTGGACGCATGACTGCAGAGATGCTGTGCTCTGATTTGCGACCTGAGTTTGACATCCAGAAGCTCAGAGTGCTTCACAAATCCCTTCCAGTTAGGAAAGCTGCAGTGCCTGGCCAGTGCAGAAAACAATATGGAAACACAAGCATCACTGGGAAAAGGTCAGACCAATGGTGGTTTGTGCTGGATGTCTGCATCTCGTGGTACCAGCTGCAACACATAGCTTGTAGACGTGTTATTCCTCCACTGCATCACCTCTCAGTGCAACCAGAGGCTTCCTTACCTCCCACCTGCAAAGGAAACTAAATATTTGAGAAGCCCAAAGGGATAAAGGAACAGCAGAACATGAGCAGCAGAGATGCTGCTCAGCCCCATAATGCTAATTTTTTACAAGTGGGACGTAACATCAGCTCTCAAAGTTAGTGGATTAGATTTGCTCTGCAACCCCCAAATAATTAGAATTTTTGCAGCTACAGCAGCAGTGATGGGAGAACATGAGCGCGTTATTTTGGAGTGGAGGAGGTTCTGAATGAGATTCTCAGCTGGTTTAAATCCATCCCTGATGGACTTTTTCTGACTTTCACCAAAGTATTTCATCTTTTATCCAATAATACAAGCCTAAACCTGATGCTTTTATCTGGAAATTCCCCAGTTCAGATAAGTCCAGAGAAAACAAGAGGGCACGAATTCATGGGCTTCAGTCCCTCCTGTTTACCACCCAACATATTTATTTGTGTACCAGGGTAAGGTTAGGTAGGGTTGTGATGATGAAGGTGAAGGGATGTTGCTGCTGAAGCAATCAGACCACAGTGCAGAGTGTCTGATGCTGGGAGCCCATATGTATTTCCCAAAGCCCCTGTGCACTCTTTCACATCCTTCTCCTGATGCAAACCCTGTAACAGCAGATGGACCAATGCTCCAGAGAGAGAAACAGCACAGACACCATGAACAGTATGAGAGATGTTTTCTCCTGACTAATCCTCTTCAGCATGCTTTTGTTTTACAATTCACCTCCCTTTCCAGATTAACAAAGCCAAGTGTCTCACGCTGTCTGCAGAGGACCATTTTTCAAGCTCTTTGATCCTTTTCAGCTCTCTTCTCTGAACCCTGTCCAGAAAGAACTGAGATTTCACAGAAGACACTCCATATCATTATTTCAGATAACTTTATATGCTCAGAATATTTCTCCTTTTAATTTCTCCTGCATCTTAATGGGAATTTTTCCTCTTTTTTTTTGCTTGTCTAATCAGATGCCAAATAATAATGACTGCATTCGCAAGAACACAGTCAGCTCCTGAAGATCCCAGTGTTTCAAAAGAAAGTGTCCAGCAGGTGAAGGAGAAGCACCCATGGTGCAAATAGCCTGGAGGGACCAGCTTTGGACCTGCCGAAAGGCTTATGGACCTGGGCGAGACCAGCTCCAGAGGCATTTCAGCACAGTTCAATGGGACAGGCACCCTCACCTCGATCTCTCCATGCACCAGATGCCACCTCTGCACAACTGACACAGCTGAAAGACTGGCTGTGGCCAACACAACACCCACAGGCTTTTTGCAAAGATAATTCACCATGTTTTACTTGTTGCTGCTTTAAAGCATCCCCAGTTCCCTGTCCGGATGTGTGCAATCGAAAGAAAAGGAACAGAGCTTGGCATTGCACTGGAAAGCTAAACAACTTCTCACCTCCCTGGTATGTTTTAGAACTACAGTCTGATCATGATTTGATATTTCTGTCTCCTCCATTGATACCAAATAAAGCAAAACCATAACTGATCTAGAGCAATAATACACAAAGCTCAGCCTCTAGCAGTTTCCTCCAAATTCATTAATATGCCAGGGCAGCTGAAGGAGGCAGACAGGGCTTTGAAACAGGCTGATTGAGATTGCTAAACCATTTGATCATGAAATAAAATGAAAAGACAATCTTAGTGGAAAAAACCCGACTTATTACCAGACAATCTTTGCTGAATGCATTCTTTAAAGAAAAATTTAAAAAGCTATTTTTCCTTTTGAGAACAGCAGACTCTGCAATTTTACCTTAGTAAACAAGGCACATGTTCACATTGCTTCCCACAAATGAGTTGGACTAGTAATGATTTTAATGAAGTCATTTTGTAGATGCATATATACTTATTTACAAAATGACCAAAAACGATATGCTGGCAGAAACTCTGAAGGTGAAATGAAGCTGTGCCAGTTCACACCTGCTAAGGATCCCACCCCACCCCACAGAAAGCCCAAGGAGAAAGGGAAGAGATAGGCATTGCCTGGCAGCGCCCACTGCTCGCTGCAAACAACTTGATGCTTCAAAATACTTTATGGACGCATATCCCGATACATACACAATAGGGATGCTTGGAAAGCAGCAGGCAGCTGTCTCAGCTTCCCTAGGGCTGAGGTGTCCCCGTGGGGCTTGGGGACCTTGCTGTCCCATGGGGACAGCTCCTGCCGCAGGACCATACCAGGGGAGCAGGTCTCTGCAACCTCAGCCAGATGCTGCTCCTGGAGCCAGGCTTGCTTTTTTCCAAAGTTGGTTTTTTTTCCTGTGGATTTGGATGGAAAATTCCACCCAACGCAATCAGGGAAGAATCCAAGAGAAAACCCCTCCTGCGGGGAAACGTCAGAGTGCTTCACAGCGATCAGAAATGCTGAAGCAAAACATTTCAGTCTTTCCGATATTAATTCTGCTTTTGGGGAGGAAGAGACTTTCCATTTAGCAAATGGGTGCAATGGTTTGACTTCTTGTCCCAAAAAAAGAACACCACCAAACAACAATGCAAAAAGAAATAAAATGGTACTTCCCATCAGCTGGAAACTCCGCTTTTCTCTCTGGTCCTTCCCAAGCTCTCTTAGCTCGGATGGAGACACCACTGTCAGCCTTGAAGCTCTGTGCTCTAAGCAGCCCCTGCCCCAGGGCAAGGGGCAGCACAGGTACCCACCATCATGCCTGGCTGGTGATGCTCCATCTTTCCCCCAGTAATATTTCAGGTTGCTCTTTCATTCCAGCTGCCCCAAACCTCCCCCTTCCTCAGACGCTGCCCACCCGGCAGTGAGGGCTCATAATGAACAGCGCTGGCACATCTCGCAGAATGCTATTATTAAAAGTAGCTGCACCACAGAGAACCTGTTTAAAATTAATACAGAATTATAACCCTCCCAAGGGAAGATCAAATTTATTAAATTAGCCAGTTACTGCGAGAAAAGGGGGCACGAGGCTTTTTTTGTTGTTGTTTCTTTTTTTTTTTTTTTTTCCAAATCCTGCAAAGAAACATTAGAAGTGGGACATCCAAGGAAACATTCTTAAGATTTTTTTTTTTAAAGAAATTTTCTGCCCTATTAGAAGAAATATATCCAGACTGCCAGGTTGCAGCCTACTGCTAATTAAATGATGGGTAAAGATCTCAGTTATGGAAGGAAAAATAGATGCTGAAGGTAACTATTCACCTCAAGACCTGTCATAAGAAAACACTTCATGATTTTAAAGAAAAGTCCGCCTCTTAATATTGAAATAAGGGCAGATTAAGGTACACATTTGGTTAAGATAAACAAATATCTTATTTTTTTATGCATTTCTTTGTCATTTTCCAACCTGTCTCTACTCATTGTGAGTGGACCCACTCCTGCGCCAGTGCCTGTAGATTTCTCTGGGGCTAATCATGATACATACAGTCAGGCAAAACCATCCTGGGATCAGGGTCTTCTACAATGGGCTTTGGGGCTTTTGACAAAGCTTATGGCATCAATAAAACAATTGATATTAGTTGCTATCACAGTTATATCTCTTATTGTTATAGACCAATACCTTCATCACAACACAATCACTGAATATTTCTTTAAGGCTAAATTTATGGGCCAAAGCAAAGTCACTTGAAATCAGCAGGAAAACCTGAAAAACGTGTGCACTGTGAAACATTAACTCTATTTCATTAGTAGCATACATTTTTACTGCTGTGATGTTTGGCATTTTTGCACCAGCTTAATATTTTAAGAAATCCCCACCATCAGTGGTAAAGGGGTCATTTTTCTTCCTCCTCCTCCCTTGCTGTGACAATAAAAATGATTAGTGCAGACAAAGTCCACGGAAAGGATCCCAGCACCAAGCCTGGCTCAGAGCTGCAAAAACATTCAATAATTGATTTTTAGCATCTGCAAAAACTGGTTCCATAGGGGCCACTGTCAACTGTGACGCCTCAATTAGCCCAAGATCCTCAACTGGATCTAAATTGCTGTTCTCAGTTCTGCTTATACGCTTATTGTTTTTCTCCTCACTCTCCAAACCATACGATCCATAGGCATGGAATTGCCTCCAGTAACACTTGAAAGCATGCATATAGTATAAACTACGACTCTCCTGCATCTCCCTATACATCTGCCTTTGGGCATGTCTTCCTCTGTCCCTCCAATGGTCTTTCTTAGAGGGACAACTCCTTTACTGCACTTTATAAGTCTTTTCTGGGACAAGCGTGTGTCTAGGTCTGGAGAAGGTAAAAAGGCATTCTGGCACCATGCTCCTGTAGCTGCAGGCTTTTTCTTGGAGAATTTTAGCAAAAAAAAATCAATGAAGTTGTCATTTAGCTTTCATTTATGTCCTTTTCTTCCATTTAAATGTCAGATGTCATACTGACAAGCAAGGGAAATAACAGAAAGTTGAACTAGAAATAGGGTTTACTACTCCAAAAGCAGTTGACATGAAAAGGGAAGATCCTTTCACCCAGGTCAGCTTGCAGGTCCAGGAAGCCAGCTGAAACGGTTTCTTAAGCAGATCCAGTAGATCACATGGATCTAGAGGCTGCCAAACCAAATGTTGCTCTAAAACCCAAACTACTCCACTGGATTTAAAGTGCAGGCATCCCTCTGTAGCCCAGTTCTCACAACACAATGTCTCCTGCATCTCATGCTAAGTACATAAGTCAGGACACTGAAATGAACACATCCAACATTAAATAATTCTGCAGTGCACCTCGAACTATTTGGTGTCTTTATGAAAGTGACAGCTGCCCGAGTAACTGCAAAAGAGATGTGTCTGCAAACCCAGCCAAGCCCCGTGTTTCCAGGTGCCATTATCCAGCCTCCGGAAAGTCAATGCATCCACTTCCCAGCTGGCTGGGAGGTGACCTTTAAAAAGTCATTTTGGTAACAGACTGGGATTTTAATAGTTTCACCAGTCCTGAGCTGAGGCCTCACTCCATTTCTCCATCATGTCTTATCTCCTGCAGCTCCAGGGACAGCAACTGGTCTTCTCTCTGACCCTTCCACCCTCCCGAAAGACACTGATGTTTGCCAAACCTACAAAGTGGCCAAAAGAAAAAAAAAAAGAAAAGCCTGAAGCTTTCTAGTGAGCAGTCCTGTAATGAACATGATTCATAACAAAAATACCAGAAGAAAGTAGTAGATTTGCTTATGTCTCCCCCATGTTACTGGCAGATTTTGGGCATAGGTCCAGATTAACCATGTGTAAGTGTAGGAAAATATAGGTTCATCTCAAGAAGTGTGGACGGGCAGAAGGGCAAGCCAGATCCCCAGCTGGGGAGGAACTATGACATGAGATTCATCTACCAGCTCAAGCCAAGGGACCTTGCCCAGCTGACACAAAGTTGGGCACATCACAGGTGCTGGGTGCTTGGGAACCCCAGGAAGGGCTTTGGGGCTCCAGCTCCCTGCATCCCAGAGCAATGGCCCAAGAAGATGCTGGCTCATTTTTGAGGTTAGGGGTTATCAGTTTAATTCTCAGTTGTGGGAGCGTTACCTGCTGACATTCAGCATGTTGCAGGAAAAAGGTTCAAAGCTTATAAAGACATTTACTCACTTCAGTCACAGTGGGATGAGGAGTCTTGGCATTTAACGTGGAAGAATAGGGGTGGAAGTTGGGTGTTACAACCAGGAAAGAAAGCCCTGAGGAAACAGACTGACTCCCTTGTATAGCCTTTAGTAAAACAGAAATAATATAAATGTGTTTGTTTTGTCCTGCTTACAGGCTGTAAAAGCTGCTTGAGCAGAAATGCAGCAATCAGGCACTTTTGCTGGAGCCTAGCTCTCGTACTGTCAGCCCTGGGAGTTAAAAAATCATGAGCCAGATCCAAAGAAAATAGAAGACAAGCTCAGAAACCAGGCAAATAAAAATAAGAAAAAGAATAAATCCTGGTTTCTTTTAATTTTCCTTCCCATTTTTGACTCCGGATCTTTTCAAGTTTTCCTCTATAGCTGCGAAGCTTAGAGGCTCTTATTTGTTAAAAACACAGTTGTGTGTGATAACATGCCTCAAAAGCCAGGGCTTTAAAAAAAAAATACACTCAACTTTGTCAAGGCACTTGCTAAAGTCACAGAAGCTTGGACTGCAGCATTCCTAAGAGCGCTGGGGCACAGGAATGGTTGTGGGCAGGTATACAAGCATGGGTTATTTTTATAGAGTTAGTGCAATGGTTTGCACAGTCTTTGTTAAGCCCAATCTCCTGAAATAGCACCACTAACATTAATGATGCTGCTGCAGGTGTCTCCATGGGGCACTACGGTAAGTCCTCATGCCCCTGCACCCGGCGGTGACAGTGGGGTCTCATGAGTGCTGCATCCGACTGAGACCCAGCAAACACAGGGTCAGTTCCTGCCTCCTGGCTTGCTCTGGGACAAGTTGCTTAACCCCCTTCAGTGCTTTGGTTTCTACACCTGCAGTGCCAAACGGAAACCTGAGCCTCTGAAACATGTGTTATGGCACATCCTGCACTCCTTGGTCATCACGGTGCGAAAAAATAAGGTGGAAGGAATGTGCAAATGAGTTATTGCCCTGCGAGTGCCTTTTGTTACTCAGCTCTCTGGCACTGCGTCTGTCTGTGTCTGGCCCTAGCAAAGCACAGCGGGGTGAGGTGGTGCTGGTGGGCTATGCTGGGGCACCGCCACGTCTGCCGCTGACACACAGGCACGTGTCAGGGAAGGGCGGGCTCTTCTCTGCCTCCACTGTTATTCTTGGCTCTGAGGTTTCACCTTTCCCTTTAATCAACACCTGCTTCCCAGTCTCCTGCAAACATCTTGGCAAACGCCTTCCCGACAGTGTTTTGGAGCAGATATTCATCAACGCAGAGCTGCTCTCCTGGTAGCCAGTGAAAACCTCCTGTACCATTTGGGGCTCATATTCCACAGCTGCGCTCTCAGTGGCAGCTTTCCACCCAGGTTTCATCCGACTGCATTACTGTTGGACTGGGTTACATCTTCCCAACTCAGGCTCAATGCCATTAAAATAGCCTTAATGACTTAGAGAGGCAGGAGAGTTGCAAATGATGACAGGAATTTGGGGAGCAAAATGCAGGGAGGTAAAATCTCCAGCGGTTGCTCACTTTTTGACCCCTGGTGCCCACACCATCCAAGCTGTTGAGCTGAAACGTTTCCAGAGCAGTGATGCTTCCAGAGCCTTTCGCCCTGCCATGGAGTTCAGGAGGCAGGGTACAAACACTTCTGCATGCCTCTAAGATACCCAGACCCTCAAGGACAAGTCATAAATTACACAACCTCTACAAGAGCATCAGTCTTATTTGTCACCATCTTCCTCACCCCTGCTCCAGGTGTCTTTTCCAGGGCTGGATTAGGGAGTAGCCCATGGTAGCCTATGCCTCTTTGTCATACCACCAACCTCTGAAAAGTCCAGATTGGAGATTCAGAGTTTTCCCTCTTCTCTGCTTCATGTGAAGTCCAATGTATAGCGGTTCACTTATAAACCTACATGCTCCAGGATTGTCAGCCAAAAAAGGGGAGGTAGCTGAAGCCTCCTGCACTGGAAGATGTCTCATGCATTGAGAGTCAGATGTTCTGGTGGAAAAGGCTGGATCTCAGAACGAGTTTGCTGCCTGCTGCTCCCATGTCATAGCACTGGAGCGAGATACCCCAATGGGACAACCTCCTGTCTCCATGCAGATCCAGAACAATAACAGCATCCTGAAGTTTTTTGAGGGGATGCCAGGCCAGGAGCATCCCAGCCAAAGCTGACACATCATGGGCATGACTCTTTTCCCTACAACGTGTACCAACTCAGCTGGACTAAACTCCCTGCCTTGTGGAAGCTCTTGAAAATCCTCATCTAAGGCAAAGATTCAGCTTTGCTTTACTCAAACCTGGACACATTTAGGTTGGGCTAATTCAGCACGTGCTTGGACAGCCCTGTTCTGCATCTCACCAGCTCCTCCTGCTGAAGGCAGTGTGGCCGAACCATGCACCCCGGGAACACTGCGGTCCATGCAGCAATGGAGCCCCTGGGAACTGTGGAAAATAATTTACTAAGCTGCCACAGTCAAATCTGAGAGACACTGTGTCACAGCCAGGGTGCAGAGGCTTTTTCCTGCATTAAAAACGTAAGTTGGGAACAGATCCTAGTGACACTGTGAAATTCAAGTCATCAGCTGCTTAGTTTTCTTTTTTAGTTCCCATGAACATTTTGCCCTTCTGGTTATGTGAACACTCAGCCCTCCCTCTCCTTCCGAGTCCGTGCATTTGTGCTACAATCTTTTTAACCCCGTGCAGGACAGCAGTTTGCCAAGAGAGGGGATCTGTCTTGAATCTAGAGAAACCACATGATACCCCTCTGACAAGTTAAAGATCAAAGGCTGCATTTATCGCCAGCCCCTCAGATATTCAGCAGGTACAATGCTGCGTGCTGAGCGCTGGAGGGGATGGGTTTACAAGGGGAAGAACAATATCTGGCCAACAAATTAATGCATCACTCAGCTCCAATGAAGTTTCATGGCAGAAGCGGACATGTCAGAGACCACGGACGGTGCTTGCCAGCTAGATAACATGTTCGAGATGGAATAGAGAAATTCTTACATCTGCCAGAAGGAATGACATGAAAAAACAACTGCGACATGAAAGACTTTGTGAAGCAGATGACATTTGGGCCAAAATAAGTTTAAGATGAGGAGTTCCATTGAGCTGTTCCTTGGGTTTTTTTTATCTGCTACTAAATATTCTGTCACTGGGTAGTTTTTGGCTCTGTTCCCCATTATTGTCTAGTTGCTATGTTTTAAGTTAAGGGTATTCGCCTGCAAGCAGCCACAGAAAAGGGAACAGTGCACCAGTACAACTACAAATGTGTCTTGACTTCAGCACAGTCCAAGGAGCCTTTAAGCTGCATAAAAAGCAATTTTAAAGAAAAAAAAAATCTGTTTTCTTAGGGACACAAGCTACATAATTTTTTCTTTGCATTGCCTCCCCTCCCTTTCTTTCCTTTGAATGTTTCCCTTTTTGGTCACAAAAAGGCAGAGGAAATAATACGAAACCAAGAAGGTTTTGTTTTCAAGTCCAAAGTTTTCTAGCAACCATTCAGAAAAGTCTAGCATCTCAAACCAGTTTTCTTTTTTAAGTCACTGATAGAATTTTGTCTCTATGTTTTTTTAATTAATTTTTAAAATACCAAAACTCAAATCACAATTTTAAAAATTGTCACATCCAGGTCAACGTATTTTTTCAGAGCCACAACTATTTGGCCTTCAGAAGGACCCTTCAAGGTCAAGCCTGGTGAAAAGCAGACTCTAGCACACAGAGCTAACCCATAGACCAGCAGTTACCTGGCCAAAAAGCAATTGGTTGTTCTCTCTGAGGAAGGCAGAAGCAGCTCATGGCTAGAAGCAACAAAAGTTGAGAAGAAAACACTGGGACACTCTGCCTTGATCAAAATCTTATCTCCAATTTTATCTTATGGTGACTCATATAGACCTCAAACAGAACAAAATGCAGCATCTTTGCGTACAGATATTGTTGCCATCTGTATTTTTGTATGCAGCTGAATGCAGAAATCCAGCCCCGAAAATCCAACCTAATTCTGTTGACTCTCTCCGGATTAGGACAACCAACACTTTACTTTTAATCTAGATCTAAAAATGAGTATTTATCTAGTGACTATCTGTTGCAACACCGCTTTTTGTGAAATAACTACCCCAACTTTCAGAATTGCTAGCAAATTCAGGTCCCTACCTTGAACACCTTGTGTGAGGTGAGGAAGTTTTCGGTATTTGGTGGAATTCCAAAAATACACTGAAAAATACATGAGGAGTCTAGATGTTAAACCGTATGCTTCCCCAATGTTTCTCTTATTACTGTTGTAAATTAATAGAACCTTCCATTTATGACCATCAGCAGCATCGGGCACACATACCAACACAGGACCTTTGGTCCCACATGCGCCACCACTACTGCCCATGATGGGAGAGCACCGAGGTCCTCTCCTCTGCTCCAAACAGTAACCCACCACCTCCAGTATCTTTTCCCACATTTTACATAAATCTCTAAGGGCCAAATTTCAGCTGGTGGGAACTGGCCCACACCCATCAACTCCAGTGGGGAGTTGCTGCTTTACACCAGCCAAGGAAGAGATGCTACTGAGCAATCATCATTAAATCACATCATTCAGGACCAAACTCCAGTTGCCGAGGGCCAGGCTAAATGAAAACTGTCTGGCTTTTACACAAAACCGCACAAGCCCCGGAAAATCAATTTTCTGGGTTTCGTGTAATTTTCCACAGGACAGAAGAGAGAGTCTTTATTCCATATGGCCTTTAGAGGAAGGTTAGGGACTCAACAAGAAAGAATTCAATTGACCTGAAAACAGAAAACAACAAGTTTCAAACAGTGAGACAGAACTTGGATTTATTGACTGTTTTTTAGCAGAAATACTATAAAAAAACCCTCCAAACCCCTGAATTGAGAAGATACCCACAATCCTCCCTCCTGTTTAGTAATTTCTCATCCCAAAACCCCGTCTTTTTTTTCCTTCTTTTAATGACTTAAGGAGTACTTTGCTTGTCAAGAGGTTACTTCTTAATATTTCTGGAGTCTCTAAACATTTCAGCTTCCCACCGGATTTTGTGTATGAGCAGATGAAGCAGAAACAGGCAGAAGGAAAGCCAATGGCTCGGCAGAGACCCACTGCAGGCAGCCCAGAGCATGCAGTGCCTTCCGAGGGGGAGACGTTGGCACGGGACTGATTTACACCCACCTGGGTCCCAAAGAAATGTACTTAACCACAAAGTGAAGAAAAATATTCCCTGTCCGCTTTCCCTGCTCTTTTATTTTGCCAGCACCAGCAAGCAGCCAGGAAAGCCAGAAAGGGGCAAGAGGCATGGTAAACCAGCAGCCTAGGGTAAGGCAAAGCGCAGTGTGTTTACCCACTTTGGTCTAGCACCTGAGACTTCCAGAACCCTGAAAAAAAATCTCAAGCCATCATCAGACTGCCAGAAGCATGGGGCTGGCCCTTCAGCTGATATAAATCAGTTTGTTCTGACTTATACCAGTCAAGAATCCAACTGCTGAGTTGTTTGGCTTTTTTTTTTTTCTTCCCCCCTCTCCTTATTTTTTCAGTAGAGCATGCTTGCCCTTGCCAAGTTGCCTGGAATGAAAAACAAAGCCCAATGTGCCATGACGGAGGCTTCTAGGCATTACCGCAACACAAATAATAAATACTGGTAATAACGCCCCCGGGGTAGGATCCCTCCCCTCGGCTCCCCATCGGAGGGTGGCAGCGCAGTCCTGTATTTTGCATGCAAGCAGGGAAAAGCCCAGGACCATCTTTCCCCTCAAAGCTGTAGACCGAAGCCCAGCTCGGAGATGCAAAAATATGTCAGGAACGTGCCCACACAGGCTACGACAGCAGTAGCATTTACACTCCCTTCACAGGGGAATAATCCCAAGGGGTTGAGCGTAAGGATGATGTGGTTGTCAGAAAGTGAGCAATTCTACCCCAAAACAGAGGTTGGAAACAAATGGGCTCAGAGAGACGAAGCTAAATCATGGAGGTTTCCAGTAAGGGAAGTAGCGGAGAGGGTAGCTAATTGTACGTTCCCAAGAGCGATTCAATGCGTGCATGCCCACGAAAACTTTGGAAACATGTTATGCAGCACGGTTATATGAGATGAACTTAGACACAACAGACACACAAACAAAGAATGTGATTGCTTTTTTTTTTTTTTAGTATTTTGTTTCTATGGAGCTGTCTGGAAACTGAGACATCATCATCAATGCTGGGAGAGAACAGAGCAGCGAGTAAACCATAAATCTATCAGTACTTTCCAAAATGGAAGGATGCACGGGATGTTCCCCAGGCTATGAGCCCTCGAGTCCTATTTCCAGTCTTAGAGTGGCTAAATCTTAAATCCCAGAAATGCCATTTCAATAAATCAGTATCAATTTGCACTGAAATAGTGAGAAAAATAGAATAAACCATGCCCCTTTGACCATGATTCAATTTTTACTTTTTCTATTAAGTATACCTTAATGTTAAAACTTTGTAAAGGAGTATTTAATACTCAGTTTTCCAATTTACATTTTTTTCCTGCTGACAGCCTTTCCTCAGGTAGCGGCACGTGTCAATGTGACACCCATTCCTCGTCAGGCACAATGCTTGTATACCTGATAATTTCCAGTTAGTAAGAGATAAATATTTGTGATCTCAGTTGTTTGGGAAAAGGGAGTGTAGAAATCTCTGGATGTATACATACATATATATATATATTTATGTGACTAATAAATTGTTTTGTCTGAAAAAAGAAAAAAAGGTTTTTTATGCTCTTAATTTTCTAAAGGAAAACTTTGATAATATCCAACACCCCCAGAAAAAAAATCAAATAGTCTATTAGCCAGGAAAAAAAAAAAGAAAAAATAAAAGGTATTGACAGAAATAAGCCTATAATGCAGACCCACTGTACTTGACTAGTAAATACATTGAAGCAGCAGACCACATCTCAACCCAAACCACACAGTATAGGATATGACAATATTTTGTTTGACATAAGGCAGTGCTGTGCCTGCAGGCCAGCAGCTTTGCCCCAGCGGTTGAAGGGACGCTGCACGCTACGATGGACCTCAGCAAAACTGGGTTCGAAGTTATTCCAGCCATCCACAAATGGAAGTGCTATGCGAAAAATAAAATATGTCAGCAGGCCCCCCTGCCTGCCTATCATCTTGAAAGGCCAGGGGACTGTTATATGCTTTCACCTCTCAATGTAAAAAGAGTTACACGGCCAGTGGATTTTGTGAGAGCAGCTGCTTCAAAAAGCTGCTCCAGGTAAACCTGTCAGAGCCAATGAGTAAACATAACGTGAGCGCAGCCGCTATACTCAGAGAGGAAAGCAATTGCATTTTCTCCAAAATAAAAGGAAGAGTTTTGCTCAGGGCAATGTGGAATATAAACGTGCAACTGTTCCGCATTAGCTGCAGCATTCTTCTTTTTACCACCCAATTTTCCCTTTCATTCTACAGCAAACAGTGGAGGTTTGCTATTGCACATTGGGGGCATCCAAACTGGAAATCATTAAAATATAGATTTCATTTATAGTGGACCTTCTGTGAGTGGAAGGAAAGATTGCCACAGCTTCCTGAGTATATGATTTAATGATGTGTTCTGCATTTTCTTAATTTTCCACATTTTAAAGGCCTCTGTTCTCTATTTGGTGGAGGAGGGATCATTCAAGAGGCACGGCAGACACAGTTGCTGGAAACATAAAATTCAGAATGCCCACAAACAGGACTTGGATAGTGGTGGGGGGAAAGAGGAGGCACATTGTAGCTGGGTCATTTATATTCTCATAAATGCAAAAATTGGGTGAACAGTAAAGCAAAGCCTTTAGTCAAGTGCCTGGCTTGAAATGACATGATCTTTAAACAAAATCCAGGGCTAGAAGGTAGCCCTCAATAAGGGTGCAATGCTGCGCCTCTTCCCACAAGCCACTCGTCAAGGTCCATGGACAACTTCTTCATTGAAAAACAAAAAATCCTCATAGCAGGATTAGCCCTATGGCTGGGGGGACAGTGACAAACAGCCAAAAGGGCAGCTCAGACCTAGTATTTTGGGGCTCCTCATTACCTATGAGACCCAATACCTTGCCTCTAATGCTCTGCATGGGACATAACTCAAGGTTCACAAGCAGAGACAGCTTGAACATATACCGTTATTCCCAGGATTTACTCTCCAAAAGAAATACTGAATTACACTATACATTACAGAACCATCATTCAGATATAGGGCTAGAAATCTTGTATAGATTTTCATTTCCATGAGAGCTGAAAGTGCAGTGATTGGCCTGGGTTTTGTTGGCTTTTTTTTTTAAACAAATGGTTGAAAAATATGGAGAGAAAAAATGCTATCATTTAAATAATATATATAAAACAGGAATGAGCTGTGCAGAGTGCATGTCTGTTATGTATAACTTAAATTTATACCCATGGCAGAATGAAATCATCACTTAAAATAAAGTCAAATGTCCATTTTTCAGATTTAATTAAGACATCATTTTGATGGAGGCTAAGCTAACATAAACAAGCCAAGAAAGGCAATATGAAGAATGAACTGCATATAAAACCTGGAGCTCGTTTGTATGCCTGAGCTGCATGACTGAAGCTGAATAGTGTAAGTGTCTTACACTGAGTTACAAGTGTTTTCTGCTGTGGTTTAACGTAAGAAAGGTAAATATAAAAAGTTATTTTTAAAAATAACTGTCGGAATGAACTTTGCTCCCTTGTTTTTATCTCTCTTGACTTCAGAGTGCTTTACCCTGAATGTAAAGCATCCTTGACACTCTAAAGCATCTACGTTGTCTACATGGGCAGGGAAGGTCCAGGAGACACGGGTACACATTGCATCCCTTGGCAAGGGAGACTTTAAATATAGGCATTTGAATTTATAGAAAAAGCATGAAAGGAAGACATGCAAGGTTGTGGGGTTTTTTCCTCCCAGCTGAGGATCTGAAAAATCCAATGGGAGGCAAGCTCAGAAAATCATTTATATCCATGGTTTTGTTAGACTATGGGAAAATTAGCATGTGTTGTGGTAGCACAAGCAATACTAAAATCACATCATCGCCATAAAAAAGACAAAATCATCTAAAAGATGACTACAAAGATGCCCTGGGGTGTGTTCATTAAGAGATTCACCAGTGCCCCTCTGCCTACTTGGTCTGTTCAGTAAAGAAATCAAAACTGCAAATGCTGAGGTTTCATCACTGGGTAGTGTGGTTTCTCCTGGAGCTTTTGTACCCCCTACGAGGGCCTGGGAACTCCAGACACCCATGAAAAGAGCAAATATTTGCCTATTTTACACCCTGTACACACAAAGCAAGTGCAAAGCAAAGTCACTAAATCACTAAAATCACTAAAATGCTGTAAACTGCCACCCAGGACAAAGATTTAAAAATTGTAGTGGTTTTCCTCTCATTCACTGGCACACCAGGCACTGAGCTGAGATAAACCTGAGTGGTTTGTAGAGGACTGCTAAAAACCTGCCTCAACACATTCAAAGGCTGTGAACCTCTTTTTCCTTATTTGGTTCCTTCCCAAAATCCTTAAAGGATTAATTTAAAGGTCACAAACAGATCTGTATCTATTTAAAGAGGGCTTTTCAGTTCCCTCACATGATCTGTTGTGAAGAATAAGAGATATTTACATTAAACAACTCCATGGAAATAGGGAATGAGCGGAGTTTTGCGGTCCCAGAACTTTTTCTTCTACAATTCCCTCCAGCTTGCACTTTAGCTGGTAAAAATAAAAATGAGAGGAGATACACAAAGCATGCCAAATTTAGAGTTTGATCAAAATGAATTTGTGCTCACCCAAACCTTGAAACCCCTGGGATTCCCCCGACGCTGCTCACTCTGTCCCTGTCCCTGCAGGTGGCAGGGCTGGTGGGCAGTCACAAGCAGGACACCTTCGCTGGAGGTGTCGGTGCAGGTTGCAGCTCTGGGCAGCTGGAAATGATTTGTGGCAGCTTTGATTCCACGTGGCTACCATACACTTAAACTATTTCCGAAATACTGAAATTACTGCCAGGCGTGGGACCCTTGCCTTCGTTTTCAGAGATGCCTGTCATAAATAACTGATGCCTTGTATAACGTAACTCACAGGTTAGCTACCAGGTGCTCCCGTGCGCCACAGACCTGTGAGATACACTGGCTCACTGGTAAATGAGAGGCAAAACAGGAATTCAAGCCATGCACTGGTGTGTTTCCTTTCCTGATTAGTGCTTGTAATTATTTTCTGTACTCTCTCTCCTCACTGCTACAAATAATTCCTTTTGGCATAAAAATTAATTGCATTGGTCTTCTGCAGCAACCTCACTCCCCAACCACCTCTCTCAATAGTCTCTCTCACTGGCACAGGGAGCACTCCCTAGGCAAATACTCCTTCCCAGATAACCTAAACTATACAGGACTGTATTTCATCACTCCTCTTTGCTTCTGAAGCTCCATCTCACTACAAGAAAAAAAAAAAATAAAAATCCCACAGCTGCTTTCCTCTCCCAGTGGGAGGGAGAGAACAAGGTGGGAGCATGCACATACAGAAGCGATGGCTATGAAGCTGGATTGTGATGACTTTACCAACCAAGCCATGAGTTATGCAGAACAACAACTCCCAGGTGAGCCAGAAACCCTGCGAAGGAACAGCCCCTCCCCGGACAGCGGCACCCAGAGACTTGGTGGGGCAGGTCAAGGGAAGACTTTCTAGGGTATAAAACTGCTCTGAAAGAAGCTGGTGGCATCTGCTCAGCATCACCTCAGCCTCATCTCTCTCATGTTTCACTGATTGGTTCAGTATCTAATTTGGGGCAAGTTTTATGGACTAGAAGACCTAGAGCATACCTAGAGCATCTCAGTCAAGAGGTGATAGCTGCTTCCTGGGTTATCTACATCTCTTCAATGTGATTTTCTGTTCCCTTCCTAATAGTTTTTGTTCCATCGTCCTGAATGAGGAAAGTCAAACAAGACATGATTTCAAAAGGAATCCACAATTTGTTGAAAACCACATTTTTCAGGGTAAAGGATTAGTTTCCACTCCTTTTTTTCTCCTGCTATGAACAACTTCTGAAAATAAAAATACTAATTCTATTTATTTCATTACTTTGCAAAAACATCATTTGGTTTTCAAAGGACTTTACTTTTTAGATCTAAGGTAATTGTATATGCTAAAAATGATAATTTGGGGTTGGTGAAGGGAGACATTTTGAACTGATCAAACCAGCAGTTTAAGTGACCCCAAATCATTACTCCTCAAAACTTTTGGGCGTGTCTATTTTGAAGCTATTTTGAAATGAACTTTTAATCCCAATTTAGGACAAAAATCACATTTTAATATTCAAATATTATTTCTACAGGGAAAAAAGCATTTCCTACCTTGCATAAATCAAACATAAATAAGCAGCCTATATTCCCAAAAAGCTGAGCCCCAGCCACTCATCAGGAGCCAGCACATCCTCCACGCTGTTCATAGTCTTACCCTGCTCTCCCACCTGTGTTAGGGCAGTGCTACGCGATGCATCCAGCTTTTTTTCCCTGCTGTTTCCTCAGTTCCAGGACCCTCTCCGGCTCCCCTGTTGTGGTTTTGTTGAGGTGCAAGCACAGTAGCTTGTATAACTCCTGCCTTTGCAAAGGAGTAGCCTTGCAGAAATGGCAAAACCAGTCTTCCCCCCTCCAAACATGTGTTCCTATTTAGCAGACCCTTACAAGCAGCTGAGCAGGCTGCAGCGCAGAGCCTGTGTGCAGTATGGACAGGTAATGGAGGTTGTCATGTAAAGAACTACCTTTCCCTCCATTAAACAGAAAAATCAAGGCTGCAATAAAACTAACAGCAACTTATTTTATGAAGTGCAAACCAATAAACCAGTGCCTTTAGATTACACAGGTTACTTCTCCTACAGAGGCTAATGGAGAGCAATTAGGACAGAGATTTCTACCTGCCCCCCCCCCCCCCCCCCAAGTGTTATTTTAATCTGCCTGCAATATATGCAGATGCTGGACAAGCCCATTACCGTAGGTCTATGCCAGAAACTCCACTGATGGGGATGCTGGAGTTGCACAGAAGCAGCAGGGCCTGTCTAAAGCCCATTCACCTCAAAGAGAAAGCCCAGTGGGGTATTTTTAACAGATTATGGATCAGAGAGATGAGTCCAGGTACAGGGCAACAGAGAGCAATAAATCTCTAACAAACCAACATCTTTCCAGAACTCAACTTTTTTCCATGATACAGACATCCTCACAGCCTGTTTGAATACCAAATCCTTGAGGAAACCGAGTTTCTCATGGTAAGCAGTTCCACCGGTTAAATAATTTCTTAGGGCAAATATTCAAGTACACATGCCTCCACACAAGGTGTCCCTCAGTCATCCTGAGTCCCTCAGCACACACCGTGCCCAGGCACTGCCCTACGCTCCCTCTCTCCCCACTGTTTTCCCCATAATTCATTCCTGCCCTGGAAGGAACAAGTAGATTTCCCCCTTTCCGCTGTCAACATACACACACATTGCTGTTAAAACACTTATAAGTAACATCCCATGTCCGGCAGAGAAGCAGAGTTGCAACGGAGCAGCTATTGCATGAGCTTATCTGAGAGCATCACTGTCCTGCCTGCCTGAGGGGAAAGGGGGGGCTTCAACATGCCAGGACCATCCCCAGGCAGTCGCAAAGGAGCCCTGGCACCAGGATGGGTGCCAAGTCACCCCAGCAGAGTGGGAGCACGTGTGCCTTTCATCACACGCCCTCACTTATCCCTGTGTGTTTTTCAGCACATCTCTAACAGCAAACAACATTTTTAGTGGGAAACAGGATGGCCGGTGCATGTTTTGGATTAATGATCTCATTTGGGTAAAAGAAAGGATTGCTCTAAAAAAAAAAAAAAAAAAAGAATCTGTCCAAATACCAAGTAATAACTGGCAGTATAAATCTCTAAGTGAAATAATGGCACCTTATCACCTTCTCCTCCCCCCAGTTCTGGTTTTGTTGTCACCCACTTCTAACATATTTTATCTTTTTTTCCCCCATGTATTTTTCCAGTACTAAAAAACTCTGCTTTTTTAAATCCTACCTAGAAAATTTTCGGTTACATCATTTGCACAAATATGTTGTTGTTAACATTGAAAAACCTCTTTGCTTGCAGTTGTATATTTTATTTGGCTAAAAATGTGCTCATGTCTAATACATCACATGTCCTCTGGTGATACTATTTAAGCTAGAAATTCCAAAACTCACAAATACCGAATAGCCAAATGTTCCAGAGCTGTACTCGTCTACTAAACATGTAATATATCTCCTCCTTCTCCAAACAGAAATAGATTTCTCTCTGATTTGTTTGATAAATTTGACCCAAGATTTCCATTTGGAGTTATTGGAGTTCCTACTGTTTTTCTGCGTGTTGGTGGGCCAAGCCCTAATCACCCAAATCTCCCCAGGAGGCCATAAATTACAGCAATGAGATGGGGCTTTGTATTCCTCCGTCCGCAGGAGAAGGCGAGCTCGCAGCAGCGTATTTTGACAGGCATGAATTTAATTCATTGTTTTATGACGGATGGGAAAAGCAGCCACGCTCATCGCGGAGATTTACGATCCTTTGGGTCTGGAGGGTTCCATCATTCGCCAGTCGTGTGAAAACAGATGGACGGACAGACACCCCAGCATATACAGGCTGACCTGGATATTCTCACCGCTGCTTACAAATGGGATCCATATGCCCAGAGATCTTCATTAGCACAGGCTTCCAGATTGCAGAAAGCACAGCTCCCTTCTTCCTTGCCAGAATAGGGAGACTAAGAGGCACATTGCTGAAGCCTGGGCTCATAGTGAGGTTCCAGGCAGGAAGATAAAGCCCTGGATGCAGCCCATGCAACCAGCAGCAGCTGAGAAGCCTCCACTTTTCCCTCGTCCATCACCTCAAACTTCAGCAATTTTGCCTTTATCCAAAGGAGTCAAGATGTAGCCGTTTGATGCTTATCTCCACAGACATACGAAACATCCAAATGTAAGCAGAGAAGTGTGTCATCTCCTCTGTTTGACATGTGTTAATGGATGTTGAGCAGTGTCTTTTTCCAGGCGGAGCCCAAGTGTAAAACACTCCTTATGCCTTTGCCTGACAAATGAAATAAGGGTAACAAACATGCACACACTTGAAACCTTCCAGACTGAATGCTTGTTGGTAGAAGAGGGGAAATACTTTTTGTTATTATTACCAATAACGTAACATTTAAATTTTTTAACCAGTTCAAGTCTGCAGGGTGCACAAAATGCATGTCTAAGCTCACCTAGTGAATCCCTTTGAGCTCAGCACTCAAGAAATTCTAAAGCTAAAATACTACTCTACTTTTTCATATTATGAATCAATGTATGTAGGAAGACATGTATGGCAATGTCTGTAAATAATGGATTGGAAGCAAGTTACCACTACGTCGAAGGTCCATGTGGGTGCATGCAATACTCAGTCTTTGGTACTGCTTAGACTTAAGCCTGCTCCTGCAGAAGCCAGCTTCTCTTCAAAACATCAGTTCAGAACTCATCAATACCCAGCAAATAATTGAATTTTAAAACAAACCAAACCAAACCCACACTCCAATCAAGAGCCTTCCACCTGTGCCATAATGGAGACCTCAGGGCTGCAGCAGCCACATCCCAGCAGCAATGGGATTCACATCTAATGAACTGGGGTGGCTGAAGGCTCATCAGCCCTTCTCACTCCCCTGGGGAAGTTTCCCTGCCTGCCAGGAGGATTTGGCAGCAGGGCATCTCTAGGCAGCCCAGTGCTCAGTGTAGCACCAAGGGTGGTGGCTCCATCACAGCTATGGGCAGAGGTGACGTCCTGGAAGCAGAGATCTCATACCTCGGCTACCCCAGCGCAGAGTTCAGCCTTCTAGGGTGTTGATTCACATCTGTCAGTAGATTAAACTTTAACAGCTTCGGCTTACAGCCTGGAGTTTTAAAATAAACTGAAATCAGAGCCAGTTTACTTTAATACACTAGCTATAAACTACGACAGTTCAGAAACTGCTTCCCGTTGTGCCCAGTGGCTGTGGCAGCCCCAAGGAGATGTGCAGGGCAGCTCCCAAAAGAATCCCAGCAGCTTTGAGGGAAGCTTTGCCCAGAGTATTAACAGAGAAGTCACAGACAACTGGTACAGACCAACCCATCAGGCAGCTGACTGGCACACAGAGGACCTGGGTAAAAATTCTCTTCCACTGAGAAAACTGCATAACTGAGGTCCTGGGAATAGACCATCTTCTCTGCAATTTAGGGGGAAAAGCTGCTCTTCAGTGACTTCATTTTATTTTCAATCTTTCTCCTTCCGATTCCTGAAGATTTTAAGCTGTGCAAAGCAGTATGCAAGATTACCATAGCAAAAATATCAACAACAGTCCCTCTTCTTCCTTAGTATATAACAACCTATCTTAGAGTGAAAAAAAAATAAAATAAAATAAATTCTCTACCACCTTAATCATTCTCAGAAACAAAAACAGAGCTACAGCTGGAAATGAATGGCTAGCACTGATTACAGTGAGAGGAAAGAAATGTCCAGGCTCCAAATACCAGCACGTAACAAATCCCTGACTTTGGACAGCCTGAACTCTCTCTTACTGGAGATATACCAGTTCCAATGCAAAATAATTAAAAATGACACCAGTCTTGATGAAGGCTGCACAGGACAAGCCTTCCTCTCGGAGAAATCCACTGTCCTGTTTGAGCACAGTGTCTCCATGCACTCTCATCACCCTCAGTCCTGGTTTGGACGAGCAGGTAGAGCAGCACAGTTGCATTACGCTCCCAGCCACAGCAGCACATCTGTCATCACCCAAAGGATTCAGCTCAGCTTCAAATGGAAGAGGCTCAGGTTCTCCAAGCTCCCCACTTTTTACATGTCTATTAAGCAAAATTACTAGAACATTAAAGCGAAAGGAGAAAAATTTCAAATAACATGACTTCAAGATCTGGGGCTTCAGAAGAATAGTATTACAATGCTCATGAGAAATACTACATCAGCAAGGAAGTACACTGACCCTCAAGTACGTGCTTTGGAAAATATTGCCCTAAGCAATATTCTGAATTCAGTCTGATGTGAAAGATCCTTAAAAAACCTGAAACTAGTTGCCATTGAAAGCTTGCAATTGGCAGAACAAAGCTACACTGACAGCAATTAACATCACTTAATATAATGGCATATAAGAGGAGCTAATGGCTATGTTGGTAGTCCTAAAATTCTGTTTTACCAGTCTGGCATTGCATTGCTTGATGCAAACCCCACTCAGACAAATACAGCCTCCCAGATATTTCCCAGGGCTTGTAGCAATCAGATACTCTTTTCATTTATCTGAGAGACTGAAAAGTCCATACTCTACTACATAAATCCGCAATATTTATATACTGAATAAAACAGCTTAAACCATCCACCGCCAGGAAATTCATGGTTCTTGAAGATATTCCTGCCTGTGCCAGCCTTGCTCATGCCTTGGTGAGGCAAAGACCCCACGCTCCAGAAAGAAGGTGGTTGCCTTATGTAGTAAACATGCCATTTCCAGATGTCATAAGCATTAAAAACTTATTTAAGAAATTATAAAAATAAACATTATTAAGGATGGGGAGCTATTTAGTTCCAGATGGAGGGTCTTATCCGAACAGCCCAGAAAGGACATTTTAGATCAGACGTGAAGGCAAATATTAATAGCGTGTGGTATTTATTTCACACTGCTGAGCGCCTTGCAGCTTGTCAATTAGGTATGTAACGCTGTGCAAATACAAACTCAGTATGGGCAGGGAAATATCTTCGGGGAAAAGATATGAGTAAGTCACATATCTGTTAGTCCAAATTAAATTGTGTTCTATTTGCAGCTCTGCTTCTCTCAGTAATTAAATAATTGCAGTTTTGCTAAAAATGGCCCTTGTAAAAAAGCATTTTCCTCACCTGGAAATGAGTGCCCAACTCATCAAAACAAAATTTTCTTCTGCTTTTAAAGGCCCTGATTATCTCCAATGTGAAATGAAAAACATCACGCCCTGTTGTATTTCTATTATTGTAATACTTTGGATAAAATATATCTGGCTATCATTTAAAATAAGAGCTACTCTCAGCTGAATACTGGCAGGCAGCATGTGCCATAAATCCTCCCACGGCACACTCACAACTGCCCTGCAGACCCACCGGTTGTATTGGGAGAAAAACAGGGAATTTTGTATTACAGTATTCCAGCATAAGGTGCTAATATCAGACCCTGAAGAAGCTATCCTGCACAAACAAGTTTCGGTCTTTTAAACTATGGCTGATCAGAGACAACCACAAAAAAAAAAAAAAAAAACCAAAACATTTTACTGACACTTGCAAAATTTGCCCCTGTTAAAAGACAGAAAACCCGGCAGCTTTTCTCCCTCACTTGCAGTTTTCCAGATTTCTTTTTAGTTAATTCTATTTCTATTTCCCCAAAATGTTGACAGTTCTTCAAAAATAGAAAGCCTGTTTAATATTTCATGAGAGATACATTTTCCAAACAGGCATGCTGAGAAGGTAAATAAATGCAAGGTTTCTGAAAAGGAGCCTATAGGAAACCATGCTTTATTTTTCTATGATAAATCATTTACTTTGCAAACGATCTATATTTTATGAATTATGAACATCAGATGAATAGCTGTCTAGCCTGTCTAGCACTTGCCTGCGCCGTTTCTTTTTTCTTATAGGAGAGGTCTTTGTTGCATTCATTTCATTATTATTAACTATGAGCTGTCACAGGAAAAACAACGAACTGGCCATCCAGCAGAAGAGAAGCAGCACATCCAGAGGACTGTCTGCAAGGACAGCCTAGCTCCTGAAAGCAAATGGACCAGACTTTTGAACAGGAAAAAAATAAAATAACAAGAACTGCGTCAGTTTTGTATCACAAAAGGGTCCAGGTCCAGGCAGGTTTCTATGAAACCTTATGCCTGGACATCTCTCCTGGACAGGGGACTTCTGCAAGGTGAAGAACATTGTATTTGTGCTCACTCAAACACTTAATTCCACTTCTCTTCTGCACGCGAAGGCAGGTGGGCCCTGCCACACATCTGCCCCTGCCTTGATGCAGCTGTGATACAAAACGCACTTACAGTCACCCAGCCCAGAGGAAGGAAGCCTAAAAGCAAATCCCTTAAAAAAAATAATAAAAAAATCAGTATTTCCTTGTTTTATATCAATTTTTTTCCAAGTGCTCAGACATCTCTGAGCTTTTGTTGGTTCCTCTCCCTGCATATATAAGCAAAGCACTTAAAGACTCAAGAAGCTACTCTTGCAGCGGTGAGGCTGGTACGAGGGCTTGTGGCACCAACCTGTTGCTGGAGGCAGAAAAACTCAACCCAGGGAAGGACAGGGCTCTGGGGCTCTCACACTTCTGCATCACCAAGGTTTTAAACTTCTGGCTTTCAGGCTAGAAGTATTATAGAGATTTCTTCGGGTAACTAAAATTAAGGAAGCTTATGTTCTGAAATCTTACAGATTGTGCTTTGTTGTTTCTTCAAGCTGCTTGTCAATATTCCCAATGTGCCAGATTGCTGAGGTAATCCCCCTTTACTTCCTGAAACATTACATTCCCACTAAAAAAAGTATAACATCTCAAAAATACTATCAAATGCTTAAAAATAGTATCAAACCCTTTAAAGCCATGAAGACACTTTTCTATATGCTGGTTGGGGTTTTTTCCTGCTCTTTGCAGATATTTATAACTCAGCCACATGTGGTTATAAAGATTTATTATGAGTCTGCGGAATAAGTCCTGTTAACTTGTACAGTAAACATCCAAGCTTTTGACTTTGCAAGCATGTGTAATAATGTGCAACTACCATCCACCTAGAGAGCAAGCCACAATTAATGCTCTGTGTTTATTTTTCCAGGGCATTGGAGTTATACTCAATACACCCAGTAAGGACATTACATGTTGTATGTGGAGTGGACTGGAAAGTGTGGATCAGAGCCTGTTTTCAGGAAACAAGACAATTTTCAAGGAATTAAAGTGTCTCACAAAAGGGAGTAGATGATCCAGTGGAAATGATATCCTTCTATGTAATGGTTTGAAGAAAAAAAAAATCAAATATGATACTGTAGGTTTCAATACACCAGAATGAAAATATAACTGGGATTTATTTATTTTCATTCTCTTGCTTGGAAGATTCCAAAGCATTTCTTTCACGCTATTTCAGAACGCAAACAAGGCCCAAGATGGTGACACATCCAATAAAGTGCAAAGTCCAACTTGGAGGTGGTGGAACTGGAGCGGGAAGGCAGGGCAGCAGCCTCTCACCCAGCTCCACCAGCAGACCCTGCCTTCCCATCGCCATCCCTGCATGGCAACAAGCCCTGTCCTGCAAGGGAAGCCCAGTATCTGCAGAGATGCCTTCTTCATGTGGCAGGGGTCCAGGGGAAAATGAGGCTGACTGGCTATGTAGCTCTAAACACCTAAGGGACCTTCACAGGAAGTCATTTCCCAACAAAAATTGGGGGAGGCTCCATATGCTTTGAAATCCACATCGTTATATTGCCCAATGGTTAATTGCATACGGTTCCATTTAACCTCTCAAAGTTAAATCACAGCCAGAACTATATGGTCTAAGAGAACTACCTGGAAAGAAAATAAATGACATCTGCAATCCGCTGAACTTGGAGCCCATCTCAGTTTACAGTATTAGTGTTTTTTAAAGGATATTTAAAACAACATGCAGCAGTTAAAACCCATTTAGTTAGTTACTGACTTTCCAGTCTTCCTCTTTGCCTTTCCCCTAAGCCATAGGTCTCATACCCCAAAAAAACCAACTGACATGTGGTGGTTTTTAGTGCTATGGAAGGTGTGTGACTTAAAATCTCAAAAATTTTGAAAGCAGACCCCATTCTGCTAAGCACAGCTAGATCTTGCAGCCCAGGCCAAGACATGAATTAGAGTTTATAGTGCTGCAGAGAGAATACCAAAGAATTAAAAGAAAAACATTTCATCTTGAGTAGGAAAATTTTCTGTATTCTCTTTTACAGCCAACCATAACTTTCATGAGATGAGTTATGCTTTCTGTTATTGGCATGTTATTCAAGTTAAATAAAAACTGTTTTCCAGGAGAGGTACTGGTGAATCTCGCTTCCCAAATCACTCATCATTCTCTCAACTGCACTTTCTGCCCAGATCATATATTTCATTCAGTTCTAAATAAAAAAAAAAAATCTCATTCTCTCCCTCCTAGAGACTGGGACAAAAACATGGGGAAGACTTATTTTTACTGCTGTCTTTCTGACGTCTTCCAGTCTATCGGTATTAAGATTTGTCCTTGTTTTAAGAAGGAATCACAGGTAGGGCAATGCAATCCTGTATCTCCTGTTAGCTTCAAACTTGCTTGCTCGGAGTCACTGGGAAGGGCTGTGGTGTGATAAAAAGGCTGCAAGAATCACATCAACATACTGGTCCTCAACTGTTAAATGGTGACAGGAGCATACTAACCCATTACCCCACTGTCAAATCTGTTCCTTCTGGCAGGATCTAGTTCACTCACTCACAGCTCAATGCTGCAACATCTACTGCCTAAACCCCCTCCCCTCCCACAACAATGCTGCAACCCTCACACAGCCTCATTTCACCCATGCTCTGCTGTTTGCTGGTGAAACCTCGCTGGGAAGAAGCGCGAGGCAGAAGACACCAAGAAACTGGGCTTGAAGAGCTCCAGATGGGATGCAGTCAAGCCTCAGCTTTAATAACGGTGAAGGTAAAGCATCAATGAGACTCAAAAGCTATGCCCAGGAAGACCTGCTGGTATGCCCTCACATCAGAGGGTGAAATCCTGTCCCCATGAAAGTCCACAGAAAACCCAAGGCAGAGTTTAGCAGAGCTGTTTTCCCACCTTCTTACTTTGAAGCCCATGAATAGAGATGTCTAAATCCGAGACCCTGACTGACGATAGAATGATGTCTATTTCAAAGCAAGATAGTAAAAAAAATCAAGGCAAATTTTTAATTCTTACTTGATACCTGTCACCCTTGTGCATCCTCACAATAATATTCACTAAAACACAGTAGCACATTGTATAAACAGACACCTGCCACAGTTCAAGCCCTGATAAGCTACAATTCAATGCAACGCTCCCTTCCAGCTCACTAAGACACAACGCACACACAGTGTTGCCTCTGTAAGATGATGTTTGAGTCCAGAATAGAGTGATTTAAAGCTGAAACAGCGTGTGTCCACGGAAGCGCAGAGTGCTATTTCCTAACAGTCCTGTTGGTGAAATAGTTCCTGCTGAAAAGCTTTTTCATTAGAACAGGCAGTTCCATCAAAATCAACATCTCTGTGGGAAAAACCTGACTTCAACATTGTTTTCCTTTATTTTATGAGAAGATATTTGAATAATTAAATGTTTCACTTTGAAATGTCACTCGAGTCCAAATGTTTCAAGGCCTGAACACTCTAAAACGTTTTGTCTAGACAACAGGGTGACTTTCCTGTAGCATACATGATTCTGAACTTGTGCCACCAAAAAAATATGTCTTGACTTTCTACTCTGATCTAGTGTGAAAAGCATCAAAATACAAAAACTTCCACCAGATGGAACTGACTCTGCTTGCTGTGAGGCAAAATTCCAGCTTTTCCATTATTTCTGTACACTGTTGCACACTTTGGGCTCCACAGAGGCTCAGAGCACTCAATGCTGGTGGCACCTGCCTTGTGTTGTACTGCTTTTGCCAGACCAGGACAGACCCAACTCAGACACAAACTCCTCTCTTTGCTGTTCTGGTGCACCATGCAGCTCTACTCCCATCCACAAATCACACCCGCTGTCAAACTCCCACAGACACCAGCCTTTGCAGCAGAAGCAGCAAGGAGCGTGTGTCCTCCAAGGTTGGAGGTATCAGCTCAAACATACACCCACCATAACTCACACTGCTCCTGGACTACAACAGCCTGATGTGCTCAGCCTGGGATACAGGAGAGCAGCAGCTCCTGCCCATGCCCCACAGCATGGAGCTGGAGAGGAAGAACCCCTGGAACTGGCATCTCTTACGCATAGTCCCTCATTTTCTTATTGTCAACCAGTATCAGCCACAGGATGCTGAGCTGAACCAACTGCCTCTCTGAGCCAGAGCTATTTTTTTTTTAACACAGTAGGAAGACAATAGCAGCAAAAACAAGGGAAATAAAACTTTACCTGATCTCCGTAATGACTGTACCTCCAGCAGTGATTATCTCCTACACCGTGTCCAGCACAAAACCCCTGTCATTCAAAAATGCTGCTTGGCTGGTCCTGGAAGGGGACAGATAGCGAAAGTGTGAGAAACACAGAAGAAACTGGAACAGAAGAGTCAGAGGAATAAACTCATCTGTTTGGGGTATGACTACTCCAGTGGTTTCAACTCTTTTTCCAAAACCCAGTGCTGGGATGAGCAGTTAATACCAGATGTTCAGCTGCTCCAGACACTTGAATGGGTTTTGGATACAAGGAAAAAAACCAGTCTATTGGAGAGTGTGGGTTTGTGGTTAAAGCACTAGGCTAGGATGCAGCTCTTGTTTCATAGCCCAGCCCTGACACAGATTTCCTGCAGCACTCACACCGCATGCCTCAGGTCCCAGCCTGCTCCTTCAAGCGTTCAAACAGAAATAAAAAAAAAAAAAAAATGAAGGGCACACCTAGGCAGGGACCAGTTTTGCAAATTTGTACAAATTGTCCAGGGAGGAGCAGATATACAGAGAAATGTGTATTTTCTGCTACTTAGATATGTGAGCTTCTAAAGGTAAAAATAAGTAATAAATCTTGGGTTGAACAGAAATCTATCTGGATGATGGAGCAGAAACTAGATCAGAGCTCGTCACCCAACCCTGACCACCTAGAAACCCTCCATCCCTTGGAATGGATAACTACAGCCCTATTTATTCTGCTTGAGCAGGAGTAAAGCTGCTCTCAGTGTGGCACTCATCAAGCTTGGTGATGGAGACCCAGCTTGGAGCACGTGAACCTAACGAGCAGAAGAGGCTGGGAACACCTGTGCACATGCACTTCTGTACCTCATTTGTGTCCTGAAAGGCCTCAAAAATAAAGATTAATCTTCAATGCACCAATACCAGCTAGTAAGTACTATATTCACACATATACACACATATATTTGTAATTCCCTACTTGCAAAATCCAGAGAATATAGTTTGCTGGTTTTAGTGAAATCCCAGCTTTATTTGGATCAATGTCAAGTTAGCCCCTGATGTCACCGGGCCATAGTCTCACCCTTAACACAAAGGGAGCTCCACATGGTGAAAATTCAGGTTTTAGGGGTGCAATGTGCGTATCTAATAGAAAAAAAGTCTACAAACACACCAAACAGGGCAGCAAAAAAAAGACTGAGATGGTTTTGTCAACTCGCCCTAATGAAGGACTAAAGTTGGTAAATTGAAATTTTAATAGCTTTACCAAGAGCAGCACTTACTTTTATTTGCCTTGTTTTCAAATCTCTTGCCAGACTTGCATTTTCTTAGACAGCCTCACCTTTCCCCCCCTTAAAATACCAGAGCCTCTTGGGTCTCTTTGTAGCCTGTACAGCAACCACCCTCCAAGCTCAGTGGTATAAATAACAGAAAAAACTTTTGTGAATGCAGCCGAGCAGGGTGGTGGAAGCTGCCAGGAAGGAGGCTTCCTACCAGGCAGGACTATAGCAAACCCTAATCCCACCTCCAGAGCTGGAGACATTCCTCCTCTGACAGCAGGGAGAGTCTGATTTCACACTGCCATTAATGAGCTGCCCCTGAGCTAATGAATAACTGTGGTTAAATTGGGCAAATGAGAATAGGCACAAAACACAGCTCAGAAGCAGGAGGCCAGGCAAAGCTTCAGCCTCTACATTGACAAACCCAGGGAAGCTGGATTTTGGGGTGCCTATATTATTTTTGAACAGCATGGCTTTTACTTTTAGAACACAGGCACCATTTACCTTTTATTTACTCTTTTGCCAATAACATTAAGTGCCTGTGAGTTATAAACCAAATACAAAATAGAATGAATAAGTCATCAGGGACCAGAAAACAACCTAGAATGTTACAAGCACATAAAGTCAGAGGAGCATGTGTGTGGAAGCCCATTTAACATTCCTGATCTGGGGTGAGATCCAATACATTTCTTGGGTGCACAAGAGTTCAAGCACCTAAAATTGGGGGGGCTGAGCCCTAGAACAGAACCAAAGGCAGATTTTCCTGGTATTTGGGGAGCTTAGAAGGACCCTCTCCACATGGCTTGTTCCCATTAGCATCTGTAGGCATGTCTCTTGCCTGGGCTGGGGGACATGGGCAGTAACTTTGGATCAGCAGCATAGGGGACAGAGCTGGTAGCCAACAAACCAAAGCAAATTGCCACTGGGTCAGGGACAGGTCAGAACTAAGCCTGCACAAACCAGGTAAGAAATCATTGATCAATATCAGACCTCGAAGCAAGGCTGTGGGCCAAGATCGTCAGCCACGAGATGGCAGAGCAGAGTTCTGCTCCACTATGCATCTAGTGGTCTGAAACCCCTTTTTCCCTCCTCCAAAGCAAGGATCCCCTTTGTACTGCACCTTGGAACAATTCAGAACCAGCACAAAACCTAACAAAACCACAACTTATTTTCTAGACAGCAATCAGAAATACAAGCTCCAAGTGAAGTGCCAGAACTTGTCATCCCCAGTTGCCTTCAAACCAATAAGAAATATAATTGTTTTTTTTTTTTTAAGACAGCTTGTATCATCTCCCTAATGTTTACTGCAACAAATATTTTATGGGAAACTAGAAGTCTGTGCAGGTATGTCCGTGCTCAGTGGAAAGTTAAATGAATAAGGATCAGCAACAGGACTTTTGTGAGTCCTGACAATTGACTTCTCCTGACCTGGACCACCCCTTTCTCCCAGAAAGATAAATCTGAGCAACTCATGGTCCACACATGGCAGGGAAGAGCCTCCATGACAGTTACCAGAGCTGTCAGCAGCACAGCCACATCGCATGGCGCGGCTCCCGTGTGAATATGTCCCTTGGGAACCAAGCAGTTGTGCTGTATCTGCACATTAACCGCACCTCGGGTGCAAACCCCAAGGACAGGGAGCTGATCTACACCCACAGCCCCCACGCAGGCCGCTCAGCCCCCAGAGGGGAAGATTTCAGATCTCACATTAAACACATCTGGAATAAAAATCCCACTTGCCCATTTTCCCCGAACTCAGAGCTCTTTGACACAGCAGCACTCAGCAATAATGTAATAAACAGCATCTGCATATGCTGAGCTTTTTTGGTAGCTGCATTTCACAGGCTGCTTGAGGTCCAAGCCTAGAAGAGTAGTTTTGGAAGGACAGAAAAGGGAAAATTATAGTTATTTTGCTAAACAGTGATCGTCCCTCCTGTGTGCAGACAGTTGATGTATTGGAGTGGTTTATTTTCTAAGAAAATAAGTATTGTGGGTTTTCAGCCTGGCTTCCCAACAAAATGAGGTTTGTGTAATCTCTCAAGTGTACATCTCTCCATCAAAACCAAAGTCTCTCCCCATAGCTTTTCAGTCTGCTGCTCAGCTCTAGACAGACAGAAAAGAGAATTAGAGCTCAACAAATTAGCGGGGGTGGGGGGGTGGGGAGTGGTGGGCAGCAATAAAATGAAACCTGGCAATTGTCCAGAGAAGGGAGACTATATAACAGCTCCCGCTAAAAGGGAAGGGACTCTCCAGCCCTCTGCCAACTGGATGCTCAGTACACATCCTGGAGAACCAACAGCATCTGCACCACTCCTGTTAGCCCCAGCACGGCCAGTCTCTCACTCACTGAGCTATCACATGGATTCGCTGAAGGGAGAGTAAAAGCAACCTACAATTCTTCTGCCATCCATCTAAAGACACAAATCTCCATGAAATGGGACTTCCTTAGTCCTGATGCCCTAAGTGCAACATTTCCCCTGTGCTGCAGGCAGCAGCCAAGCCCCGGCATCCATCAGGCAGGCAGGGGGATTTCGGCATTTGGAGCAGAAAGCTTACACTTCTTTACGTGCTTTTTCAATCCACAAAGGCAAAAATTCCAGAGACAGGAGGAAACGTGATGCAGCAGCACAGCGGAGCTGCAGGGACTGGTACACTTACACACGTGCGTGCAAGTGCACAGGGCTCTGGGCTTCTCAGATGATAGGGTCTGCTAAAATAAACTCAATTATATTGTACAACAGTGCATTGGAGACCCTGGGCCACCTTCCAAAAACTCAGTGAAGTCACTGCTCCTTATTTACAGAAAAAAAACAACATTTGGGTCCACAGCACTATTAGTTGTTAACAAAATCAAGCCTAAATCCAGGAGCCCCATATACAGTGCAGCAGGATTTCCAAGGGCTCTCAATGGCCTTGGCTCTCCAGGTCATCCCCAGCCCAGGGGACTGATGCCTTGTGCGCACTCCCAGTGTCCTCACCACAGATGTGGGTGTCCTCCCAATGCTACCAGCAAGTCATCAGCACTGAAGCACTTTGAAAAAGGGGCTGTGTTAGCAAGAAGACACAACTTAAACTCTGCCATCTGCAAGACCGTAGCCTGAAGTCTTTCTTAATCTTCAGGTGTTTGGGCCAAAGAGCTGCCTGTTGGTTCTATGAAACGCAGAACAAGAGACTCCAGCTAAGCCAGGTCCAGACTGGACTAACACATGAAGCACTGAGGTTGTATTATGCATCTCCCCTTCCTGCCAGCCACAGGAACAAGCTGCCCAGCTCCCCCCAGCATGGAGCAACACCAGCACTGACACCTACTACATGTATCTACACAGAGGAGCTGCAGCCTCCCCAACTATCAAGCCAGCACCTCTTCAATGGTGTTTTTTGGAGGCAAGACCAGCTCCCATGGAAGCAGCACAGTGACTTTGCTTCTCTCAACCAGCACCAGAAAGCCACGCTCAGACTTTCCTAGCCAGCCTGACTACATACAGCAGCCTGGACACTGTCTCTTTTGCAGCCTCCCTGCACCTGCTTCTCCCTTTTTCTATATCTTCATGTCTTACCTCTGCTCAGGCTCTGCTTCATCATCATCTTCTTCAACAACCTTTCCTCCTGCTAAGCCACCACTGCCCCTTCAGCAACTTCAAGCTCTACACCCTTAGCACGCCTCATTTAAGAAAAACCTCAACAAAGGCTGTTCAGACAGACCCAAGTGCCACTAAGCAGGAGCACAACCAGCTTCCAGGAAGGACAACCAGCAGCATTAAAACCAACAGCAAGCATTGTAGGGAGCTTCGTAAGCTCTAAGGCCACCTGGCACAAGGTGTGAATTAGATCCAGGTGTGGTGAGTGGGAGGATTAAATCCTTAGGCTGGGTTGTTCCCAGGAGAGTTTGATGAACCTGAGCTTTCCCTAGATCCAGACTAACTCCAGATGGCTGAGAGTTTAGGAACTGATGAAGTTAGTCCTGGTCCAGAGAAAGTGTGAACATGGTTGGTGCAGTCTGCAGCTCCAGATGCTAATTTGTTCCAAGCTGTGTTATAAATATAGTAAATATATAAATATAGTAAATATACGGGACAATATATATATGGGGTAAATATATGGACCAAAAGCTGTTGTGTGGGGTGTTGCCCTGGGTGGTACAGCCACACCAGAGTACAGGGACACAAGCAGGTGACTGCCAGTTCTTCCCACTTCGGGTGGCCCTGGAGATGCAGCTGACACAGGTGTCACCACGCTTCTTTATGGGGACAAGGTCAAAGCTTCCCAGACACACCAAAGCTTGCTTCAGCTGAGCTGCACGTGGCCTGGGGACACATCCAGGACATGCAGGCGTTCCACCCTGGTCAAAGCCGACCCTTCTATGGCTCCTCATTACATCACTATAATTTTGTCTTTCAACAGGAGGGCGGCAGTTACACTGCATAGTAAAACGGATACCCATCGTTTCATGGAAAATCATCTCCTTGTAGGATTTTTCCTTTCTCTTTCTCTTTCTCTGCTTTTTGTTGGTGACCACCCATCGCCAAGGTTTAGCTCTGGCAGACCGCCCACTGATGAGTTTTCCAAACACCAGCAACTCGCTGGCAGCGAGGAAGATCTGCCTCTAGCACTCGCACAATTCAGGCGCTTGATTTTTTTTATTTTGCTGGTCTGGGTGCATGTTTGTTCTTCTTCACCTTGATTCCTGAAAAGTCAAACATCTGATGCTGGGGTCACACTGGAAGGAAATGACAATCCCAGCTGAAGGTGCCATGTCGCCCTTTTGCAGTTAAGACTGCTGTTAAAACTTGTGTTTCCTCTGCAGTGTTAACAAGCCTAATATTAAAAATAAAAATAAAACTAGGAGGAAATCCAAGGGTGAAAAAGCAATGAACAGCAGCTTAGTGCTGCTGGGTAGCCTCCCACTTAATTGGATGACACATATGCAAACAGTACAAAGGCACAAGAAACGTGGAGTCCCACCACTCTTGCTTTGACATCTTCCACAAATTACCTGGAGTGCAAATCAGACAAGAGCTTCAGACAAGCAAATTATGATGTCTCTGGTGCCCTTCTTTATGTTTTCCTCCTTTTTCCACCACTTCAAATACGTGGTTAGGACTTTTCACACTGTCCAAAGTGAGGGGAGGCTTTTCCCACAGTTAATGAAAGGTTCCTGCTTGCCCCTCACTGCCTTTGAAGCCCAACACCACCCCACCCCCCCCAGCAGACCCAGGAATTTGCTGGTGATTTACGACTATTTGGACAAGTGGTGAGCAGAGAGGGGCTGGGGCGAAGACCCCCACTCCTCCCTGGCAGCAGACTCTGCCAAAGAGGGGGCCGGGCTCCCCATGGTTGCTGACACATCTCTACAGGGGCCATAATTGAATGATTTTGGTGGGACGGCTGTGTTTGCTGCTGGTGGGAGAGCACAGGTGCCTGGGCAGGTTGAAAGGATATGAAGGTGTACACAGTTTGTTACCATCACCGCTGGAGCAGCAGCCTTCATCCCCACTAGTACATTCAGGGCAGCAAAACATATCTGGGAGGGCTGAAGATCATGAGGATTTAAATAAAAAATAAAAAAATAAAGCATAAATCATGTTGGCAAAATTCATGCTTGTCATCCTCAATTATTTCAAGAATTTCCTGCACAATTCATAGGGTGAAGAACATCATTGAATCTGAAGGCGGGTGTTCACACATCATCCCATGACTCCGGAAGCCAATTTGGGAAAAAGCTGGACATCACAGGAACAGCCCCAAAACCACTGGAAGCAAATTGCTTCCCCTTTACAAGCACGTGGAGGAATTTGACCCAACTGCAAGAACTTGTTAACTCTTCCTCAGCCCACCCATCCTCGGCAGGTTTTTGACCAGCCCCTTACTGACATGCAACCGCTGCAGAGTGTTTTCCTCCCACCTCCACCCTGTAGCATCCACCAGCTCCCATCCTCCCACACTGATCAAGCTTCAAAGCCCGGGTGCTGGTTTATGAGTGTCCCAAATGCAGGTTTCAAGGCAAGGATGGCACAAGTGAGAGGCGAGGACCGGGAGGGCTCCCCGGCAGGGGCCGTGCTGCAGGGGTCCGGCTGTGCATGCTGTCCTGCTGTGCTGCTCCCCTCTGCGGCCCTACGGCCACGCTTTGGAACAGCAAGCTCCACAAAAGCCCGCCACCCTGCTGCCGTGATTTCCCATGTCTATAAACCATCACTTGTTCGGCCTCGGAGGCTCCAGAGGAGATGAAAAGGGCTGCTCTGGCACAACTGCCAGCTCACCCCAGCAGAGAGAGCTGAGCAAGTCTCTGCCTGAAGATGCTTTCAGCGTGACTCCTGGCACAGGAATTTTTGTGTGAATGTTCCTTTTGCCAAAATGGAAACAGGAAATCAGAGCTGGTAAACCAGTTTTGGACAGAGAAAAAAAAAATTAGAGAACTGGGGAATGAAAGAGAAAGAAAACGTTTACCACCGCTGGCAAAACCATGTTTTACTGGTCAGCACTGCATTTTTCCTTCAAGCCCAGATCTGCTTATGCTGCTCAGTTCAGGCTCACTTTTATGTTTCTGCCTGAATTTCTGCCCCAATTAAGCCTATATTCTCATTTCTCCCTTTATGGACTGCACCAAAGCTGGCAAAAGCCCCTCTGCTCAGCATCTCCCACACCTCCCGTGGTCCCTCACACCAGGTATAGCCAGTGCGAGGATGCTGCTCAGGCTCCAGTCCCTCCTGCATGGCTTTTCCAAAGCTTCACTTCTGTTTGCTAATATATTTTAAATCCTTGGATTTCCAGTGGTTTTGAAATGCACTCTTTGACCACCTCCTAATCCTCACCAGCTTTAATTCCACAGTTTGAAATACATTTTAAAGGAGATTAAAGTTTGCTTTATCGCTTCTTATATGTTTTAAAATTCTGATGTTAGAGTAAGGCCGACTGCCCTACTGGCAACCTGCCTCCCCATAGCCCCAGGCAGGGAGCCACAGAGGATGCTGCAGCCCCTGGTTGGCAGCCCTGCTGCTCCTTGCAGGGCTTTGGCCCAGGGAGCTTCTCCTCTGTGCCCTTGACAGAGCCTGTCCCCATCTCTGATTGTCAGCATCCCAGGTGGGTTGAGGGTCTGAGCATCCCCCATGTACAATACTCCCCAAGAAATTTTATGATGTTTCTGGCACTTTTCTCTGGGAGGAAAAGTTCAAATTAGGGTAAGACTATTTTCTCTCAGTGTTATGAATTTATTTTCTTTTTTTTTTAAAGAAGCAATAGTACTGCACTTTTATGGGGAGCTGGGTTGTATTTTGGATTGATTAGAGTTCAGGGAGGAATTTCAAGCAGCTAGCATTTCTAGCCTTCCCTTCTTGGGAGAGGGAGGTGAGACACTACAACCACTACAGCCCCCCGGGATCCCTCTCTCTGCCCATCTGCACCTGCAATTTTGAGCCCCTTTTGCCAATTTATTGAGCCTGAGCATCTCGAAATACCAATTCACTCCAGACTTGTGAGAGCACAGACATGGGCAGGCAAGGGAGACACTATTTCTGCCTTAGCTGAGGGCAAGGCTGACGAAGGAGCATGGGCCCTATCAGACACCACATGGTCCCAGGGACGTAAAGGCTGCAAATCCTATTTTTGGAGAGGGAGAGGATGCTGCCGTGGTGAGGCGGGCAGCGTGCCTCCACTCCCAGGGCACCTCCTGCTCCGCATCTGCCCACGTCCCCAGCTTCCCAATCCTCCTCCTCCTCTCTTTTCCCTTCTCGTAAGTAAATAGATTATCTGAAACTGCTGCATCCTGAGAAAGAAAAAAAAGAAATCCTCTGTACATTCCCCTTTTTCTTTCAAATAAAAGAAAATATGATATTGGAGTTTTGCACTAAAATTATTGTAATATTCTTTCTTTTACAAGCGCCTTTAAAGTTCATCTTTATGGTTCTGATATTGAAACCATTGAAAAGGAATTGTTTGTGGGGATTATTTGACTTTTTATTAAAAAAATGAAAAACAGGTGTGTTCCTCGTCATCTGCACTTAAGTTTTTAATAAAAAGTAAAAGTTCTGGCACATCACCGGCTCTTTTTTTTTTTTTTTTCATTTTCATTCTCTCTTTGGCCAAAGATAGTACACATCTTTTTCACTTTTGTGCTGAGGAATATGATTCAGAGAGCACATACCTGTAGACTTGGAAGTAGAGAGAAACTCTGAGTTCATCACCCCAAGATTTGTTAGCTGGGTCTCCAAAGGAAGCACAGCTTTTGCAATCATGCTGCCTGCCTGCCTGTAATTCCCCTTCCCCTGCCCCATATAACTCCTGGCCCTTTTGGTGCAAGTGAATTAGACAGAGGAGCTGATGTCTGAGATGTATGATGTGCCCAGAGGCTTTGGAGGAGCTGAAGAGGGGTAGTCCAGCCGCATAGCATGATCTCAGCCCTAGCATCAGACTCCAGAGAAGCTGCAAAAGAGATGAACCAACTTCACGCAGACCTGGCTCTCAGGAGGCAGAAGGCTGAGGACCTGGGACTCAGAAGGACCAGGCTGCAGTCGTACACAACATGCCACCAGCCCGTGCAGTTCCTGGTCGTGGGACATCGTGGCTGCTGAAGCTTCCTGCAGCTTCAAGGAGAGGCTGGGCAGATTTATGGGACAGGGATCTGCTGAGGGTGGCTGGAAACATCAAAAAATACCTCTAACCCAAGAAGCAGCTGGAAAGTGTCTGACACATGAACCCACCTTGCCCTTGCACTCTTCTCCAGGTGATGGAGACACTGTCCTGCTGTCCCCATCCCTCTGCCCACAGGGCTTCAGGACAGCCCAGGAGCTTAGGACATTGCCATGGGATAGTGGGCTTCCCCTAAACTCCCAGCCCCACTGAGCACCCCTGAATGCTTTCTGCAGGTGGGAGCGATCTGGAGAGCAGCCGCTCTGGAAAGCTTCTGCAGGCTCGTGGCCCTGGGGAAGAGGCTGGTTTTGGTTTGGGGATGGTGCTAACACCCGCTAGCTGTTTCATTACCCTGAACTCCGCTTCTTCCCAGAATTTTTCCTCCCACCACAAGAGTTTCCTGTATTCTGCTTATCACGTTTTATTCCATCTCCTAAATTCAAAAGGAAATAAAACTTGGCTGAAGCCAATAAAGCTCATATGAAACCCCAAGCCCTGGAATGTCTGGTGGGGCTGGGCTGCTGCACAGGCACACTGGACCAGTAGGCAGGGGAGTTCAGTGGGCAGCAGCCCCCAGGCACTGCGCCTGGGCTCCAGCCCACTCTTGGTACTCCCCGATGGGTTATTTTAGCTCTGGATAAAAATTTCCCTGCCTTAGTACCATGGTCTCTATGTCAGTTGTAGGTTGCCAGCCTTGTAGGGGAAACAGCAGAAGGGGTGATGCTTCTACACCCACCAGATGTATAAATTTCTTATGTGTTTATCATGTCTTTTTTCAGCCTGGTGACGAAACAGCACTGATGGATTGGGTCTTTCCTTGCAGGTTATGCTTTCTGAATCTCCCCTGCTCTCTGTGGTTCCTCCTGGATTCTCTCTCTCAGTCTTCCCACCAGCCAAGTGAGCTGAAATAAAATCACCAAAAATAAAAATGAGGCGGATGTGAGGCGGTGAGGTTTAGGTGGTGGAGTCTCCGTCTCTGGAGACATTCAAAACCCGCCTGGATGGGTTCCTGTGCAACCTGCTCTAAGGTGGCCCTGCTCTGGCAGGGGGATTGGATTAGTTGATCTACTGAGGTCCCTCACAACCCTATGATTCTGTGATTCAGTGAGGCGCTCAGCCCCCACTGTGTTATGCTGCAGACCTGCCCTGTTGTGCACTGCAGCTTGATAATGTAGCTGCCACCTTCTTTGTGCACATTTGAGCTTTTCCCCTGCTTACCTGTGCTGAAGATCTGTATTTCTAAAAACTCAACCTGCAGCTGCTGGCTGAAAAATCTGGGAGAAATTTTAGCCATTGGAAAGCCTCAGCAAAGGGTTTCATCTGCATCGCAAAGAGCTGGCCAGCTTTCTGAAGGACGTAAAAGAATGTGATGCACTTTCACAAAGAAAATCAGGATAGTTTGTACATGTCTTTGTCTGAAGCCAACCATGTCTAAATCCAAGTGGAAGCAGCACATCAGGAGAAAGGAGAAGAGGGGCCCCAGGATTATGTTGTTCTGTAAACACAATGATTTGACAATTATCAGTGCAATACACATGCACACCAGTATTTTGAGGTCAGATAAATATAAGTACATAAAGCAAAACTGAATCATTTTAAGATCTTGGCCAGCTCTTTATTAACCCAACTACAAATTACTTTAACTCCTCCCAAAGCTAAAGAGGGTTATGACAAGCCTTTGCTCAGCCAACTTGCCTTGTGATGTGTTTCTAATAAAAAATAGCATCTTCAGAAGATGGCAAATCTTTCTATTTGCATCCCAACAGCTGAAACTCCCCTGTAATGTTGCTGTTGAAAGAAGTGAGGACAGCCTTCCAAGCATAGAGCTCATACAAACTAGATTTTTCCTTGTACATGGTAGCTTTCCCCACTGAGCTCAATCAACCTGCTCCAGTCCAGCTCAGGGACCTGGATGTCACATTGTTCTAAGGATGATACAACCTGGGCTTTGTCTAACATGCTTGGACTCTGGCACATCATTTATATTGTCCCACAGCTGCTGTCTGTGCTCCTGCCTAGGATTGGTGATCAAAATCTGTCCCAATTGCTCAGGAATATTTTTTCAGTGATCTCCCTGGAAAAAAACCTATAAAATAAATAGTTCTTTGAGGTATGAAGTCAGGTCTGTACAGGGAAGGGAAACAGAAATATTCATGCTGTAGCAGCAGGAGAAAGATTGGGTGATACTAAACGAGCAAGTATACAGTATCACCAAAAACAAGCTCCAACTTGTTAATGAGTGAACTGATCCAAAACCAGGCAAATTCAACTCAGTTTCCACAAAGGGATCCTGTTTGCTGCCAGCTTTCGTCTCCTAGTGCTGATGGTCCTCGTGTGCCAAAGAGATGGTGCCTCTCGTGAGGTATTTGTGGTTTAAATAGAGCAGGGAAGCAGCAGGTAGGAGCAGAGGCCTTGGCCCAAAACTGCAGGTGTCAGAGGGGTGAGAGAAGATGCAGGTCATAGCATCGATGTGTTTCTGCAAGGGTGCTGGGCTCCCACCTAACAGCAGCCAGGAGCAAGGTTACCTCCACTGAATCGGGGGACTCCATTTTCTCTTGACAAAGACCTGGGTCATGGTCATTCATGTCTTTTGCTAACCCAGGCTGCATGGAAGGATTCAATATCAAGGGGTGAAACTTGCCAGACTTAGAAACTCCAGCTAAACATAAACGAAGGCTAAGGCAGAAAGAGTATGGTGGGTATTTTACCTATTCTATTCTTCCTCAGCTTGTGTGGGAGGGAACTGTAATTAACAACCAAGGAACAAAGTGTAAGATGCACTTGACTGATAGGAGACCAAAACCTCTTCACTCTTGTGACTTAATTACTGTGAGAAACTGGAGGATGGTTGGCCAACCCAGAGCAAGAGCCACGCTTAAGAAAGCAGCCTTTTGTATCGGAGGAGAAACCAAAGCCAAAGTAACGATGTGTGAGGCTCTTTGTCCAAAAGCCAAATGCCCATTCTGAGAGAACCAGTCTTTTCAGGCTATTTCCACATTATAAACCCAGTAAAAGATCATGTTTCTGTAGTATGAAACCCATAAATGGCCATTCTCTCTCTGTGCTCCAGCAAAGGCTGTTTTCTCTGGCTGGAGCACTCGGCTTCAGTTGTGCCTTGTCGTGTCTACACTGGTGCTCAGGTTTGGCCAAGAGCACTGGCCACTGAGGCATGAACTGCGGGGCACAAGTGAGAGACCAGCTTTAACCGAGCTGGTGGGACAAATGAGTGCCTGTACAGCTTGGGCAGCATGGTCCAGCAGAAAGCTGGAGTGTTGCTCCTAGTCTGCCGTCAAGCCACTGTGTGTCCTGGGGGCAAACCACCTCATCTCACCTGTTTAGAGCATTGGCTCCTCCAGGCAACGAAGGCTGATAAAAAAAGCAGCAGACCATGCCAGGACAAAAGTATTGAGTTGTTGTTTTTCTTAAGATGGTTATTCTTCCATAGGATAACTCAGCTGACCATCCCCTGACCTCAGGCGATACCCCACAGCCAGCTGTGCTTCCGTAAATACAGGTATGGCAAGGGTGCTGGAAACCAACTGGCCCAAGCTGTTTTCTTCTTAAATCCCAATTATCGTGAACATCCTAATTATATTTTCAAGAGGTTGAATTCCAAAGGAAACTTTTCAAAATGAATCATTTGCTGGTTGAATCTGAAAATCTTTTCAAGCTGGCAGTCCCCTCCAACGTTTTCCTTTGAGATTTTGACTTTTCTGCACAGTTACAAGGACAGGGGAAGTGTTTGAGGTCTCATAAAAGCTTTGTGCCCAGCTTTTGCACTAAATGACGGCTTCCTTTTATTTGTGATTAACGGTTATACCCAGGAGCAAGCTGTCTTACCTAATCACATCCCGTGAAGGAGGACGCTGTCTAACATTCACACCGGAACAGTGTTACCAAAGACAGTCAGAACATCTGGAGAGAATCAAACCTCTGAAAAATCCCTGTTCCCAGAGTAGACAGTCCTATAAAACAGATCTGCTGGGAGCCAAATTAAATAAGAGGAAGGTGTAAATGGATTCCTTTCCTCTGCCTGAAGAAATGGTAAAGCCAGTGGACATTTTTCCAGCCCGGATCACAGGGAAGGAACAGCACAGCTCCTGCTGGCAGGCAATGCCCAGGAAGGATGCACTGCTGAGGGACCATGATTTAGTCCCCTGGCCAGGTGGGTACCAGGACGGGCAGTGGGTGTCCTGCCTCCCATGGCCAAAGAGAGATGTTTCCCTTCTGCTTGGGGCTACCAAGGCTGGTGGGTCTGGGAGCTTCAAAGAGGCTCCAAGTTTCAGGGAGAAGGACTCAATATTTGGTAGAAGTTAATAGAAGGGCACCAGGAGGGAATTAAGGGGGGGATCCGGAGAATCAGAAGCACGTGCCTTTCATAGTAACAAGGATTAGCTCTGTGTGTTTTCCTCACATGAGGTGATGGTAGGACAAATTTGAAGTTTCAAATAGGGCAACAGGGAAAAAAAAAAAAGTCATGAGAGCGGACGGATTAAGCAGTGACAGGTCGTGGGATAAACAAACGGTAATAGACTGACAGAACTGCAACTCTCCCCCTTTCGGGGGACACTGTTAGTGGCAAGGAGGGGTGGAAAGCTGGTTGCTGTTTGAGCTGGAAGGGACTTCTCCATGTCCAAATTTAGCTAAAAGGAGTCACCATCCCTTACAGGGACAAGATAAATAATTACATCAGTGCTGATGGGAAATTTTGGGGAAAAAACATTCTCTTTTCTAATCCTGACTGCATTTTATAGGCTGCAAATAGGCTTTTCGAAAATAAAGGCTTTTAGAGAAAAAATCCATCCTCTTTTACAAAAAAAAAAAAAAAAAGAAAGAAAATAAATCAGTATTTTAATATATTTTTATGTGAAGGCCCAGAAAAAGAACCCACAAAATGTGTGCAAGGAATAAAGGTAAAACTACACTGAAAATGTGCACCCAACCAGCAATTCCTATTAAGCTGGCCACAGACATCCACAACTCGACCCAAATCCAGGATTTCCAGTGTTTGTTACCTCACCAGCCCAAGACCAGCCAAGGACTCGGCTCACCCTTTTCTACCCTCAGTCACTTTTTTTCCTCTTGGAAACCTCAACATTTCTGGGCTTTGCACAACATGTGGTCACTTGCTTGCCTTTGCCTCGTTATTGGGTGCAATCTTGGGACAAAGCACATCCAGAACTGTCCTCCACCCTCGGCCGCTGATGAACATGGGGGAAGAAATTTTTATGGTGTCTGTCAGTAATTGAGGATTTAGAAGGAAAAAAAAAAAAAAAATAGAGAGAGAGAGAAAAGGAGGGGGAGCAGGTCGGAGGCAAAAGCAGAGTTATTTCATCTTTCACAAGACTTTTCCAAACACAAAGGATGCCTTAGGTTGCCACCTAGTGACTCTGAAGACGAAGGACCTGCACTTCCAGAGGGTCCGCTTTGGATGAACCTGCTTGTCCCAGGTGACAGGCACACAGCAGCACCCAAATCCTTCTGTGCTCCTAAAGCCAAAGAGGCAACAGATCCCAGTCCGTGGAGGTGCTGTTGCCCGCTCCCTCTTAAACCTCAGCTGCCTGATGAACCTAGGCTCAAGAGTGAGCTTGGGCCACCACTCATGGTCTTCCAGTCTCCCTCAACACCTTGCCCTTAGCACAGAAGGATGCTCAGCTTGAGTGCTGCAGTCCAAGAGGCGATGCTTTTCACACCAGCACCCAGGGCCACCCAGTCACTGCAAGGGCTGCCAACACTGCCCTGCAGCCCTGTGGCACCAGGTGGGTTGGGGACATCTCAGCTCCCTGCCCCGGTCACACCAGGGAACCCAGGCTGGGCAGCTCTGCCTCCAGCCGCCCTGGTTTGAGCACACAGGCTCCCTAGGCGTGGGAGCAGACAGCTGGAGAAAACGTCTTTTGGCAAAAAAATGATAATAAAGGTTTGGCAAAGAGTTTTAATTTAGAAACCTCTCTTTGCTTTGTTTTTTAAGAGTCTGGAAATACGTGGCGCCGAGCACTGCACCTCCAGCTGTGTGAAATGGCCAGCTAGGTATGAAAGATCATTTTGATTTTGCGTTATGATTTCTTTTACAAGGTTTTGGGTGAACATAACCTGGAGAGCAAAAAAAGAAGCGTCAGAGGGTGGAGCTTCGGGATTTTCTCATCACCTCTCGGTTTGTGCAAGATGCCCACTGTGTCCCCAAGTCAATGGCACTGCAGAGACATGTCCCTACTGGCTGTGCGTTCAGCTCAGTCACCCTCCCCAATGCAGTTAATTGAAGGCTCTGATGGATGCTGCCATTTAATAAAGCGGTCTTTATGCCCCAGGAATGGCCAGGGGTTTTAAAATTTATTTATTTTGGGTAGGGGCATGTGTCCCCATTGGTGAATGAGGGGTGTGTGACCCACTGCCACCCAGCACCCCATAACTCCTGCACCCTGACAGCACCCTCAGCTCCTCTATACCACCGGTGACAACCCCGTGGGAAAGCTCATTCCTCACTCGTGCTTTATGGGGCGAGGGGTGACGCCTGGGCTGTCCTCCCCCGTCCGGGTGTGCACAGGCATGCGAGCTGTCAGCCACACAGGCAGGCTGTGGCCGGGGGGAATACCTGCTGTGGGTAATTTAATCCCCGCTACAGTGGAGTACCTGCTGTAATGAGGCTCATTATGAAGCTCTATTTAAAGCCCCATTTAAGACAGACGAAAAATAGCTCTTTCTGTGGTGAGGAGCAGGTCAGCGGCCCCAATTAGAGGCATGCTGCTGACGGAGGGGCTTCCTCCTCCAAAAACTGCAGAAATCCAAACAAGTTATATCTGAAGGCACTGGAAACTATCATCCAGAGACACCACACCAATAAAAACAGCATCGACAGGAGAAAAAGAGACAAAGCTCCTAAACAGGGTGTCTCAGTGCACCTGCCTGGGATGGATGGGGAATGAGAAACAATGTGGTGCTTTAATACATGGAAGATGCTGGAGAAGAAGAGGAAGCCAAGAACTTGTATCCCTGGGGAGATGGGGGCGAGGGAGGGAGGAGGAGCGGGTCAGAGCAAGCTGGCACCCAGCACTGTCACCAAAACACCCCAAGCAGGACCAGGAGCTGTGGGAGGAAGACAGAGAAAAGGCAGGTGGAGGGGTCTGTTCCCCACACCCGGTCTCAGGAGTGCTCCCAGCATGCAGGGCATCAGGAGGCGTCACCCCTACAGCACCAAAAAGTGCTCAAGCAACAAACACTGCCTTATCTGAGTCTTCACCTGGCTTGGGAGCAAGCATCTCTTCCAAAAAGTGATGCCTGCTGAGCATGCCAGGAGGAGCTGTTTCATTCCTTTGTCCCAAACAAATTTCACAGCAAATAAAAAGCCTGCATAAAGTATTTAGTTATTTGTACATTGTTCCTGGAGTGATGAAATTTCAGTTTCCTCTAAAATATTAGAATCTCCCTAAACTCTTGTTTACTATGCACGGATGCAGAAGGAGAATTACTCAAGTTTTTTGCAATAAAAATAAGCTTGGTTTTGTGAACACCTGCTTTCTGCTGTTTAATAATGCTGAGCTCCTGTCTTGTATGCTCTTCTGTTTACTCTCCTACAAATTATTTTTGTTCTCAGTTGACAAAGATAAATGATGGGATTAATATATATTGGAGAAGTCCTGGTGAACAGTTTGCTAGCAAAGAGAAAGGATTGATATTATTTCCCTCAGGTAACATAACACAGACAAACTGGATTAAGAGTAATTTGCTGTGGGGCTTATATGTGATCATGAGCCATTAGTGGAACACCATTTATGAAAATTGCTTTTTCTAAAATAAAAACTAGACTGACTTTCATTACCCTGCTGGCACTGGGCAAAGAAGAATCATTCCTTTTCAGTGAGAGAAGAAAAATTAGAGATCACTAACTGTGCTGTGACACATAACTAGGAACTGCTAAATATTAGGGTGGGATAAGAGAAGAAACCCAGCATCTCTGTCATTAAACCTGAGTCAGAAAGGTTAATTGTGACCAATCAGTAAGCAGATGTGAGGTTTACCTATTTTTCTTTTAAGAGCACTGTGTGTCCAGGGCCTGCTATTCCCTCTTCTTTGAACCTCAGAAGGTAATTTTAATTTTTTTTTAAGCTTGTTTGCTAGAGAAACATACTTCTTAAAAATGGAGAGAATTCAGATCTGCTGAGTAAGAGGAAAGAAAAAAGCCAGAGGTCACAGTCAAAGCCCTTTCCCAACTCCCAAAGCATCATGAAGCGGCTGCTTCCTTCCTCATCAGGGTGCTGTAGACCTCGGGACAGGTCTAACCCCCCAGTACTGCTCTGCTCTGGCTGTTCCTGAGCGAGGCTCACACCATTTGGAAATTGCCAGCCCTGCCCCTGGCTGCTGGGGGGTGAGGACCCATGGAGTCCTCCCTCTGGTCATCACCAATGCTCACTGTTCACACTGTGTGAACATCCTCCGGTTCACACATGCAGGAGGACCTGTACTCCAGTAGTTAATAATATTCTGTTTACTTCCATAAGTTTAATAAAGATGAGGCTAATCCTTGCCTCAAAAATGCTGAATTATATAGTATTCACAGGAAGCTCCTAAAATAACTGTTTTAAAATGTGGTATAGCCCAAACCTTTAAAATGCGGGCTTGCTTTGTGTGGCCACAGGGAGTTTGTCCATGTTGGGAAGGAGGAACAAACTCTAAAAATAAAATTGGCCAAATAATAAGTGTTCATCCATCTCATTAGTCTGCTCGATGCAAACACAGAAATCACGAGTTTCCCGACTCACACAGCCCAAAAGTCTGTCTTTTTTTCCACTGTCCAATAAGTAATATTCACAACCCTGTGGCGTATATCTCTAGACCTTTGCAGGCACCCTGACACAGCTGATTTAACAATAACCCCTTGCACTTCACCGCTTCAACACTCTTTCCTTCACAGAGCCGCCTTGCTGGGAGGCAGATTCACTCACAGGTCGCCCTCCTGCCACATCGCCCTGAACCAGCCTCACCTCCTGCTTCATGGGGGGACAGAGGATGAAATGTTATCCCCTGCTGGCCAGCGAGCCTCCAGCAGATCTATGGCTCCTGCTCCCACGAGGACCTACCCCACTAAATTGTGCAGGAGAAGTGAGCAGCATCGTCCAGGAGAGTCGCTGTGTGGGGCCAATGGGATGCAAGGTCCCAGGGGTCAGACCCCTCACCCTTGAGGTCCCACTGCCCCTCTGCAGCTTACCTGAAATAATTCCTGCATCCATTAACATCTTCACAGATCTTGCTTTTTGCATTATTTTGGCAATGCAATAACCAGTCACCAGGAGCTGCAGACAGGATTAAGGAGAGATGTGCATATTGTAAAGCACCTTTGGCTGCTTTGCTCTCTGAAGGCTTCCTTCACATTCTGGTGTCTTAATTAAGCATCTGAGGTAGGGCAGGTAAAACACTTGGATTTTGTGCAGTGTGCTTCAGTGTGTGTTCCCAAATGGCTTTCCAGAGGTGATTGCCACATCCCCCGACCCTTCCGCAGGTGCGGAAACTGAGGCAGTCAGCACGATGAGCCCAGCTGTTTGACCAAAGAGCTGGGTGCAGCTCCAGGGTCTGCAGGGAAGGGGTTTCACACCATGGTGCTTGAACCGAGAGCGATACCCACCCGGGGCAGGTACCCATGCACCCCCATGCCCTCTGTATGCAGCCCTGCATCATATTCAGGGTGATGCTGCTGCTGTTCCCAGCTTCAAGAGGGGTAGCGGGTGTGCAAGCCATCATGCAAAGATGCCTGCAGAATTGTGATTCATCCTTTGCCAAAGCACACCAGGGAAGCGTAGAGAAATCAGAGCTGAGCCTGCTGAGGTCCCCCGGTTCGCCCCACCGCTGCCCTGGGACACCTGAAGGCCCCACCATGGCGGGGTGCCGGGTGGCTGGCATCCTCCGGCAGCCCAGCATGGGCACTGCAGCTCGGCGTGCCAGCAGCGGCGGTGTGGTATCATAATTCTGCCAGCCCTGAGGGTTTTGAAAACAATACTGGAAGTAATCCCTTTTGATCTGATGCTAATCCCAGATAATTGCTTTCAGGCTTAATAGGAAAACTGCATTTTCTTGGGGGGGATCGGTCAGTTTGAAAGGGCTTTGATTTAAATAATGCTGTAGGTGCTTGTTTTAGCAGAGGGAGCTCTATTGTTCCTGGTAGCTCAGGATGCCAGGAGTAATGACAGAGGCCGTGATCCCGCAATTAAACCCAACTGTCTGCAGACATCCAGCCACTCTGGCAGAGCAGCCTGGAGAAAGGAGCCTATCTAAACCACACCAAACTTGGGGGAGCACTGAAAAAACATGCTTTTAATATCGATGAGAAATTAGGAAACCTGCTGCCATGGGATGCTGAAGAAGTCAAATACATCAGTGGTTTAGAAGGAGATGGGATAAAATCATGGCTAAACAAACATACAGGCACTTCAGGGTGATGTGCCCTTCCTGACCTCACACCTGTGTCTGGGAGGATCTCAGAAGTGCACCCCATTTTTAGGGTACAACATGGATTGGGAATATATTCAGCCTCCTTAGGCACTGTGACCTCCCCTGCAAGCCAAATTTCTAGCTCTGAGTGCGCCATAAATTACAAACCTGAGCAACCTGGAGGTGTAAAAGCACTGGTCTGAGCACTCTTGTTGCTTTAATGGGAAAGCTGGTTTTGGATGGCAGCTTGTGGGTCACTGTGCTCTTAATCTGTTCCCCCTCAGACCCAGAGCCATGCTGACAGTGTGCATTCTTTCTGCCTAGCCTCTAAAACTGCCAAACAATGGGTTTCCCATTGTTCATTAACCAAAGGTTCCCATTTTGCAGCTGTGGGTGTTGAAAAGTTAGTTATGGCTGAGGCAGGAGGAACAAGTGATTTTGTAGCTGTATGAAGGTTGCCTATCAGGGTTTTTTAATGAAATATTGGCTCTCCAAGGAAGAATCGGTTTGTGATGGTTTACTTAGGCAGTGAAGGTCATGGCTAAGGCTTTGAAGGTGATCATGGGGTTAGGTGGGTGAGAGATCCCAGAAGGGGACCCTAAAACCAGTCAGAGAAAATTAACAGAAGAGAAGTGAGTGGCCTGGGCTTGGATCAGGCTGGACTGACCAATGCTGAACAAGCCCCAGCAAAACTTAACCTTCCTCCTGCAGTTTAAATAAGTTTTTCAGGCAGATTTTTAACAGAACAAGGACAGAAAAACAGGCTGAGCCCTTGGGTGTCAAACTCAAACTGGCCCCAGCTCTTTTGGCTGGGTAATGTTTGCAGTAGGGCTCTGGAGCAGAATGTCAAAACATTTCTGCTGCCTTTGCTTTGAGGTCCTTTGCCCACTGGAGGGAGCATATGGCAAGCAGTTTGATACACAGGACACAGGTTTGAAATAGGTTTGCATTTAAACGAGGGGTAGGGAAGTGTGGATAGATCTTGCTCAAGCAAAAGAGAAATATTAAATAAATTTTTAAAATTGCAAGAAGCGTGATTTGTTTAATCCTGGGCTCTGATTTCTTGCCTTTCAAGGAGCTTTTCCTACAGGGGAGGCAGTCAGGAGGAAAACTCCAGGCACCCCAGGGAGCTTCCCCCCAATTTAGTTTAGAACTCAACACAGTTACCTTTTTTAAATAAATGGAATATATAAAAATAGATATAATGAAATCAGCTGAAATCGTGGGGAAGGTACAGAAGTCACCGAGTCCTGTGCTGGGGAACCTGCATTATTTCGATATTTCTCAAACACTTTTGGTGAGCCACACATTAGCATATGCTTCAGTTTTATCTGGTGGTAAGGCAAAAATATGTGCTGCTCCTCACCCTTACTGCCATCTTCCTGGGGGCCTCAAAACCTCAGTGATGTGAAGGAAAGATAAGAGAGGATGAGAAGCATCCCCCCAAATTCATACCTTGTCACTCACGCCCCAGTCTCATTCTCACGCACCCTAAGCTTCTCTGTCCTCCCCACATCAGAGCCAGGCACAGGCCCCGGGACTCTCCTGCATGGAAGCATCAGCGCTCGGAAGTGCCAAGTGATTCTGACCACAACATGCAGGGGGTCCTGCGTCCTCACACCAGAAGATTATGAGGTGCCTAATCTTTTGCAAAGCCTGCTGTTTCTCCAAATCTCTTCCAGCACTTGCCCATCTCTCTAGGTACTTAAATGGCTTTCTCGGTCTGTCTTTTAGCTGTTATGCCCAAAATGTGCTTTGGGTGCGTGAACTGGATGCTGGATAGAAGCAGTCTTCTTCATCCCAGCAAGGTCTTCCACTCCTGCAGCATCTGCCTCACCGCTGGTTTATCTCTGTGAATGCCTCTGCTGCTTCAGCTGCCTGAGGGGACTCAAAGATTTGTGGACAACATCCCCAAACATCAGCTCTTGGGCTGTGGCTTTCTGTATATCCAGGAAAGGGGAAGAGAAAAGAGTAAGGTTTCAGATGGTTTAACAGGACCTTGTTTGTGATCAGTCTTTCTCCTCTGAAAGACCATGGATCTCTCCTTTTCCACCTGAGGTAGATTCCCCCGTTTATTAGGATAAATGCTCACTGGGAGGAGTGTGATGAAGAGAGATGTTGAGTGTAGGAGCCTAATCAGGAGCTAGCTGAGAGGTACCATCTATCCAGCATGGTGCTGGAAGCTCCATGCTCTTGAGGAGAACTATGATGGTGCTTCAGATAGTTTTTGCCTTGATTTCAAGGTGTGTTTGATGCCTTTTTTGACTGCAGACATGCAAAGGGCAAAAAATGCCCAACCTGCTGTAGCACCCTCACAATAACACTGCATATGGCACCACTCACCATTATTAGTACAGTAAACTGAACAATATTTATTCAGAGGATTTGTGGTTTACCAGCATAGTTTAGTTGTTCGCCTTCACACCATTGCCTGACTCATGAATACACATTAATTCCCAAATAGTTCATTTACAGCTTAAACAGTTGGGTTTGTGTGTGTGCAAGAGAGAGTTTTATTTATTTGTATTAATTCAGATCACATTTCCCTCAAGACATCGCTGCCTCCACAAGGCCTGATCCAATGTCCATTGATGCCCGGTGGAGCCCTTCCAGGGAATTCAATAGTGCCTGGATTGTGGCCACCAGGCCACCATTTTCAGAGGTACTGAGTAAACACAGCTCCCAAGGCCTTTGTGAGAACGCTTGCCTTTGAAAATCAGGCCTGATACTCTCTCCTTTATCTAGGCATGTGGTTTGAGGGTAACAAGCTGCCTGGCTCTTGACAGGTTGTCTATTAAATATAGATGATGCCTTCACATGTGATTGTCTGCTAGATGTTTTCAGAGGAACAAAAGGCTCCTATTCACAAGCTCTGGCATGCCATGCGGGGATGATTAAAAAAGGTTAAGGCTTAAAGATAGTTCCCGTTTACTTCAATGACTGCAGAACTATCCCTCTAATGGCCCTAATTAAAAATTAGCCTGATACAATATGGTTGTTATAATACAGCCTGATTTCTTTTCATTTTTTTGGGATACATGTGATACTGCCACAATGGCCCTCACTCTTCAGCGGTGCCTCTCCTCCTGCAATTCACTATAGATGGAGCCAAGGGGGAATAGGCTACTGGATAAAGTGCTCCATTTGAGGGTCAGCCCAAAGCTCTGTGTCCACGGCTATGTGTAAACTGAGAGACCAGGAACAACCACAGCATACTGTAAGGTACCCCTTACTGCAGAGGAGCTGATTCTGGGATAAATCCAGGGCTCCTTCATCCCGGTTTACCCACTCCAAGATCTCTGTATCACAATTTCAGGGAGACAAGTGTAGGATCCCTCTCCCACCACGAGCCGTCATCCCGCTCCCCCCATTCCCGCTGCTGCTCAGGACCTGCAGGGTGTCCCAGCTCGAGATGTTCCCAACAGCAGCTGGCAACAGCCCAGCTCCCCATCAGGCGCCTACAGCTCCTACTCCTCTGACAAGCTCTGCTACAAATTTCCTCCCTCCTCGCTGCAGTCTTTGCTGTTTGGTATTGGCTTTTGATTGAGAGATTCTTGCAGTGGGGCCAATACCTTTCAACTCCCATTACTCATGTCAGAAACTCCCCATTGCTCTGATCACATATTTTCTTTTCCAAAAGATATTCCTAATGCAGAGAACAATCATTTTTTTTCAAGGAAGCAGCTGAGACTCTTTGCTGCCGTGAATGTCTTGCCACCACTGATTTCAGCGTGTTACTGTATGAGCCTTTAACAACTAGAAGACACTAAAGCTGCTCATCAGGATTGATGTCCCTGTAAATATGACTGTTTTTCTTAGATTTTTAGCATCTATCTTCAAGTCTGTGACTGTATGACACACTCTCTAACACTTTATGGAAAACACCAACAGGTATGAAGAAGACAGTTTTAAACCTGACGTCTAAAAATTCCTTCAAATCTGCCCTTAACTGAAGGTCTCATAAAGGTCTTCTGACTCAGAGCAAAGCCTTGAAAGAGCTCAGCTCATTCTGAAGTTGCAACATGGCTTTATTACACAATAAGATACAAGAAAGCATCAAAACGTCCCAACCAGGTGTGGCCAGGAGAGCTGCCAGGTGTGATCGGAGGAGCAGCCATGGGAAGGGAAGCTCTGCAGCTGAACCCTACCAGCTGGGTAGGAGGTCCATTTTGGGGAAAAAGCCCGTCTGTATCTGAGGGGTTTGTTTACATGTGGTCGTGACAGCAAATTAGACTTTAAAACCAGGCAGCCAACCACCAGTTGTGTGAAGATCTAAGCATCAAGATCATGGGCATCAATAGCCCACCAATATAACCCCCTCCATCTCACTGCTGGCACTGGTGGGAGGTTTCCCACTGGCTGGTCTAATGCATCTTGATTTGATGGGTACTTGTCATGCTTTAAGTTAGTTACTGAAGATGCACATCATGAATGCAGAAAGCAAGGCCATATGTTGAGAAGACACAAGAGTGTCTGCATAGCATGTCTGGTACCTATCTGGCATGGAAAAAACTTCCAGATCTCAAGTGCTCATTGAATTCGTTTCATAATGCGGTTGATAAACTTAATTGAAAACATGCCTTGCCAGACTCCATTGCTCCAGACAGAAAGGGGTTGTGGAGAGAAATGTGAGAGACGTGAACAGTTATTAAATACAGGGCTGAGAGCAGCAGCTCTGCAGGCAGTGTGAGATGTTGGCGAGTTCCTAATAGAAGTTCCTAATTAGTGCTGAGCACTTCTGAGATACACAGTTCCCCTCTTCAGGAGAGAGAACAGGAACAGATCTGGCACCAGCAAAACATCTTCCAGTAATTTTAGCTTGCTGTTGACTCGAAAATAAAGCTTAAGAAAAATGTACTTTCTTTTTATTCTCTTTGCTAGGAATGCTGTGGTTATGGCAGATCCTTGCACCTTCTTGCCCTGGCAATACCAGGTCAGATAAGATAATGCCAGCAGAATGCTGGAGAGGATGCAGCCAGGTTCCAGGCACACCTGGAGGCACCGGTGACCACTAAAGGGCTGCTATCACATCTGCTATCACCTTACGTCACTGTGCTTTCAGAGGGGCCAAAGTCCTTCCTGGACCAACTGGCCTGGGATTTAGCCTTATCCCTTCCTGATGCCTCTCCTACAAATTAAGGATGAGTTTCAGAGATGCCAAGTGGACTTTCAAGGGGAACTTTTGGCATTCAATTTATTCTTAGTGCAGTAAGTGAGGAGGTTTTCTTGTTTGGAAACCAAAGTTCCATCTCATCAACTGAGTATGGGCAAAGTACTATTTTAAAAGGTTGTATTAGGAATCATAGAATCATAGAATAGCTCAAGTTGGAAGGGACCCATAAGCACCATTGAGTCCAACTCCAAGGAAGATGGTCTTTCATTAGATTTTACTTTTCCATGACCAAAACTGCTGTTTGGGGTGGGGAAAACAGCAGAATTGCCTCCTCCTGCCATCCACTCCTTTCCAAATGAGGAGAGACTTCGTTTGTGAAGAACCCCAGCCAGTGCTGGCCGGAGTCCTCTGCTGTAGCCTGGTGCTCACAATGTTTTAACAGGAGGCCCCACAAATATTTAACTCCAGCAAAGGGAGAAAACCTGGTGTAGTGGTGTGGGATGGATATGTTTGCCGAGAAGAGAGGGTGAAAGACTTTGGAATTTATTGATTGGATTCCCGTTGAAACACAAATGCCTCCTCATAACCCATGAGTAGATAATGGCTTGGCAAACAAGTACATACTGAGTGCACTTGGCTGGAGGTATTTAGGTTTTGTCCCAGAGAACTGAAAGGAGAGGGAAAGGTGAGGACCCCGCTTTGCTCTCCAAGGATGCCCTCTTGTCTGAAGGGGGTGGGTACATTCCTGGTGGGGGCAAGCTGCTCCGCGGCAGATCTCCCCACAGTGTAGGGCCGCCGTGGCAGACCCTGCCTGCTCCCAAAACTGAAGCAGCTTCAGGTAGGATGCTTGGGCTTGAGGTTAGCATTCCCATCAAGTGCAAGTCACATGCATCTCTGCCTTCTGGTCCTTCTTGTTGCAGGGGAGGCAGGAAAATGACAGAAAAGAGGGAGGTGGGGAAAGGACCTGCCCATTAACAGGACCAGTTTCACTTGTTTTCATCCCATCCTTACAGCCAGCTTTGCTATGAGGGGTGCTGAGCTTCTGGACCATGCGCTACCTTGCTCTCCCGTCAACCAGCTTCTCTGCTCTTAGTCCTCTGTCGTGAGGGCATAAAAGGAAAACTGGCAATTTTCGAAAAGCCAGCAATTCATGAAGACCATATGGGGGAAAAAAAGCTATATCTATTGGATAAATTTTAGAACTACTTTTTATTTTATTTTGCAAAATGAAAATAATTTCTAGATAGAAAGGGGATTTCCGTCATTTCTGTCTTCTTTTCTAACCATCCCTGCAAAGTCCCCGGCTCTTGGGAATTTTATATCATCTTCTGCCCAGATTTCCTTGATACAGAAAAGAAATCATCCATCCAAGAGCACGCTGAGGCTTCCCGATCCCCCTGCTGCACCTCTGCTGGCCCGCTGGTACACCACACCAGCCTTGGGGTGCTAGTCGCACTCCAGTTTAAACCAATCAGCAACTGTAGGAGGCACAGCCGGGAACAACACTTCTGCTGTTGGTCACCAAAGTTGAGGGCAACAACTTTGTTAGCAAGCGTACAGAGGCGCAACACCAGGCTGGGTGATATTTCAGGTAAAGCAAGCTTTAGCTAAATGTATGCGCCAAAATGCGTTTCCCCAAAAAGTTGTGAGATGGCTGGTGGCTGGGTGCCTGCCTTTTAGACATGTTCACCCACTCTCCCCCTCCCTATCTCCATAGAGACACCATTGTCTGCTCATGCTGTCAGCTTTTTTCCTTTTTTTCTTGTCTTTTCCTCTTTTTCTTTTCTTTTTTTTAAAATTTTCTTTATTTTCATTTTTTTCCGCCCTCTCCAGTCCGTGTGTTTGCATGCAAATCACCCACATTTCCATCTCGTAAACACCACCTCTCTAAAAGTTGGTAGATCTGGTGCCAGTCAAGAACATTCTAATGGAGATGCTGCACTGGACCTAAATTCAGCAGCCGCTCCTCGTTGTTGTCAGCAAATCAAGCTGGTTCAGGAGCAAACGTTACCCCATGCCCACTCTCGGGATGATTCCCACCCTGCTCCCTTCTCCAGGAGGTTTTGCAGCCCCTTGCCTGCCCTTTGCATTGGCAGGGCTCTCAGGACAGGTGCAGGCAGGAGGATGGGGGGAAAAAAAAAGAAGATGAGTCTGACCTTTAAAGTTTTGTTCCAGCTATGTCTTGCTGCTGAAAGCATACCGGCTTACACAAATAACTTTTGACCTCCAGCCCCCTTGCTTGTGTCGCATCATTGTGCCAGGAGCATTTGTCTCAGGGCTGTGACACATGGCCTTTTTGTCTGGGGGTGCAAGTGAAGGCTGGGGCATTGCGGCTGCCTAGGTGGTGAGTTATTAGCACGCTGGCTTCTCCTTTAGCAGCCCCTCTTTGTGGATGCAGGAGTTGACAACAGAGAATGCAGCTGTACGGAAAAGAATTAAAGAGTTATTAAAAAAAAAAAGGGAAAAAAAAAGTTCATTGCAATTTTTCAGTTCTGATTGCAGGCAGAGGTCTGGGAGGCATCCCTGTGGCTGTTCGGCGGCAGAGTTAATGCTTTCATCCCATGGAGCGGGTTTTCAGCGGGGTTAAATTAGTGGGGATGCAGTGACATCCATAGGGCTACACTGAGTTACACCATTTTACGAGCTGACCCAGGGCCCTTTGGGGAATGGTGCCAATTTACACCAGCTGAAGGTCTGCCCTTTCAGCATCACCACTGCAAGAGCTGCCACAAATAAACATCTTGTGCCTGCACGTCAGGCTTGTCTTATCGAAACACTTGATTTGCCTCGGAAAACGTTCCCAGCGTTCGCCGCCATCCTCCATGCAAGCAGCCCACGCCTGGGCTGCTGGAGGCAGGAGTTATAGTGCCAATCTCAGCGAGCTAATGTGATTCATGCCCACCCAGGAGGTGGCTGGAGGCATCCTTGCACAAGAGGAATGTGCCTGTTTTCAAGACAAATATGGTCTTCATAACTCAAGGGGTGTTATAAGTTGCTACCAGAGCAGGAGTGGTGTGATGTGGGGGCTGCATCCCCTGCTAAGTCCCTAAGCGGGCAGGTACTGTAGCTACAAAGGATGAATAAAGGCACTTGTGAACCTGATGAGGGAAAGCTGCCTTTCATAGCACATGCCTTATGGGTGCAAAGGGCTGGGATAAGGCCAATGTTTCAGAGGGCCTATTTCAGCCCTTCAGAAGCAGCAGGAGACGCCGCCTCTTCTCTTGGCTTGCTGAGAGCCGCAAGCATCTTCAAAGAGCTGGAGGAATAGGGGTTTACAGGATTATCCCTAAGCACCTGCAGACCTTTTTGAGCCTGGTCTGTGGCTCAAAATGGTATGATTCATCAGTAACTTACACCCCAATTAGTCGGCAACTGCTTCTGGTTTTAGCAACGGGCTGTTGGCTTGCACTGCTGGGGAGCACGATGCCACCGCGGCACGCGGTCAGCTCACTTTCGCTCTGCCCCAAGGCAACTGTGTTGTGCAATGGGTTCCCAGCTCAGCTTCCAGCTGCCCCTCCGCTTGCCTTATCAGACACCTCTCCCCACCTGCCTTTTCCAGGCTGTGCATTATTTGTTGTTATTTTGCCATGTCCTTCCTCTCCTGTTTCTTTCATAAATTAAACATCATCATAATTTTCAACCTCTTTTTTCAACTTGCTTATATTAGGTCCGTAATAAGATAACATCGGCTTTAATTTTCTCTGTTCTTCCTTCAGACTCAGTATATTCCTCAAAAACCAAACCCATTCTTTCTGAGACCCCGGGCACTCTGCTGTTGGTATGATACTGCCTTTATGAGTCACTGTAATAGGTACAGTACCAACCTTACAACATAAGCACATAAGCTGCCTGTTATTTCTCTTTTTTTAATCCTTCTAAAAGGATTATTTCAAAGCCAATTTTTACAATTGTGTCCCAGATAAAGAGCGTGTCCCCCAGGGGTGTTTAGTGAGGGGAGCAAGGAAACCATGGCAAGTATTGCATGCTCGCTCACCATGGTGGTCAGAGCATCCCACAGCTCTCCCTGCCAACCTAACAGCTGTAATGATGCCCTGCTTTCCCAAAGGTGGCCTCCAGCTCCTGCCTCTCAGGATTGCATCTTGCTAAGGTGATGCTGTTGGCCATCGGAAATCCAGAGGAACCCTGCCGCACAGCAGAAAGCAAATATTTTGTTTGAAGGTGCCCCCCAAAAAACTCTGAGCCATCGCAGGCCACTGCTTGCATGACGAAGGAAAATAAAGATTATTTCATAAAAGTCAGACACGTTTAATTTTATAGCATTTAAGTCAGCGAAAATGCATCAGACAATTATATTGCACTTAATACTCGGATAATGGAACAATGAAAGATGTATGTTTGCATTTTGTAAAATTAAACTGTATGCAGCTATTTATCTTTTACCTTAATTGTTTGAGCTTGTTTCTAATGTAAACTGTTGTAATTTTAAATAAATATAATAGAAAAAACTTTCCTAGGTATCGGAAATCCAGAGTAAATTTACTTTGCAAATAGGCTTTGTTAGGTATGTTTTATGCTGAGGATCTTGAACTGACACTTTCATTCAAAAATATTTTGAATACTTCAGTGGAGGCTCTATCATTCCTAGTAGGCAGTGGAGAGCTTCAGAAGAGGAGAGCACCTGGCTGGGTGAAGGACTGCAGGTGAGATGGACCCCACAGCAGGTCCGGCATGCTCATTGACCAAGGAAGCGCAAGGCTGTGCTGGATCCCACAAACGAGGTGTATCGGCAGCCCCAAGGCTGGATCCTGCAAACAGGGAGCCCCATGCCCAAAAGGCTGAAGCAAGCTGCTGTGGATGGCCAGAAACCTGTTGGTCCTGGTTGCTCCAGCTCTTGACTTGTTGACCTTCACATCGCTCTTCTACAGGAGACACATAAAAATAGGACCAAGGCAAGGCGGGGCCTGTTTTACAGGTCTGTGTCATATGTGATTTGGGTGGTTGAAAGCGCAGGACTCCAGGTCTTTCATCTTCTATTGCACCACAGCCAAATATTAATGGTTTGGAAAACATGCCCAAGCGTGTCTTCATGATGCCATTGGGTATCTGAATGCTCGCTTTGGTTTGGGCAATGACTTTAGGACTCCCAGCAGTGAGCAGTGATGCTAAGATAACTTTTTCAATGAAGTCTATCATCATGCCATGTAAAATCCCAATTATCTGTACTGGGAAAGTACAGTTACTGCTTTGTAGCTCTTTGAGGAGTTTTAGAGATGATCTTGGTTAAGCCCAAGATGTTGAATAAGGAGGTGAATGCAAGTGTTGACTTAGCCCTAAGGGGTTGTTATAAATGTGTCTGTTTGTTTTTCCAGTACCTCGAGGGAAGGCTCCAACAAAGGAAATGCGCTGGGTTGAAAGGTAACTCAAGTGATTAATGACATATACATTCAGCATGACGTCTTTATCACGGGGTGGTCTTAGTGATTTCGAGTTGAGCAACCTGGGAAGTGGAAAAAGAGGTTGTAAAAGTGAAAGCCCCGTGAAAATTAATTAATTGCTGAAACAAAAGTGTCAGCCTTCCTCACATACCTGGAATTTGGTGGGCAGTCCCATCTTGCAGGGTTCTTGCGGCAGCTCTGTAAATCATGACTGATGTTTCTTTCATAGCGTGCAGTGAGTCAAAAAAGGTAAAATAGGAATGCTGGTGTTGGTTTGGGCTTGTTAGCTGCATATGCCAAGAGGATTTTTTTGGATGACTGCAGCCCTCTTGACAAAGAGAATTCAACAGGGGGAGTTTAAGCTGGGTCAAAATGCAAGCAGATGTGCCCATGGGTTGACTTGGACCCGTTAGCTCAAAAGCTTTTCTGTGGAGATTCCAATTACCGGTTACTGTAACCAGATGCTCCAGCAGGGCCACTGGGGCAGGACTGAGCTTGTACACACTGGGTACAGGCAATTCCAAAACCTGATCCCAAAGAACTGCATCAAGTCCTTTAGAATCATAACAACTTGGCTTTGGGGTAGATGGCCCTGCTTTTCTTAGAGCAAGGATCCCAGACAGTCAGATGTTACCATTGTTTTCCTTAGTATCAGCAATGTGCATGGCAGAAACAAGAAGGTGCTAGGAGGAAAATACCCTTGAACATCAGCTTTGTAGGGAACAGGCAAATTCTATGCAAATGAGGGCCCCCATTATCTCTAAGATGGCATAAAACCATTGAACGCCCTTCAGAAATTTCCTCTGGAGGCCTCTACTGAGCCAGGGCCCTGCTGCTGAGATAGCTCTCAGCAGCTAAAATGATGCTGTTCATCCCTCTGCACTCCCTCGGCAGCAGCTGCTGCTCTTCTTTGCCTTTGGTTCCTTTAGATGGCACCATCCTCCTGCGCTGGTGCTGCGCTGGAGCCCATCTCAATTAGTATTCACACTGCAAAAAGAGGAAAATTCCTTCATTACAGGGTGGCGAGTAGCACGGCGGTAATTGCGGTGGTGTCAGCAACTCCATTATAAGCCCTGGCTTCCACCACGGGGGAAGGTTCACGCTTGCGATGCTGAAAGCCCAGAAAGCAGCTGCCTTCCTCCTTTTTATAGGTATCACTGGGCAGGATGATGCTTCAGATATGACCTTCCCATATGGCATGAGCAGCCTATGGGACCAGTCCTGGTCTGGGGAGATCACTACAAGGTGTGAAAGCCAGTGGGAGTACGCCAGCTTCAGAGCTGGGCTTTCCGCTGTGCAGAAATGAGAATGGGCAGCAAAGGGTGTCCTGGGCCATGGGGCCCCATCTGGAGCCCACTGAGGTGCCAGTGGATGTGCTGAGCCAGGGTGGCCATGGTGTCCTCCAGGGCAGACCCACAGGGTGAGGAGAACCTGGCCCCATGCACGCCTGTGTTCTGGGTGTTCTCCATGGAGCTGAGGTTTGTCTGGTCCTCCCTCTATCCGGCTGCTTTGGTAGCAGATTTTGAGAAAGCTGCCTAGGAGCAGCAGGATTAAAGCAGAGCGTTTGGACCATGGTAGATGTTGTTGGTCTATAGGAACCATCCTCACCTGAATTAATGGGCCTTTCTTCATTGGGTGTCCTCTTGATTCCCGCCCTGAATCTGAACATCAGCAAAGCCCAAATCCTCCTTTAGCAAATACCATCTTGTGCTCTTCACTCTGGGAAACAGGCTCTTGCCTTTCTTGCTGGGAAAGTAGATCATCTCTGAAGAGCACCTGTAACATCATCATCGCTAGGGCCCATCTGGCAGAGCCCTCGCTCATACCTTGTCAGATTAAAGCACAGAAATAGCAGGTATGACATTTGCAAAGAGGATAGAGCCATGGCGAGTTGCCTTTGTGAGCAAAGGGATTCAAAAGGAGGGGAAGTCTAATGCGGGCAGGTTTTGCCCAGGTCACTTAGGCTTAAAGAGAACAACTGAGCAAGCATTGTGCCGAGGCAATTGCCCACCAAAGGAAAACCAGGAAAGGGCTGTGGGTGCTGGTACCTGCCCTACAGCAACCCCAATAAAGTGCAGGACCAGGTGTGCCAAGGGGCAGTCGTCCCCTGGGCAGAGAAGAAGAAAGTCACAGTTTTATTTCCTTCAAAAACTCCTTTTATCTCTCTTAAAACCAAAAAACCATTGTAATTTTGGAAATAATCTCATTTGTGATTCAAAATTTAGGGGAAATGTGGATAGCACAGGAGCAGGGAACCCTGTGTCTTTCTCCCAGTAGCTTTTTACCCCTCCTGGCATTTTTTTATTTAAATCTAACATCAGAATCAACAACATGTGAATCTTTTTACCCAGCAGAATATGATATTCCCCAGCTAGGGAGGATGCGTCCCCTGTCTCCCCTGAAAGGCAAAATGCCCCTTCTGCTAATTCTTGGCTGCCCTGAAACAATGCAGCAGCGGGGAATTCCCGGGGTCAGCCCAAATCCCTTGTTCTCCCAGCCTGCTCCCGGCCCCCAGGAGCTGCAGCCTTGTTCAGGCTTTTAGAAGTGCAAATAATCTCTATAAATGGGGGGAACAGATCAAGCGATGGGGCAGGAGCTCTCCCCACGCAGCCTGGGAGAGCACGGGGCTGTCCCAGGGAAGAGCTGCCTCTCCCTGCTTTTTCATCTGCTTTGGTTTATTTTTCCTGCATTTTTAAATATTTTTTTTTTCTGTTTTCTGTTGAGGGGTTAGTCTGGGAGCTCTGAAGCAAGTGGTGCATGGGGGCTGTAGCTCCATACGTTATCATGGATCTCAGTGCTCTGCCTCCGTGCCCATCCCTGTTTCGCGGTTCCCCGAGGGGGATTGAAACCGTCCCTCATTAAATCAATGCTTGTGAATTAAAAAAGGTTCTTAAATGTGTTCTCGGCCCAGGTAAATGGTAATTTCAAAATATTGCCATTACAGCTGTGGTTTGGGCTGTTGTTAAAGCAGGAATCAGCCCCAAATACATGGTGTGGATGCCAAAGTCTGGGGAACCAGGATGTCACCCAGAGTTCGTATGTTTTACCCATGTTTATACTGCCTGAGAGTGAAGGGTCCACTTGTAGAGTAGCACTGACAGAATAGTTCCAGCAATCCAGCCCCTGGAAATGCAGTTTCTAGAAAGTCAAAATAAGCATTAAAATATAGATGTTTCTACTAACAAATAAGCAAACTCCACTAATAACCCAACCCGCAGCAAGACCAGCGACCCTGCACGAGTCGCCTTTATTTCCTTCTGCCTTTTGTTCCCCTCCAGCCTTTGTCCCTGACGAGCCCACTCTGCTCCCGGGGCCGGGCTGCCGCTGGAGCAGCCAGTGCCCGGGCTCTGTCAGGAGCAGCCACCGGTGGGGACTGCCACGGGGGTACCAAGGACCCCTGCCCTCCCTTCCCTCCCCAACCCAGGTGGTCCTCCAGCTTTTTTACCTTGACCAGGTTCCGTATGGAGCCAAATCAAACCCCTTGCTCGCTGCCTGCTCCTTCCACTTCAGTCCCGTGCCTTGCGATCAGCTCTGCATTTCGGGAGAGAGCCCACAGCATCATTGCAATAGCCGACTCATTTAGTTACCTGGAAAAACAGATTATGCTTCCTCTTGCTTCTGTGTGTCCGTTACAATTACTTTCTTATTTATTTGTTCAGTCGTTTTCACTCGTCTCTCTGTTAAATACACAAAGTCATTCATTAAGCACCACGCTCTGCTTTTTGACCCTTTATTAGGCATCGCTTAGCTGACAGCAGGAGAAAATCGCCGTTCCTTTCTACATTTATTTTTCCTTTTGGGTGATTCGATGGAGCAGGGGAAAAAAATACTCAGTGTAGTTAAAAACGCCTGGAAGTATTTTTGTGCCGTGGAAGAATTCCCATTAACCATTAAAGTTTCGTATTTCTTCCCAGCAACTACAAACCCCAGGGCAGCAGAAAAGAAAGAAGGGGCTGTCAAATCATAAGTGCAACCTGAAGTGCAGTTATTTGTAGGTGATGTTGAGTAAAGGACAAATGTAAATTTAGGGAGAGTGAAAGAATAACAATTGGAAGTTCAAAATGAATTGTTAAAAAATCAAAATACCAAATGTAGCATTTTAACACAATTTTGGCCAAATAAATTTGCCCTCCCCCCATTAATGCCCCCCGCCTGCTGCTGCACAGAGTTTGCAACTCCTCAGATTTTCCCTTGAGCTTGTGGCTGGAAGAAGGAGCCGTGATTTAGGGAATGGCCTCGGTGTGAGAAGCTCCTTCCCTTTCCCACCCGCTTGCCGGCTACAAAGCCGCAGAGATTTTCATTTTGGAGTCGATCGGAACAATTTTGTCCCAACGACCCTGCTGTCTAACCCTGTTTGCTGAGTTACGCCGGGTTTGCTGACAACTTCTACTTGAGTAAATTGTATTTAGACAACAATATATTTCATTCAGGTCTTTTGCAATGTCTGGACCAAGGTCAGTTTTATATTCTACTGAAATCATAAAGTGACACTTGAGATAAACAGAATGTTTACTCTCTCCATGTGAGCCGAAGCTGATATGTAAATTTATCCTTATTCTTTCATCAAATTTGCATTTACCCTCTTAGTCAAACACTACAGGGTTCCAAATCAAACAGCTTTAATGGTGGTCAACCCTTTATGACCGATTGCCATATCAGAGAGAAAGAAACAGCAATTTAGATTAAAATGAAAAGAGTAACACAACATAACGAGCGTCATCCGGTTTGCCATAATTGGATAAACTTTTCATACGAGTGCCTGTGTTTGGATGCTTGGCTGCCCGGAAAGCAATTGCCGTATTCTCCCGGTGTTGTTCTAGTCCCTTTATCTGCCCCGCACAGACCGTCCTCACCTGTCATTATTTTTTCCTTCTGATCAAACAAGCCAAGTGCCACTAAACAAATTCTGGCGTGGGGTTTTCTCCTCCCTTGCATTTACATAAAAGAAGGGGACTTGATTCACTGCAACAAGCCGTCGGGTTTCCTTCTATCTTTAAGGCTCAGGTCAGGATGGAATAAAACAGGCAGGCTTGGCAGGGCAAATAGGAAACCCGATGGTTGGGTTTTCAGGTTCGGTTGTTTTTTAGTGAAGGATTATATTATGACGGTAGGCAACTTGTTTCCAGGAATTGCTTCCTGCGTGTTACAAACGTGGCCCGATACCATGGCGATGGGCTGGGGGTAACAGCCTGAATGGCCTTTGGGCAAGAACTTATGCCACACCTGACCATAAAATAACAGACAAAGAAACACAACCAAGGACACAGGATGACAATAGAAATCATCCAGAAAAAAAAAAAAACCTAAAAATAAAAGGAAGATTTTAGCTTCTGAGCACATAAATATGGGTTTTATGAAACAAGGGGGGTGGTTTCTGTGCCCTGAACATCCCACGGCACTAAGCTGAGACCCCACAACTCATTTCACATGTGCCTCAGACCCATGCTTCAGAGGAGCTTATTAAGCATGTACCCAAAGGAAAAAGGGTGGCGTTTTTTTTGGTCACAGCTAACCCTTGGGGGGGTGCTAACATTTTGGCTGGTCTGAGGAACGAAGGAGCAAAGGGGTTTGAGGCCAGCGCCCGAACCGCAGCAGCCCAGGCAATACTGCAAGAGTGCTGTCTCCGAAAGGCACTCCCGGGATCTGCCTCCTGCGCCAGGCAGAAAGAAAAAGAAAGGAAGGAAAGAAACCGGAGGCATGTTCGGCCACAGCTTTCGCTAGGTAACGTCAGGTTTGGTGCCTGGAATGCCGGAGTCACCGAACGGCTTCATCCAGCACCACTGCCGCACCGGCGCAGGCTATGCCCAGCTGCCGCTCTTCCCTCCCTTAAACAAAACAACCACCAAAACCCCCCACAACTAAGGCAAAGAAAAAAGAGAGAGAGAAAAAAAAAAAAAAAAAAAAAAGAAAAAGGGCAAAAAAAAAAAAAAAAAAAAAAAAAAAAAAAAAAAAAGAAAAAAGAGAAGGGCTAAAAAAAAAAAAAAGACTAAAAATATTTAAAGAAAAAAAGCAGGAGGAGAAGGGAGAAAAAAAAGAGAAGAGAATTTTTCCTTTTCAGCGCGGCTGTCAAATGGATATCTTATAGTGGGAGGGCTGGGAGGGAACAGATATCTGCCTCTCTCCGGAGCCTGCAAGTATTTCTGCCATTCATGAAGCCAAGGGATGCCACACACATTCTGTTTGTTCAACATAAGCAAACAGATTGTAAACTGGCTGATAATTTTTGTACTGACAATGTCATTTACAGCTGTCAGCCTTTTGTCTGTCATGTTTGCTTTATTCAAATATGAACCAAGTGGACCTCCCTTCCACCGCTTTCTTCTGCATTAAAATCACATCAATTCCGTTCCATTCTGTCTTATCTAAAATTCATTGGAGGCCAATCACTTGGATGAATGCTTTGGGGTTTCCATGGAGGCAAGAAGTCTAGTGTGGACTTCAGGGGATTAGGAAGTTTCAGATTTAAAGCCTTGAAGTGCACGTTTCTTTCAGTTCTTTCTTTTGATTGCAGAGGAAGGGGAAAGAAAAAAGAAAAAAAATCAGGAAATTTCAAGATAATTTTATTTTTACAAAGCGCCCCAGCATGAAGCAATCCTCCCTTTGGGCGCATGTGCGTGCACGTCTGGACACGCTCATCTGCTGAGCTTTTGCTTAAGCACAATTTATGGCCGTGATCTTTCCAGCTGAGCTAAAAGGAGTATACTGTACCGGCATCTATTCCCCCCCAGCATCCTCAACAGGATGCTTGCCACCAGCTCCTATAATAAATTCAGGCCCGTCTTCAATTAGATTGATTTGGATCCAGCTGCTTCCCATGGTGCTGCCCGCAGGTCTGGAAGCATCTCCCTTTGTTAATAGAGGTCACGGCACTTTGTGTTAAATAATTCACATCAGACTATCTGTCTGTCTGTCTGTCTGTCTGTCTGGGGGCAGCTGCAGATGTTGCCCGTTTGTGCAGAGGCTGCAAGCCCCATGCTCACCCACGCACGCACCTGTATAATAGATAGTTGTGCGCAGAGGATATTTATTTTGTATTTGTTGCTCAAAGCGCTGATCTGATGTAAATCAGGAGGGAGGCGGTGCAAGCGGGATGAATTTCTGTTGGCTTGCCCTGTTTTTATCTTTCAGCCTTTTAATATTGTTTTTGTTTGTGGGTTTGATTTTTGATGCTGGGCACTGTTTTGGAGCTGGTTTTCCTGGGCTATTTGAGAGCCAGACCCCTGCTGTCAGTCTCGGGTTAAGATAGCCAACAGTGGAAGTAGTCAAATCACAAACAGTGCACCTTGTTTTTACACATTGTGGGCAGAGAGGGAAAGGAACCATTTGTCCAGGGAAAGCCAGGGCTGGGGAGCACCCCTCCTGGGTGCACCTCCCTTTTCTGCCTGTCCCAGGACGCAGGTGACAATTAAAGTAATCTTTTGCCTGTCTTGTTTCATCTTCCTTTCCCTATGCATAGTGATTAAAAAACTCAAGTCAAACCTCAAAGAAAAAAAGGCCTAGACTGGTTTGGTAAGTATGGAATCTTAAAAAAATGTGTGCTTTTTATTTACCTTTTGGGTCCTGAAACTTGATAAGTGCTTTTCAAGCACAGTTTGGAGCCCCCACCACTTTGGCAGGAGCACAGGTAGCCATGCAGGGAGGCAGAGCCAAGCTTCCCGGCACAGTACTTGTCCCCAGGACTGGAGGTAATGTGCCCACCAAGCTGCCCCAGCTCTCCTGGCACTCCTACAGCAATGGCAATGGCCATGGCACTAGCAATGGTGATGGCAATGTCAAAGATTGTCTCAGGCAGCCCCACAGCTGGTACTGGCAGCAGAGGTTCCCCTACGAGCCCATCTTCTTAACCTCCCACCAGCCTACGGGGCGTACATGGTCAGGTCAATCTGGTGGTGGTTCTGACCAGGTTTTGGGGCTTTTGGAGGAAGGCTGAAGGGTTTCTCTCTGACAGCCCTGTGCCTGTGGCTTCCTTGGAGCTCCACAAAATACATCTCAGTCAAAACTAATATTGCAATGACCCTCCTCACTGATGCAGATTGAATGGAGAAAGTAAATGCCATTTCTATCAATCCAGCCAGCTTGCTGCTTCTCCTCGATGCCCCTCTATAACCCCACTTATGTGTTAACTTAGCGTTCAGTCAATAAAGCCTACACACACCTACAAATACACAACACACATCAACAAACAAACAAGCCCAAGCAAACAGGCAAACAAAAACTAATCAAGACATTTTTCTCAACATCTGAGACAGAAAGTAAGGACTAGTGTTGCATTTATGATTTCTGCTTGTAAGTACTGCTAAGACACTCACATACCAGGTGGTGGGATGGTCATCCTGGCCAATACTAAAGGTCCTTCCTGGGATTTCTCATGGTCCTTGCCTTCAGAAGCTCCATGCTCCACTGTGCCACCTGCTTATACAAAGGGGTGGTGCTTTAACTGGTGGTAGGATCAGATGCTCTTCCCCATCACATTTACAGTTTGCTCATTAGTAAACATATTCAGCTAAGATTTATGACATGACACAAGAAGGTGAGGTGGCAAGTATAAAACCCACCCATCCACGCAAACACCTTTCCACACTGAAATTTCCAGGCAGCAGCCACACTACTGGTAGCCACGCTCAGAGGTGATGCACCACATCAAGGATGGGTCATGCAAAAACAGGACGTCAGCTCTGGCACTCACAGACAGCATCAGGGGTCACTTCAAGAGGACCCACCTGCAGTAGCAGAAGAAATTTTAGAAGAGGTTGGAGTAAATCAGCACTGCAAGGGGAGGCTTCATGGAAAAGTCCCCTGAGAGATACTAAGTGTGTACAAACTGCTTCTGGATTGAGAGGTCCTTTCTGAAGCTCAAGGAATATTTAGGAAGGGAACCTCATGGGCTCACCCTCTTCTGACTGCTTTCCCTGAAGCATCTGTCTTGGGTTACCGTTGCATGTGAGGCAGGCTGGAGGGACCTCAGGTGTGATGCTGATGGTACCCACCAGGTCTCTCGCCCCATGCTGCAGGGAAGGGAACTGGTATGGAGAGGATTTAGGTGCCTGGGTGCTTTGATGGCTTCGAGCTTTTTGGGGATATTGATAGGGAGGGTAGGGGTAGCTATAAAGTCCTTGTAAAGCTCCCAGTAAAGTTATGTCCATCTTGCATTGGATCAAGGTTAACTCAGTTGTCAGGCTCTGTTCCAGGTCAAGACCATGAATAACTGGGCTGAGGGGCTGGGGGACATGGGGCCCCTGCGTCCTGTGAGAGGGGCTCAGGATCAGCTCATCTCCAGGGGAGCAGCTGCAGAGACCAAGGCAGCACACACTTTCTGCTGAATTAATTGTCGTAAAAACAAATCTAAAGTTTGAGTCTAAATTCACCTTTTGTGTTTAATGCTTCATATTTAGGAATTATTATTTCCCCCCTTTTTTTTCCCTTCGCCTCTTTTTCTTTCCTTTCTGCAGCTCCTCAAGCTCAGGGAAACTTTGGAAATGACAGAGATTGTTCCCTTGTAACCCTGGTGCATTTAAACATTTTAAAATCCCAGCGATGGAGTTGCTGATGTTTTTTGTTCCCTTGCTGCTCTGGCTCATCTTCCTTTCAAGTTGGGGTCTTTTTTCAAAATTACAAAGGGGAAAAAAAAGAAAAGGAAAAAGTGGGAAGGAGCTTTTCCCCATCATTTGTCTTACTGCGTATAATAGCAGAAAAGAATGGGGGGAGAAGAGAGGAAACTTTTCCTTTGTTTCAATAATGTCTCATTTCAATTTGAAACAAAACTCAATATGCGTGTGTGCTGCTTTATAAACTCCAAACCTAGGAGAAAATAACAGGATGGGAATCTCACCCTCTGTGGATGCTAGCTTGAGAAAAGGGCTTTAAACTAGTTCAATATGAGCATATAGCTTTGAAGACAATAACCGAGGTATTTCTCCAAGCGCAAACTGCCCTGTTTTACCCCAGAACAGTGTCAGAAGTCCAGGAAATCATGAAATTCTGTGGCTCCAGTACAACTCACTGCCCATTTGGAAAGTTGTGTTTTGTACCAATTGTACCATTTTATTTATAATCTTTGTTTCCCGGTACCATGAAGATATTCAGATGCCATGTAACTGGGCAGAGCAGCACTAGGCACTGGTATCTGTTCCTCTGGGACCTCCTCATTTCATCTTCTGTTCACGGTCTGCCAGAATGCAGCTGTTTCAGCGTGGTTGATGGGGTGGTTGTGGTCAGAGAAACGGGCTAATAACATCAATGGGATTTGGGATTGCTGGGGGATGCCATGGGGTCCAACATGCCCCAAAAGGCACTTGTAACCAGCAGGATGCTGCACAGAGCTTGGTAAGACCATGCCCTGGCTTTGACAGGCTTTAGGTCAAGACTTCACTCTGATAACGCTCCTTCTCACCATCCTGCCTGCCCAGATTTAAAAGCCTGTCCTCCACTTCAGGTCTTAGAAAGCCTTGGCTTCACTACTGCAGCAGCTCAGCCTTGAGGAGGGGGAACAGGTATCTCTGAGTCTTTAAGAAAGCCACTGGCTGATTGACGTCTTTCAGCTGGCTGGGTCCTTGATGGCCATGACTGATCCCGCAACGGTGAAGAGTTAAAACCTCAACCAAAAATAAAGTTTACTCTTTTTTTAATTTTTCCCCGCTTTCTTTCTTATTTATTTCTTTTCCAAACAAAACCACAGCAAACCGTGCTCGGCCGCCGGGATGGGCTGAGGGCTCAGCCACAGGCCGTACAATGCCACCCGTACAATCCAGCCCCACAATTCCTGTCCACTCCTGGGATATTTACGACATATCCCACAGTTGTCATGTCAACACAACAAGCAAGGGCAGCCTTAAATCAAGCTGTCAAGGGGCCAGAACAGTACTGCTATGCAAAGTAACGCCACTGACTGACACCAGGCATTGCATCTGTCATTTTGGGAGGTTTGCCACGGCTCCTTTGCTACGTTTGGGTTGGTCCTTTGGAAGAGCAGTAGGGCAGGGGGAGAATATCAATGAGATGGTGAAGATTACTTTTTTTTTTTAAAAAAAAAAAAAGATAATTAGAGTTTGTTGGAGTATCAGGTGGTTATTTTCCTTCGGGTAGGATTTGTTGTGTGTAAGCTATGAGCTGTGTGTCCTGCCAGGAATGGTGCAGCCACATCAATAATTCTGCTGTTGAGCCTGGAAGATGTTCACCACCAACCACCTCAACTTCGTCACTCAATCTAACCTCCTTGGACAGCTGCAGTAGGAAGCTCATCTTCACCCTCACCCTGCCCAAAACTATCTTTCTCCCTCATGCCTGAATTTAGTCAAGCGTGTGGGGCAGCAGTTAGGAAAAAACACATTTTTATTGTTGATGGCCGGTTTCCCCAAGGAAATGGAGCAAATATGCTGATTCTCAGGGCAGTAGCCCATCGTTCCCTGTAATAACTTTGGAGGCAGTAGGGCTCTCAAATAAATCACGCTCCTTCAAGTTTTGTGCAAATACATTAGTGGGCTGGAGGAGGGGTTTACAGGGGAGTGGTGGAGAAGCAGCACTGGAGAGAGCATCCACATCACAGGAGGAGTCAGAAGCTGGCTCTAGGGAAAAGGCTAATCTTTGATACATTCCTACAGTTTATTTTTATTTTTGGATGTGAGAAGTAGAAATAACATCTGCATTTCAAGCCCCCTTCTACAAAAAAAAGACTATTGGGGCAGAATATCTCATTAATGCTTCTGAAGCATAAAGATTAAGGAGGAGTTTGTAAGTCTGTTAAATACATCAGGACATATAAAACCTGTCTGCATTCACCTAGCATGGGAAGTGCTGTATTTTTCAATGCTGGAAATCCATTTCACCTTTAATCAAACTAAGCCTGAATGTTTGAAAACAGATTTTCCAATACATACACCATATGTATCATATGTAAGTGCGTGCATAGGTGATGTTTACGTTAATTGTGACTCTCTTTTTTCATTCTGTTCATTGTAATGTGGTTTCACTTGGAGGATATTTGTGCCCTTAAACACTTTATCATATGCTTGAGACTACACCTAAACCTCTTTTTTAGTACAAGACTTTCCCCGAGTGACTGATTATTCCACATCTCCCTATCGTAGTTCCATGTATTTCCATATATTTGGCTCCACAGCATCACCAGAAGAGCGGATGGTGACCCAAGTGGGCAGTTTTTCCTTTGCTGGTGCTATGAGCTCTTGCAAGCTTGTCACTGCTTTGCAGGCAATGCTTAGCCCCTTCCCCACAGCTTTGCATTCACTTATTAAATCGTGGGCAAGGCGAGGAAATCAGCCTGTGCGGTAATTTGCACCATTAGCAGAGGTGATAAAATGAGCAGGGGGGCGAGGGGGGGACAGACGGAAAGGTGTAAAGCAATTAGTGATCTTGTCAGGAGCCCTCTTCCTTATGTTTGTGCCAGGGGAAGGTGTCCCCAGCTGCTGCTAGAGGGGAGCACAGCTCTGACCGCTGCTGCAGCCCCGAGAGCGAGGGAGGACAGAAGTTGGTCCCCAGCACTTCGGTCAGTCTTCATGTCATGTGTTTTGGCTTTCACCACTGTACCGCCACTAAACAGATGGCTTCATAGGCCATTACCGCTTTGGGTGACTATTTTGCGAGCATGCAAATGATACTGCTGTGTTGCATGGCGCGGTTATTTACTGCTAATTGCTAAGCTGTCGATCATTATTATATTCTGTGGTGACAAGGTTTGTATTTGCATAGTTTAAGCTATCCATCCTATCTAAAATTAGCATGTGGCTTTTTTTAAAAGAAAAAGAAAAAGAAAAAGTTATCAGTGCTAAAAAAAAACATCACAGAATTGACTGGGGTAAAATATCTCAGGGCTTTTTTGTATGCATACACCGACACTTATCTGCAAGGAGGATGAAAACGAGCGCGATCTGACTGTGAAGTTTGCAAACAACGTCCCACCCCAGGGTCTGCATCGCATTTCCCTTTGTGTCCTGGCTAAGGGCACGGAGAGGATCACAGACCCCATCCTTGCGCTGTTTACTTTGGGAACAATCAGTAATGTATGAATAATAATGCCACCCTCTGACCATGACTAATTGAATTGCAGCATGCTGTGGAGGCAGGCAGAAAGCTTTGCTCCCCGCTAGTCTATCAGTGTTGTTTTTCAAGTAGCAGCAGACAATGATTGATGCTGATGTCCTTTCAAACAAGTTGCCTTAAACACCTAATGCCAGCGCGTATGGACCTGCAGCTCAAGCCTCTCTTAAATGCAAGCCTGGATTTATCCATTTATTTATTTATTCCGTTAAAGGTCCTTCTGGAGGCTGGCTCTCCCCCTCGGACAAGGTCCCCTTTGCAGCAGCTTCCCAGTGCTGAGCAACCCTGGAGCAGTTGGGGTTTACCCCAGCACTCCCTGCTAGACAGCCTCGTTAGTGTAACGAAGCCCAGGCACTCAGGCCTGGCTTTCCATGGGAATATGAGGAAAGGTGGTGGGGGATAGCTGCCCCTTCCCAATGGAGAGCTGCCTGTGGGCAGCAGTAGCCAGGTAGGACCAGCCCCAGGCATCCTTCAGCTGTGATGGGATCGGGGGGAGTGGGAAGGGATATGAATTTTGCTTTAATTTCTCTCTCTCCATGTATCAATCTATGTATCCATGTATCTATCTATCTATCTATGTGTCTATCTATCCATGTGTCCATCTGTCTGTCTATCCATCTACCTGAGAGGCTGAGAAAACAGTTAGCTCAGAAATACAGAGGCAAAACCAGGACTGATGGGAAAAACCAACCATGGCCATCACAGTCACTTAGCACAAAAGGAGCATCCAGGTCTCCAATCTTTTGGCTCAGCACCAAGTAGACCCTAAGAGCAATGCTACCTGTGGCCTCTCTGCTCTGAGAACCCACAAAAAATTGCCAATGAGAGCACAGGCGAGGACCTCTGCATAGAGCATCGCTATGCTGGATGTGGCATTTTTCCCCTCAGCTCAAAAAAAATCCTCATTTCTCCATCCCAGACTGGCTCCCTAACAACACATAAATAATGCCAACAGCAGCAAGGCAAGCAATAGCAAATGCCATCATCTCCTGAGAGCAGCATGGCTCCCCTAGCAGCATCAGCAGAGGACACGGGCAGGATGTGCATCACAGCAGTGGCTCCCAAGCACTCCAGCTGTGGTCCCCAGCCTCTCAGTTCAAAGTCCTGCCCCAGGCCTACGTGGCCTGAAAAATGAGGATTTGAGGCCAAGGCGGCTGGCCCGGGGTTTTATCCAGCTCCCCCTGCACACGCTCCAAGCTGGCTCCCTCACCGCACTAGCGAGGCAAATGTCCAGGCTCAGCCCTGTGCAGGCAGGGTATTTTATTTGATTAAAAGAAGGACAGGAAGTCCATTAAATCCTTTCTTTAGCAATACGATTAAGTGAAACGTTAGTGATTTATTTTCTCCTTCTGTATTTGGGTTTTCAGGGCCTGGGTGCCAGCCGCTGGGGTCGGCTCCAAATCTCGAGCGCTGGCCTTGTTTAGGAGTCAACAAAAGACGTGTTTAGTGACTGAAAGCCAAACGGAAATCTGTACTTTGGACCAAGTCTAATGATTGCTCCTCAGCAGGATAACAAGTCTTGTGTCAAAACCTTTCGCTAAGCTTCACCTCAAAGCTTTTTCCAACCTTTTTTTGGCTGTTGCCATGCAGAAAGCATTGCACGGCAGCCAACAGCATGGGCACAAGCACTCACCCCCAGTCCCACCATGGCATTACCAGCTCGGCATCCTGCCGATTCCCCTTTGCCTTACACCTCAAGGCACCCTGCCAAAGGACCAGCTCGGTGCAAGCGCACAGAGTAAAACCCTGGGAGAAAAGAGCTTTATTTCCCTCCTGGAGAAGGGGGACATGATAAAGTTGCTCTAACTGGGATGTGGAAGATAAGTTCAGGTGGTCGCTGGAGCCCAGTGCAGGAGAATCCCAGTGTGAGAGCATCCCAGGACCGGGTCCCTGACGTCTCAGGGGAGCCAGGGATACAGCAGAGCTTCCCCATCCCAACTGGGCTTAGCCAAGATCTGCTGTTTGCATTGGAATAATTTGGCTTTGACCCCCCTCCTCAGGAGGCGCTTTGTTTCAGACCATGGTGGACAGTGCCCGGGCAGGGGGCTTGGTCCCCAAAGCTGCATCCCTGCCGGCACAGCCCCGTGAAACTCAGCACTGCGGGGCCCTCGCATCTCCCGCACTATATGTACACTTGGTCAGGCTGTGTAAACTTTGACATGTGGATGTCAATCTTTCTCATATTTGCAGATGGCTTTATCAGAGCGTGATTAGTTTCTAGAACAAATTTGAGCAAAAGAAAACATTACCTACAGTATGTAAGCCAACAGACCAGCTAGTTTTCAGATTTGTCTATTTACATGGGCACTGGGTGTTTTGCTAAGGCTCTCTAAAAGTGATGGTAATTGAACAGTGCCAGTGTGTTAGTGGAAGCTGATGAGTTGTAAAGGTTTTATAAACAACCACGGTGGATTTGGCTATAGCCTTTCGAGTAATGTTTGTTAATCTCGCTGAGCAAGTGTGCACCTAACACAATGTAAATACTCCCGAATTTGGAGGTGTCAATAGTGTAACTTTTACTGTTTGTAAAATCATTCTCTGATATCATCAGTAAGTTTACCAAACGTCCCATGGCCAAATATAATAAAAGCTTAAGTAAGCGCTTGCAGAGGAATAGGGGAAAACATGTTTGCTGTTTTTATTTCCGCTGCCTGTTTGTTAAAGGATCACTAAGAAAATAGGACAGTGACTAATAAATACATTTATTATCCCTATATCTTTGGAGGTATCCGTGGGGCTTCCCGGTCACTTCATGAAGAGGGCAGTACATTTGGACAGCTCAGGGTGATGTGCCAGAACTGCTCCCACTTTTCCAGGGGAATCCCCAGGCAAGGGGGGCTCCCAATGAAGCCATCTCTGCCGTTTCATTTCTACTCGCTTGCTCAGCAATCACATTATCCAAACACAGTCCCGGCTTTGCCAGGAGGAAGCCACAGCCGTGTGCATTGCCACGACCACAGCACCGGGGAAATGCCGAAATTTCATCCGAAAATGGCATTAACCACTAGAGGGCCCAAAAATTGTGCAGAGGAACACGCCCGCGGCAGCGAGATGAGCTTTCCGGAGGTCTTTTCCCTCTGTGGGGAAGTAACTCTATTTTTCGTTTTTGGCTAATAACAAGGGGTCTGGAAAGGAGAAGTGCAGTGTGTGTGCGAGGAGCCGCCCCCGGCGCCGGGGGTTAATAAACAGCCCCCGTGGCTGGAAGTATTGATGGCAGAGGGAGATGAAATGGCTGTGACATTTAAAGGAGGAATTTGTGAACCACAAATATGAGCATGACTGACACAGCATGGCAGCACATAAAATCAATACAAATAACCTAAACCTTAATACCTTGATCCTGGGGAAGAGCATTGCATTACCAGGGACTCGGCGGAGCGGCAGCCTCCCTGGATGTGCCTGCTGGGTGCTATCGACTGTCTCGCGTGGGGGCAATGACAATTAGGATGCTCTTCAGGAAGGGGGGCTTTCCCTTCCCTCCCCCTGATCTCCAGAGTGAAACATGGAAGAGGAAACAGCAGTGGCAGACCCCAAGGGCTCCCTTTGCTCTTCCTTTTCCCCAAATGCAGGGCTTATTATTCAGTTCAATATTTAAGAGCAGATTTTCCAAGGAGATCATCTCCCACTTCATTCCTTAAGCAATGGGGCCTGGGTGAAGATGGGCATTTTGGCTTTGGGAAGGAGAGGCTTGATCTCCCTCCAGGCACTAGAAACACCCAGCCCCACAGATAGCTGCTAAGCCATGGAAAAATCAGACCCCAAGCTGTGCCTGAGTCATTTCATACCTGTTAGTATCAATTGCAGCTTCCACCGAAGGACAGTGATGCTGGATGTAGGCATAGCCAGGGTTAGCTCTCTGTCCGTTTGCCTGTGGGTCTAGCCCTCCGGTGTCACCATGAACATCTGTATGCAACTCACCCAGCTGCTCTGTAACCAAGGGTGCAGCATGGGCCAGGACCGGGGACATCCCTGAGGAGGTTCAACAGGCAGACAAGAGGTGAATGGATGGAGGAGCACTAGCAGCAAGAGCTCTCTGCAACACAGCCTCCCTTGTGCCAGGAGCCACCGAGAACCACCACATCGCCTGGGTAGAAGACGGAAGCAGTGAAAAGGTGAAAGCAGCCATCATCATCCGAGCTGTGTTTGTTAATGTGTGTACAGAGGAACTCTGTTTGTTTGTAGGTCCTTAGTAGAAGTGTGTCTAATGTTGACTTTTTCAGTCTAATATTGTTTGAATTTTCTATCATGAGCCTAAGCCACACTACCCGAGTGCTCTTTCCCTCCCATGTTTGTATGTTCATTATATTTTTAAAACGTCCTGGAGTAGTAAAGAGCCCAGTGGGTCTCCCGGCCACCCACCCCCAGCATTGGTGGGCTCACTGCCCCAGCACAGGTTTGGCTTGTGTTAGTCACCGCTGCCCCAGCATTTGCCATCCCAACCTGAAAGCAGGGCTCCTGCCAGCCTTCACCCACACCCTGCTGCAGGCAGGGACCCTGCCCGCACACTGCCAGCATGGGGCTCGTCCCCCCACCGGGTTCAGCCTGGGCCAGGGCCACGCTTGTTTTCACAGTCAACAGAAACCACGCTGTTCTAGCCAATTCTTCACTAATCTTAAAGTAAATAAGAAGCTCGGGCACATCTCTTATCCATCCTCACAGCTCTTTTAAGGTAAAAGAGCCCCGATATAAAATCGTGCCCCCCGATATCATATAGCTGGGGGAATATTCCAGCCCTCAAACCTATTTCAATGCAACCCCTCGGCTACGCAGAACTTCTGCAAAATTACAAATCGCAGACCCACGCGGAGGCAAAACTTTTAATCCCCGTGAAAAAGCTGCCAGGGTGCAGGACGACCTTTCCGATGGGCACTTGCTGCCCTGTTATGCTCCTAAGAGCTGAATTTGCTTTGGAAATGCTTTGCTGCCAACAACCAGCATTCAGAAAGGACCCCACAAAACTAACACCCAGTGATGGAATGACCTTTAAAAGGACATCATTAAAAAAATCCTAAATGGGTGTAATTTTTACTTCCCTCCTGGGTTTTGAGGCTGAACTGAAAAAGGCGAGTGGGTTAAAACTTACTTTTCTTCGGGTGAATGTGAGAGGCTCATTGCAGAATGATGTGACTCTGGAAACTGTGGCTTTAAAATAAGAAAAGTATGCAAAAAACTGAGAACTGCGAATATGTCCATAGTCACAAGCGCTCCTGCAATTCTTGCAGTGTGCATTGCCGAGCTGAACACTGCAGGGACCAAAAGAAAAACTGCTACCAGATTTGCACCACCTTTCATTGCAGGGGAGAAAACACCAATTGCAAAAAAAAAAAAAAATGGGAGCAAGAAGCCCCCAGGGAAGGACGCAGCAGGGTAAGGTGGTGAGGGCAAACACAGTTGCCGGCTGTCCCACGGACTTGTCTGTGCCAGAGCTCCTCTCACCCCAGGGCCATAAACACGCCTGGCGCTGGTGGTGCCGCTGGACCCAGTGCCAGGCAAAGCCCAGTATCTCCCCCCACCCCGTACATGGGAAAAAAAATAGGGACAGTGCAGTTCCCAAATATGCAACTGTGTATTCCAAAAAGAAAGCACATTTTTTGGTGCAAAATCAGCACGTTTAACTCAAACACTGTTTCCATCCTTCCATCTCACTACTGCCATCCCATATTTAACCAGCTAAATGATGCCTAGGCAAGAAAATTTCAAGCCGAGAGAAGCTGGTGTTGCAGCGTCCGTCCTCCCCTGGCTGGGGGACCCACAGCTCCTGCACCCCTGATCCGCTGCCTCCACACACTTCTTGGCTTCAAAAAACCTAGCTACCTAGAAAGTAAATACCAGCTGCTCCCGAGGAATGGGTGGGGGTGTTGTTTTTATGCATCCCTTTGCTGTCTGTGGTCCAGCATCAGGATCATAACAGCGTTAACATGTCTCACCAGGTTGGGGAGGACGCGCAGTCAATAATACCTCACGTGCAAGGAAATGGAAGGGGAAAAACCCAAGACAATAGTAATACAGGGATATTTTTTTGTGTGTGCCATGCAACAAAAGCTGCTGCCTGTAAATTACTGTTGTGAATAAGAGCCTAAAGCAGGTGCTTAGAGAGCAGCTGTCACATAAAAGCCAATATTTAAAGCCATTATGTTTACATTACAATTATATTTACCTTTAACGTCTTCTGGGCATTATTAATTTCCTCCGTTATCGCCCAGTTTGATGTTTTATTTTACATAACGAGGCTTTTACCCCTCCGTGGGGTCCCTAATTGCTCCCTACCACCCCCTCAGCAAGGAAGGAGCAGAAGCAGGCACCCAGGAAGGTGTTGTCCCAGTGGCTCCATCGCTCCTGGGGCAGCGGGATGGCAGTGACACCAGTGGTGCTGGCACTTCTAACCCAGACTGTCCATGCACATGGGGCACTGCAACAAGACAGCAAGGGGACTGCCAGCCACGGCTAGTTTTTTGCTTAGGAACCCCTTCAAAGCCACTGAGCATCAACATTGAAGCTGATGAGAACCTAGTGGATCTCACTCCAATCCCTTGCCCTCACAGGCTGCTGGACCCAAAAACTGCAGGCACCTTACACGGTGGTTACAGAGCAGGAATAGATAAAAGCATCTGTGTGCACACGCATACACAGACACACAAAAAAAAGAAGGCTGAAATTATTTCGGTCATTGAAGGCGAGCTTTACAATGGAAAGCAAAAGCTTTGTTAGCCCCTGTCTTTCATAGGCAGCGGGCTGTTTGGTCAGGCGCCACAGACACCTGTGGTACAGCGCGCAGGGGCCGAGGGAAGAGGGTTTTGTTAGGGTTGGGGTTTTTTTGCTTTAACTGTAGTCTTTCATCTTTCGAGCATAGAATTTATTGGCCTGCTCTGCCATCCCAGATTATTGAAAACCTCAGCGTCTGTTGTTTTGTTGTTTTTTTTTTTTCCATGGGAAGAACAATCCTTGGTGAAGGGGAAAGTATCTTAGGAACAAGGCAAGTGAGTAGTTTTGGAGGGAGGAAAAAATACCTCTTCCAAGCTGATGCAAGTCAAAATCCAGGTTCCTCAAGCTGGCATGAAGCCACCGGCAGCCCCAGCCGACTTGATGGTGGCTTTTTACAGATGGGCATTTTCCCTGTCCTTCCTGGAAGCGCAGGGCCTTCGGGACCTCATCCAGCACTGCATTTACCCATGCACACACCACTTAGCTGATGGGTAATCCCATTAACCTCCTAAATAAGGGCCCGGAGGGAAAGGTGACCAGTGTCTGTCTATTTAGTGGTATGAAGGGGATGAAGTAGGACCAGGCTCTGCAGGGATGCTTCACCTCCGCAGGGACAGGATGGGCAAGTGCTGAGGGTGTGAGAGAAGAGAGGGCTCATAACCCACCCACCCCCTCTGCCTACGTGTCTGAGCTCAATCCCACCCTGGAGTGGGACAAGAGGAGCCATCCCCTGGAGGTGAGGCAGCAACACCTGGCTCCTCCTCTTCACTGCACTGCAGGGATGGGGACTATCAGCACCCCAATGGAAAAAAACATGCCCTAAACCACTTTGCTCAGGCAGCCCCAGCCAGAAACCCCACACAGGAATTAGTCTCAAAGCACAAAAGTCTGCTGCTTTCTGAAGGGGAGACCAGCCTGCTGCAGCCAGCTTCACGTGAAACACCGACTCAGCCAGGACCAGGGGCCCCGCGGGATCATCCAGCCGCCTCTAAATGCACAGTGTAAGTACAGTATATCTCCGTTAAATTATGGGCTCTCAGATTAGCATGTCCTTGTCCTTGCTCTGATAAAAGAGCCTAGGGGCTGGGTTAAATTATAGGAGCAAATCAAGCCTTCTTTTGATTCTGACCCTATAGACACAAGAGTCCCAGAGGGTCCCAGTTTTCTTCTGCCCACTTGCCTTTATTTATTGCTAATTTCCCCTACTACAATAAACACGTCCAGGGTCATCTGATCCCCATACTGTTGGCGTTTTGTAGACGGCATAAACCATGATCGGCCGGCGGCATTCCTGCTCCCTGGTTGCTGCGAACCAACAGAAAGTCCTTTATGAACTGGATGGGGAGACAGAGGGTGTCAGAAGGAGCAGAGGCTGCTGAATGGATGGCATTTCTTTCTCCCTTTTCAGAGGCCTCCCTGAATAGATTTGTTACAGGACAGCTCGGACTGGGAATGGGGCAGAACAGAGCCGAGAGCAGTATGGAAATACCCAGCAAGAGGCCAGCTAGCCTTGTATGTCTGAAAATACCATGTATGTTTGGAAATCGGGGGCTTCCAGGCAGCTGGTGTGGTTGTATTTAATTGGGAAGGAGAAACTCCCCTGGGAAGGTTTTTATCGCGGCAGGTGGGGAGGCGATGATGGGATACCTGTGAGCCAGGGCACACTGGCTCTCGGCACACAAACCCTGCCGCAGGGCAAAACGACCAGCGGCAACCTGGGTCAGCCGGCTCAGCACCAAACACCACCCTCAGTACGCTTTATACCCAACCTTCCCTTCACGTCAAGGCTGGATCTGTTTCATCTACAGAAGAAAAATTATTATTTACATCCTTTTCTCCTTTTATAGGCTGAGGGAGGCTGGAAAATGATTGCATGGGGCCACCTCCAAAACAGCCTTCTTGAGAAATAACCGCCCAATGATTCTTCTTCTCAAAATTCTCTTCTCTTTGAAAAAACACTAAACTAGTGTTCCCTCCCCCAAACAGCAAGTAAATCAACTTTCAATCAAAAAAAAAGAGCCCCACCCAAACAAATGGAGTTCTACTTTGAGCTCCGGGTTGACATTTTCAGCTTTCCTAAATGACTTAGGAGCATAAGTCCTGGTGACTTTCAAGGCTCCTAGGGAACCAATTTTAAAAGATATTTACATGCCGAGGTGGCCAGTATCCAAGGAGCATTTCCTGAATACCCTGGCACTGCTGCAGACCCCACTAAAACTTGAGATGCCCTTTAAAATCTGGCCCCTCACTCACTTTTTAGAATAGAATTTGGGTGCCCAGAAGAATCTGGGTAATTTTTTGCTATTTTCTCCTGTGATAACTTAAGGTAGGGGGGGTTTGTTTGTTTTTGGGTTTGTTTGGGTTTTTTTTTAATAAAAGGCCTCTTGGCTTAGGGAATAATATCTCCTGGCTGAAACACCGGGAGATTTGTAAAAAACTGGAGACTGTAAGGGAATTTTAAAAAAAAAATTAAAAATACCAGCCTGTTTCCAGTGAAGGTGCTTCAGTACAGCTTCATCTGCTCAGTTTTGGGTTGCCTTTGCCTTTGAGACTGACAAACTCATTGCTAACACATTTCTACGCCTTGGATGGGTGTCTGCAAGCAATATCGGGGTGACTCCTTGTTCTTCTCTCTGCAGCCCAGGTCCCGCTGGGATGCAATTGCCCAGCCCATTGTGGAGCCCTGGGATCCTGGGCCACCCGGGAGGAGGATGTTTAAGATCCAGGTGCTAGGGGTAGAGGCGCATTTATGCAACCATGTCTCAAATTCACTCAAACATCATCCAGGAGGGTCAAAAGTTCATACAACCAACGCCAACACCATCGAGTTTTGTTTCCTGCTCAGGAAAGCGGGTGAAGGAAGGAACTGAGGAGAAACAAGAAAGAAGAGAGAAATCCAATAAACGCAGGGGTGAGAAGGGAGAGGGGCAGGCGGTGAGAAAAGCAAACAAGGGCTGCAACAAAAGGAGGAGAAAGGGAACAAGAACCATGGAAAGCAAGAGGACGACAGGTTAGGAGGAGCCGGAGGGGCGGACAAGGGGCTCGGGGCTGCTTGCACAAGCATCTGAAAAGCAGCACCCAGTACGTGGCAACAACGTCGCAGTGTTTAAAAGTGTTTGCTGACACTGTTGTCCCCATGAGCCTGCTCTTAGCAGGTGTGACTGCACCACCGTCAGCTCTGATGACCCCTGAAGTGACCAGTGCAGACCTGTGTCCCCAGCCCCGGGGACACAGCAGGGTGCAGACGTGCGTCTGCAGCCCAGGGCAGCTGGAGATGGGCCCATTCACCTTCCTTGGGACTTCTTATTGCTTTCCTGCAGCAGCTCTTAAGGAACTTGATGTGCAGATGGAAAGGGGTGATCTTTTTGGGACAACCTTGTTACTTTTTGCATGAAATACTAACGTCATTCCTTCCCACCACTCACATCCTCTAGGTGACCAAGCTCCCTGTTCCTCCCACCCATGGCCATGCAAGCTGGACCTCTCCAAGGTGTGGGACATCTGCTTTCTCCTCTCCATGCTAGAGACTTTGCAGCAGCACATCATGTTCCCGGCATCGCTGGGGGAAGCTCTGTGCTTCCTCCCTGGCCCCCTGCCAGCAAGGTGTCCCTTTTTGTGCCTCCTCCTGGCACAGACGCCGGCTGCTCCTTGGGTTTACGGTGGCGGGATGGTTCCGCAGAAGAGGAGAGCATGCCCCAGCATGCGAGTGGGCTTTAACGAGGCGCTTGTACATGGGCATGTGCACCTTGGAGGTGGAACAAAGGCTTTATGGCTCTCACACCACACGCGGCAGAGCCCTGCTAGTGGCCTTCCCCACACTCTCCAGCGACCTTGGAACTTTATTGTTTCTGAGAATGGACCCTTTACAGGCTCCAGATGGAAAGTGTAAAATTAATAACCCCTGGTTGGCAAACACCCATATGTTTTCCACCTTCTCCCGAGATACAAGTTGTTTATAGTGACATTTATTTAATGCAAATTAACATATAAATGAAGATACATGGCTCTTCCTAGAGACTTGCAGAAACTGCTTCGTACTGCGTTGTTAAAGCCCATCATGTGTAATGATATAACTGAGGGGAGGGGGCTATAAAATAAAACATTTTGCTGGGCTGAGTCTCTGGGCTGCAACCCCCCAACACCTCCTGCCACCCACCCCAAACCTGCATGGGGCAGCAGCTGGCTGGCTGGGAGGTCCTGTGCACCAGGACCAGACTGCAGGGAAGCAAATGAAAGATGTGGGCTTTTAAAATTTTTTTTTTTTGAGCTTATTATTAACTTTTCTTCCCTTCTCAAGAGACTACAACAACTTGTTTACCAAAACCTAACTCCCACCCTAAAGCTACAAGAAAATATGGTTTTGTTGCCTTCTTTACAGAAAAAATCCACCTTCTCCAAATCTGTTGGAGAGGTTTCCTCTGAAATAGCCTTGGACTTTTTTTTTTTCTTTAATTCTTTCCATCCAGGAGGAATTTCGCCAGCCTCCTGTGAGGGCCCTTTTCTTTAACAATATATACCAAGCCAGCCTGGGAGGTGCTAATTGCTTTTTATCTAAATGGACTGTTTCTCCTCATGCCACCAGTGCTTTTGGTGGTGGAAGGAATACAATACATTATCAGGGAGTGAGATACATGTGTACAAAGGGTATTTACTTGTAGGAGGTTAAAGATACCGCACAAAGAAAGCCAGCCTTGCAAGGGTACTCTGTTAACTAGTGATGGATGAACCACCAAAAGAAGAAAGGTCGGAAAGTGGGGAGCAGATAAGACCTGGAAGGTCTTATCTGAGCCTATGGATACCTCCTGGAGGTGCAACCACCAGGACTTGCCCACAGAGCAGTGAGTTTGAGGTCTCAGCCCAAAGCAGAAGTCTTGGTGGACCTACTGATGACTGCCTGGGCATGGGGTGGCATCAGGCCCACCTGCACCTCTTGGGCTTCTGTGCAAACCAAAGCACCTGAATGGGTTTGTGACCACTTTAGGGCAGTGATGAACATGGTCTCTGCAAGTCCTTTGGGTGCCTTGGGACATTTCAGTCCTCTGCTGCCTGCCTGCGATGATGTCCTCCTCCCAAACCAGTGAGTAAAGGGCTTGGAGAAAGGCTGGGGACCAGCCTGTGGTGTGGGAGCAGAGGGGCAGGGTGGAGTGAACCTGCCACATCAACTTCTTAATAAAAAAAACCCCACAGTTACATCCCATTTGTCCGCCAATGACCTTAGTTAAACCAGTGCAAGTTTCTTAATTCAGAGCCAGACTAAGCCTTTAAAAACTGTTGACTTTCCAGAAAAGCAGGAAGCGGGTAAACATGGCAATTGGCTGCTCTTTCTACTGCCCACATGTCACCATAAGGCAGGGGAAAAAAATTCTATTAGGCTTTTATTTAACATGAATTTGAATGTATTCCAGGTCACTGATCACATAAGCGATCATGATATGGGTAATAAAGAAGTTCCTACCATACCTTTATTTGCTCTCTACCTGTAATAAATCTTTATCACACACCGTGCTGATTGCAACAGTATCACTTCCTTTTCTTACCACCCTCCCTTGTCCTTTTTTTATAGAGTAGCAAAAAAATAACTCAATACATCTGCAAGCACACCCCAAAGCCTCCGCTTTGCCGCAGTGCTGAATAGCTCGGACTGGGAGAGCATTCTGGGTCACGGTTCTTTTCCAAAAAGCTGCTGACGAGGCCGGGTGGGCAGGGTTGTTGCAATACCCAGGTGACTTTCCCCAGGTCCTTCAGCTGGACCGTGACAACCCCGCACAGGTTGCAGAGCAAAACGTGCCTCATCACAGCTCGCCCTGCAAGCTGCGCCTGTCCCTGCCTGCCTCTGGACCATCTCCAGTTTCTCCATGCCCTCTCCAGGGCGCAGATCCCAGGAAAGGCAGAACATTCCTCACCACAGTCATGGGGCTTTGTGGCACCACCCCCTCGCAGCTCAACATCTCCCTTTTCACCCTCCTGGGTCTCACCCTGCAAGAGGTGGGTGCTGTGGGAGCTACACCCAGGTCGTGCAGGTACTGACACACACAGGCAAGTCCTTTCACATGCATTGGGAAGTAAGGGCCAGCCACACGCTCCCCCAGCTCAGCCAGTACTGGAGATGAAGTGCGGTTTAGCGTTACATCTCCATGCCCTCCCCAGGACCACCTTTGCAAAGAGTCACACTTGTCCCAAATGGGGACAAGTTAAAGACAGTCCCAAATGGTGCTGGGTAGAGATGGGTTCAAACACAGAAAGCTCTTGGTAATCCCCCCATGGACTCCAGCTGAGGACAGAGATCAAGCCCCCTTAGTGCCCACAAGCATACAAACTATCATGGAAAAAAGCCAAGAAAATCCCACTCGGAGGGTCTGTAATCACGGGGAACATAAGAAGAGAATGGTGATATTTAAAACTATATTAGCAACCATTCTACAAGAAGGAAAATGCTAGGGGAGCCCAACACATCCCAGACCCAAGCCTTTCTCTGCTAGAAGACTTTTCCCTTCCTATAAACCAAAAGCAGTGGGCCAAAGGCAATCTGATCAACAGACTTTCAGAGTCTGTCTGATGAAGCGGAGGGTCTGCAAAGGGAAGAGCACCTGGCACCCCGCTCTGTCAAAAGTGCACACAAGTGAGGTTGTGATAGCATTGGAATGGAGTCACATCACGGATTAGAAAGCCCTTGGCAGAAAAGTGAAGAAAGCGAATGGATGGGCACACTTCAGTGTGCTGAAAGGTGAAAAGCGCGTTGCTTCTGAGTTCGGTACCGGTGGTGAGCTGCGGCAGAGGAAACAGTAGGACGAGGTCCGCAGCAAGCAGACTTCTTGTGTTACACTGCACAAGGAAAGCTGAAGGAGCATCTATTCAATTGGTAGCCACCAAAACTGGTTTAATTGCTGCTGGAATAAAGAGGAATAAAAATATATGGGAAAAAATTCACAACTAGAAAAAAAACACCAAGAACAGAGACTGCAACTATTTAGCTTAGAGAGGGGGCAAAGGAAGGGTTAAAATCTACCTGCGCATCTGTTACAGATGGCAAACCCAAGATTTATCTTTGGCCTCTCTGAACACAGAAATAGGGGGTCATTCACTGACACTGCGTGGAAGTGAGCCTGTCGTGGATAAAAGGAAGTGTTTGGGCTTTGGGCTTTTTTTTTTTTTCCCCCTGACGTGATACTACTTCTACAATTAATTTCTACGAATTCTATAATCAATCCAAAAACTTACTGCGATTCATAAAATGCCAGATATTGCTTTCATGAAGCAAGCATCCACAATCTCATTAGAAACAACAAAATTTGCCAAACTAAAGAATATTTAGCTCTCCAAAAAAATATGCTAAGAACTCAAAAGCCACAATTTATGACAAACCACTCATATAGATTCTTTTAAATTTTTGCTGGAAAACAAAGTGCCAACACCGAAAGATTTGCTTCAAGAAGAGAATTGCTTCTAAGCTTCCCCTTCAACAGCGATGTGAAGCCCTCTCTCATCTTCTGGGTTGGGAAGGCTCACAGGGGGAAACTGTTGGCAGAAGACGCCCTCACGGATGGCACCAGGATTGGGCTCTGGTCTCCCCAAAGTTTCCAATGGCCAGAGGTGGGACATGCCCTTGGCACCCCCGGCTTTAATAGACCCTGAGATCTGTAGTGTTACACTTCTGCACGTAGACCAGTTTTCCCAGTCTCTCTGTCACTGTTTCTAACTCTTTCAGAAAACACCACCTGAGCAGTTTCCCATTCTTTCCAGCATCGCACTTTCTGGATCCTGTTCTCCCTCAGCCCCTCATGCTTAATCTGTCTCATTTGAATGATTTGCATCCGAATCTCCCCAATTTTGTCCTTTCGTACCAAGCACACAATGTTAGTTCCTGCTAATGCAAGGGCATCAATCGCCTTCATCTTTTCCTATTTAATGATATTTATCCATCATCGCATGGGAGAGGAATTGGCTGCAGCTCAATTTGGCAAAATAAATTGGTACCAGTTCAAGCATAATCTCACTAAATACACAGATTTTAATTTCCCCCCTAAGTGAACTATGCTGCATTTGCAATCATTGTCCTTGGTACAAAATCTGGACACTGGTTTCAAATTCCTGCATGTTTCACGGCTTGTAGAAATCCACTTTTTGACTGAGCTGTCTTCTTGCTTGGCCCCATCGGGCGTTTGATGCTATTGCAAGGGCAGGTTTGCAGACACAAGGTCACTGACAATGCCACCCAGTAGCTGAACCACAGTAACTTTTTGCTTATACAACTTCAATCTACTTTATGCTTAAGTCACTTGATCTGAGGCAATGGATGTTACCACCATCAAGTTACTCCACATTTGCCATGGGCTGCAACTGGTCTCATGGACACTTACCAGAACTCGGTTGGCACGTGGGACCTTGCCAGGCTCACTATGTGTCTGCAGCAAAAACTCAACACAAGCCCAAAGAAAACTCTTGGATGCTGCAGACTTGAATTCTCTTATTTTTGGGGGAGTCATCCCATTTTTGAAGGGGTCAATCTTTTCTCTGTAACGCTGAAATTGAAGAAGTTCCAGCTGCGCAACCAGCCTTCGCATTGCATGGCTAACCCCTTACCATTCCATCGCATTTGGAACCCCTTTAAAGGGGAAATCCTTGGGGGTCCGCAGGAGCCCGAGGTGGTGTGAATTATTATAGCCCTTCTCCTGACGTTAGTTGGCAGAGCCAGCGGAGGCTGCCCTATGGATTACCCGGCCTCTGAAAGGCCACAGATCCCTCCTTTGGAAAGGCAGGACGCTTTACCCCTCCTTCAAGGGCCTGAAGAGGAGGCAGCATTTAAATTCAATAGCACAGCTTGGGTACAATTTCACCCCTGTTGCTGTTAATTGCTTGAATATCAGGCAGGCTGATATAGTGATTATTTGTAGACATTTATACCATCCCAGGCCTTCTTTTTTATAACTTTATTTCATTTTCTGCTGTTTACTCAAAGTACCTTTATCATTGCACACTGATAGTCTGTTCTTTATTGCCCCAGTGTGATTGCAAGGAGCCTAAGCATAGTGCAATAACACACATATATAAATATTTGAACAGGAAAAGAAAGTCTGTCTGATTTGTGCTATGGAAGGAATAAATTAAAACAAATAATACCACTAGAGGGACCTTCACTCTGCACAGCGGCATTGGGGAGGTCACACACATATAGTCCGAGATGTAACTCCCAGCAAGCGATGGCAAACCCCCCCCCAGACCATGCTGCCCTGCCCAGACCCCATCCCTTCTCCCTCCCCCCAGCGATGCGCTGCTACAGGCTTATTAGAAACCGCAATTGCAGCACCCCGCATATGTTTGCAGGACTTTGTGTTTGCCGAGGATCACTAAAATAATTCCACTTGAGCACAATAAACGCGTTTTGTTTTTGCAGTTAAAGACCTGAGTAGTTTTAATTAGTTTACTTGGGTCTTTTGCATTCAGTCCCCACGCAGCGTTGCGGGTTCAAAGAAGAGCCTTTCTGTGTGTTTTCCCTTTTCTTCTCTTTTCTTTTCTCTGTCTCTCTCTCTTTTAATGCTGCGTGTGAATAGTCGAAGACAGGAGCGAAAGACGCTGGACTTAGAAAGTAAAATCTCCAGGAAGGAAAAATGGAGGCAAACACAGGAGCTAATTTAGGCAGGCATAGCTGGTGTTGTTTGTGGTTGTCCCTGACAGCGCTGCTGACTCGAAAGCACCTGTGTTTGCTCACTAGCTTTCCCCAATCTGCTAGAAAATGGCCCAAGCATGTCACATGGCAGCGAGATAGTCCAAGCGCCATGGGAATAAAAAAGCCTGAGCTTTTAGTGGAGTTAATCATTAATGCGCCTTTTCTTTGTCCCATTCAGGAGTGCTGACAAGCGCTTTGATATTTCATATTTGCCATCAGGTCAGTGGCAGCCATACCCAGGTACTAATGAACAGCCTGGCTCATGCCTCCCCGTTTCATTGCCCGGCTGCAGATTTCCTTTCACCTGCCCTCAACTCCCCATGCGTGTGCCTCTGTGTGTGCATATACCCGGGCACCTATATATAACCTCTTTTCCAGCTGGGTCAAGCTTCCAGCAGATCCAAGCCCAAGCAGAAGAACTCGCGCGATTTTACACCAGCAGGCGTGCGGTTTCCTCTCTTCCAACCCCAGACTCTTGCATCCTTCCTTTGGGATAAAATATGGGGCTGCCACTTTTGAGATGTCACCAAGCCCCAAGCAGGCAGCTCATATGCTCCATATTGGTCATCTGAATACAGCGCTTTGTATTTCTTAGCAGCTGTCAATTTGTGTGTGTGCGTGAGCTTTGGGGTTGAGCAAATAATCCCTCGCGAATAATGTATGGATGGGGAGGAATGCAGACTGCCTCCCTCCGCTCCTCTCCTCCCCCCGGTGTCACTAAGGGCCTTGAATATTTTCTGCATTGCATTTCTTTTTCAAAATTGTTTGCCAAGGGCCTGATTCTTCCAGGTGTTGGGGGAAGGAGGGCACGGGGTTTAGGACCTCAGCTCTTGAGGATGTGGTTTAAGAGGAGAGCAAATAGTCTTCCTTCCCAGGCAGACTGATAAAGGCATCATTGGCCCATTCTGCTTTCTCGGACTTAGCAAATAAAATGCATTTGTTTGTGCCAGTTTTGAACAGAAACCTCCATTCCACAGTGTAAAGGACAGGTAGGTCCCCAGGCCCCCATAAAGCTGCTGGGCAGAGGTGATTTGTGCCAGCTTAAACGAGAATCACAGTCAAACTTCAAGGTGCTTGAACTTTTCCCTTGACTCTGTCAAACCCTGACAGCACACTTTGCTCATCCGCCCAAAAGCAGAGCCTGCCAAAACCACATGGTGATAGAGGGAGAACCATGCCAAGGGTCTTATCAGTGCTCTGTCCCTCCATTTATACCACCCAGATATGTAAATCCAACTGAAATGCCCCATGGTCCCAGCTGGGAAGCTTTCACCCCCAATGCCTTACTGATTCTGCAGCTGACAGCCAACGATGCAATGGCCACACCAATATTAAAGGAACAAATGCTTCCTATTAACTGCAGCTGCATGTAAGAGAGCCCTAGTACTGCATTTAAACACAGGCAGGTAGGAAAAGCCCTTCCTCAACCAGAGCACGGATGAATGCCCTTTTCCTCCCACTGTTGTTTCCAGGTTCAGACACTCAAATAACTTTAAGGACTTCATGCAAGTGAGGTTTTCCTCTAAAACCCCTGCAGATGGAAAGTGTATCAAATGCCAAATCTAATGAGCAATTAAATGATTCCTTAGCTTTCTGGTCCTCTGCTGCTGAGACCTGCCACCTGCATCCCTCTTGGTCTCAGAGGGCTGTCTATGGAGGCTGGATGAAACAAGTTGGGAAAATACTGTGAGTTCCTCCATTTGCCCCAGGGATTTGCATGCCGCTCACTCTGGGATGTCCATGGCTGAACTGTTGAAAAAGCAGGCAGGGCTTGCAGATCATCCCTGACCTGATACCGCTTGCTCTACTTAACACTGGAGCTTCCCTGAGGAGGTGCCTACAGGTGACTTCTCAACCCAGCACCCCGCAGAGGACATCATAATGGCTCTGGGGCTCTTCAGGGTCAGACTTGGCCTGAGAATCCTGTCCCATCTCTGTCACCCAGAGCTTGTACCCATTCAGAGAGGACAGGAGGGTCTCCTTACTTGATTACAAGATAGAGAGAGTGCTTCTCTCGAGACCATCCTCCTGACAAGAGGGGACACAAGACTTGCACTCAGGACACGCAAGGCAGCCAGAAAGTTTCTTCTCAAGCATTTCTTGGCTCAAGGAGCCCTGCCACCATGTTCTTTGTGAACTTGGCACCCCAAAGCCTCCAGAGGAATGTGGGGCTGGGCCACCAGCTCCTTGTGCCAGCTTTTTTCAACTCAAAGAGGAAACTCCCTTAAATGTCATAGATTTGTAAAGGCCAGCTAACGGTGACTCACAGAGATAAAGTTCTCAATGACACTGAAGGAGCCTGGAAGCCTTGATACCATGGGCTTCCTATGTGACTGAGCCATGTCTGGAGAAGTTGACAAGGTCACCAATATTAAGAGAACACACTACCACTAGCTTTGGCCTCTAGTGCCTCAAGGGATGAAACCCCTCACGTGATGAAGCACCTGCACCATTAATTCTGCCGGTGATGTAGGCCTTGGATGTACCCCTGGGCTCAGACAGGGACTTGTAGGCTTAAGTGAGGGAAGAGCACATGTAAGAACAAAAACATCATCTAGTCTGGCCAGACCAGAGGAAAAAGAAGTCCTGGCCTTTCAGTAGCAAATAATGGATATCTAGAGAAGAGTAGAAGGACAGTGTACATGCAGTGATATTTTCCTGAGTGCTTGTCTTCCTACCTAGAGACCCCCATGGCTGAGAGAGGGGAGAGATTTTGTATGCAATATCCCCTGTAAATGTAACCAAACCCTTTCTAAACACATCCACCTATAGTGTCAACACATGTACCTATATTGTCCTGCACACGTACTCCAGATTGAAGTATCCCTGGCATGAGAGCTCATATGCCATGGTTTGTGTCAAACACATGGGAACATGTCCTGAATTCAGAGCAAGGCTAGGGCAGCACCAGGATCCGCAGCCAGATCTCCTGAAAACCAGGTAAACATTGCAGCCCCAAGGCCACCAACAGCTTTGATCTTTACCTTTTGAAGTGTCCAGGTAGGTACAGCTATTTTGCAAAAAGAGTCTAGCAGAACGGCTATAACAAAGAATGCAACTTAAAATACTCCTGCGTAGTTAAGAGCCTGCTTGCATCCCTCAGAGGCAATAAAACCACCCGTGAGGCCAGATCTTAGAGAGCCCTTCTGTCCTTGAGAAATGCCTGCACGCTCACGTCACAGCAACAGGGCTCGATGGCAACACCGATGAAGTTTATCACACTCAAAGCCACAGTTCCTGCACCCTCAGCTTGAGCACAGAGCCAGGTCAGGATTCGTTCCTTTAGCCACTTTTGCTTACTTACTCCTTTATTTTTAACTTTTAAAAACAGCCAAGTAAACTTGAGGATTTTAAAGTTAGGCCGTGGGAAGCACCCAGGCACTACACTACAGAGGACAGGATGGAAAGCCCTGCTACAGAGAATGAAACTAGAACTGGGCATTTGCTGCTACTCACAGTCACATCTCCCCACCTTGGAGCCACCACACAAGTACCAGCTGCTGCTGCTGCTTCATCCCAGCTTGGTGAGGACGCCTGGGCCCTCTTTGTAGGGTGCAGCTTTCCAGGGTCAGCCAAGGGGAGGGTGGGAAGGGCTGCACCGGTGTTTACACTCCCTTCTGCAAAATCCCAGCAGCGTGAGGTGGGAAGGGGCCTTTGGACTGCTGCCTGGCCATCCTGTAGCCCCCCACAGCCTCCTGCCCAAAGCTGGCCTTGGTGTTTGATTTTAAACTCTTTCTTTGCTCAGTTATTGAAGTGTTGCAGTCTGCTCTTCTCTGCGTTAAAGCTCTCAGAGAGCTAGAGGAAAGATTTTCATTTATTTCTGCAGGCTTTATCTCGGAGCTGGCTATATCTTCTAGCTGAGGATGCAGAGCTGCGCTCTGCTGCAGGGGAGAGCCACGAGGTTAATGCAAGGCTGGAATAAGGAGGCAATGTGCATTGCAGGCAGGGACTGGGGCTCGCCATTAAGCTGCTCAGAAACATTGAGAAATGAGTTGGCTGTGGTGTAGGATCAGCCCCCCGAGGAGAAAATCCAGGGTGCTAAAAGGCTCTTTAATCTGGTGGGGAGAAGATAAATGGGAACCATTCGGCAGGACCTGCTCCTAGGCATACCAACGCTGGAAGTGGAGTACAGCTTTCTAGTAGTACAAGTGATTAATGAGCACAGCAGACTAATTATGGTCCTCTCTGGCCACAAAGCTCTAATCTAAGAGGTGTTCTTAATGAACTCCTGAGGCTGTGATTGGACTTCTAGGGTAAATCACTTATATTTTAACACAGACGTAGGAAACTGCTCTCTGAGTTAGCAACCAAAGCTCATTCATAATTGCTTGTTTAAATATTTTTCCTTCTTCATCGCTGCAGTCAATTTGCCGTGTGCATCCTATGCAGAGGTGAAGCCAGCCAAAAAGGAAGCCTTCCTGGAAAAATAACAAAGGTACTTTCAGCCACAGAAATCCCCATCTCGAATCCAAACAGGGAAGCCTCTGTCCCTTGCCAGTGTAGGCAGGGTTTCCGCCTGCCTGTTATTTGACATAGCAGAAGAGTTAGCTTAGGCAGGGGAAGGGGAAGGGGCCGCTTCTCCTGCTGCAGGGTGGAAATCCTTGTCTTTATAGGTGCTCTTTCCAAGCTTAAGTCTCGTGCTTTGTGCTGATGGGCTATTTATTAGTCCCTGCATTTCCTTGCGAAGGCGGATAATAGCTGAAGGCAACGCAAACACCAGAGGAGTAGGCTGCAGGCAGAATGGGCAGCTGCTGCCTGGCAATGGCGTGTTGCATGGAAAAGCCGTGTCACCCCTATTAGCTGCTTCATTTTGACTGGAGGAATGAAAAGTCTGGATCCTGAAGCTGGGGGCCCAATTGCAACTGCCTGGCTGTTTGCAGTGAATGCACAATTATTTTATGCGAGTTTGGGGCACAAAGAGAAGGGACGTGAGGATGTTCAGCTTGCACCCTGATCACCCATGCATGGTACACTGCATCCAGCCTCCCAGAGCAAGCCAGGGGCAGGCAAGGGAGAGGAGTTATCCTGCCCCGCTCAGGAAGGGACGTGTCCACAGCACCCTCAGGATCAGTCCCTCAGTGCCAAAATGATGCTGAGCCAATAAATGAATCTGAACCCTTCCTAGCATTGTTAGTGACCTTCTCAGTGACCCAGAGCCACTCAGTTAACCTCTCGTGATAATGAGATAATGAGAGCCTCCGATGGGTAAATATGCAATTACAGGGGCTGCTTCAAGAGGGCAGGGGTGGCTGGGCAGCAGCCACTGCAGCCCATCACACATGCAGGTAGTCCCAGGCACCGTCCAGCTCAATTAATGGGGAAGAAAAGCACCTTTGCCCCCATGGCAAGGCAGGCCAGAAGGAGCCACATGCTCAGATCGGTGGCCGGCAGGTACATCTGAGTGGGTCAGCAGGCCAGGCATGTTTGCTTTGCTATCCTGTATTATTAATAAGGAGCTGGACATTTCCCACAGCACTCATTACAGACAAGAGAGAGGAGAGGGCAAGTGGCACAGACACGCTGCAGGAAGGCCCTGGTTTTGCTCAAATCAAGGTTTTAAGCTCCTTTCTGCATTGGGAGGGGATGTATCTGATGTCACTGAGACCAAGGGGCTTTAGTATCAGGGGGAGTCGCATAGTCGCAGCTGCCTCCTCCATCCCACAGCTCCCTGAGCTGATTCCCACCCACCTGCTGAGGCCTCCAGATCCTGTGTGTCCCCTCATGTTTCACCTGCTGGGTTTGGGAAGAAAGGGCTTGGCTCATTTTCAGGAATCGCAGGCAGGCAATTGTCATCTTTACACATAGCACCAACATTTTCATGGCAGACCCCTCCCAGAGAGGATGTTTCACAGGTTCAAGAGAATGCAGAGCTGGTGTGTGAATGCTGGGGCATCTCTAGGTGATGCTTGTGGCCTGCCACACTTCTGTCATGAGAACTGGGCAGTGCAAATTAAAGAGTCAGGTACTGGTTTTGAAATAACACAGTGCTTAGTGCTTGGGTGGATCTCAGTGCTACAAGATATGACTGTGATCAGAGGTATGAATGACCTTCTGTAACACTTGCAATGAGACAAGTCACAGAGAGCATGTCCAGCAAGGGTGGTTAAGCACCAAGAGATACCAATATCTTGTTAAAAAGCCTACAGCAGCACACATAATGGCTTAGAGACCCCCATGGCATGCAGGGATAGAAGGCACTGGAGCTGGGGGACTCCTGCAGGTGCTGGCCGCCCTCCCTCCCCACTGGGACCGCTGGCTCCCTGCTGCGCAAACATAGCCAGGCGAGATAAGGCGTGTGTGCACAGCACTCCGCCAGGNCCCCTTCCCACCAGCCACCTTCACCCAGCTCGCTCCACACACCCTTCCATGCAGCAGGGCTGGCCTCGAGCCCCCTCGCTTCTTCGGATACCCAGTGAGGATGCACAGAGATGCTCCCATCGCAGCATCCCTGCCATTAGCCATCATGCTGGGGTGATGCGGAAGCTGACATGGGACACGCAGCCTCCCCCAAAAAAAGCCAATGAGTACATTGGGCATTCATGGAGCGGGACGGAGTTGGGATTTACCTTACTGCATTTGGTTATTAGCATGGGTCCGGCTTCCCTGTCAGTGGCAGAAATGCCTTCTCACTCTCCTGCCGCCCCAGTGGAGGACTCAGAATAAAGGCTGGTTTTAAAATTAATACAGTGATACCTAGGAGATTAATCTTTCCGATAAGCAGACAGCAGCATGACTGAATAGGCCCGTGGTTCAAACAAAGGTTTCTGTTGAGTAGGACCAGGTAAAAGACGGATGGTTTGTTAAACATTGCCAGCATACTTTGCTAGTGCCATTCCCCGGTCACAGCTAATGGCAGCCGGGGCATTGTGCGGCAGATGCAGTTGCTAATTTCAGCCAACTTAAACGCTATTTCTTATCTTTGTTGGTCTTGCTGAGGTGAAGGTGGTTTCAGGATTTTGAATGCACTACTCTGGCGCGTGGAAAACATTCCTGACTGTCTCAAGATGTAAAAAAAAAACCCAACTGAATGTGGCTGGACAGAGCAGGGTCTGCTGGCCCAGGACCTCCCCAGCTTTCACAGCAGAAGCAATCTGGGGGTGGCAGCACTGCCCTCCGCTTCACCTTCCCCCTTCCAAACACATTAGGCAAGGTCCAAGGAGTGACCAAAATGTGTTGAGCAATTTGGACCTTGCCCCAACCTCTCGATAAGAGCCATTTGTCCTCCCTGGGTAGCTGCTGCACCTTTTACCCAGGGGCCCATCCCACGGAAACAGTTCTACCTAAAAGGTGGAAAAAAACGTAGGACCAAAATTGGTTTTGCAAACAAAATCACCGCACAACCTCTTTCTTATTTCCCCAGTAGTTCAACAAATGAAAGTGCTCTCTGGCTCTACCCGGGAAGGCTTGGACAGCAAAATCAGGGCAGATCACATCAACTTCTCTGCTTCTTCATCAGCTTCTCTGCTTCTTCCTTCCCCATGTCGCCCACTAGAAATTAAAACACTAAAGAACAACATGTCAGGGCCACTCGCGTGCTCTTCAGCATCAATTATCATCACTCCAAAGGTCTCTGCAGCTCACACCTGTGTAAGAGCCCCATCTATTTTGATTTCCATCCAGACGAGTTTTCTGGTGTCGCCCTGTCTGTGTGTTCCTCCCCTCCTAACCCTTGAACTCCTTGGCTGGTTTCAATCAGATTTGGCAAGACAATAGCAGTCTGGAAGCTCATTAAGTCCTTAGGGGGGTTTGTGGACATAGGCAACTGTGTGCAGGCAAGAGGCTGGGGGATGGCCGCTGGGTAAAATTCCCCCACCCAGGAGCCCTCTTCCTTTCCAGAAGAGCAGGAGCACATCACCCCGCCACCTGAGATGCTCCCCAGGTTTTTCCCCTCACTTTTGGGGGGAGTTTTCCACTTCTTTGAATTCTTTTCGGCATTTTTTCCCCTAATGGGACGCTTGCAAGATCTCTTTTTTCTGTAGCAGGGTAGATGGGCTATCTAGGGAGGATAATTAATGGCATTATAACACTTTTTATTACTCTTTTAGGCATCTTAACAATGGTGAGTCACACTAGGGGGATTAGGACAGCTACAGGAATATGAAAACCTTTGCAGGGCTGGGCCAGGGGGTTCTGCCAGAGGCAGCAGGCAGGCAGATTTCTGGATGCTGGAACGGGGCCAGGAGCCAAAGTTGTCTTGTGGGAGGCATCCCTGCCAGGCAGGACCTACGTGGGATAACGTGAGTCCAATCACATGTAATGCTGGATATTTCCTGCATTGCAGGGTAATGCACAGAGGAGATGGGTGACCCATCCTGACTCCCCCAGGTATTTCCTCTGCACCCACCTACACCTCAGGCCAGATCCAGGGTGCCTAAACCTCACACAAGCCCAGCGGTGCCTTCGGCTCAGGCACCCTCGATGCCTGGAGGCAGCTAGTAACTATATGTAGGCTGTCCAAAAATCCCAAGAAAAAGATTTCTTTTTCCCATAGGTTAGTTGATTTTTTTGTTATTATATTATTGCTATTGTTATTGTTGTTATTATTATTATTACTAGTGTATTGGAGCAGAAGCTCCTCAATATGGACATAAACTTGACTTTTGCATTTTGTCAAGGGGGTTTATTTGACACCTCTGAAGTGGCTGGTGCCTGTGGCAGTCAGCCCCTGAGTGTGAGGGGCTGGGTGACGTGGAGCAGTGACCCAGCTCAGTTCTGGTACGATCTGTTTCTCCTTCTTGGCTATAGGCTTTAATTTATAGTAGGGAAGAGGAGAATGAAGTTTAACTCAACTAGGTGCAAATGTATGGACACAGATCACAGGTCACTGTTCTGGGCTGGCCAGCTCGTCTCGTGTAATTGCCACATGAAGCATCTGTGATTTGGTTAACACCAACACCTCTGAAAAAAAAAAAACCCAAACCCAAAAATATCTGACAATGGTCTTTTCTCCCCTGTCTTCTCTACCATTCATCCCAGGCATGCTTCTTGGGGAAAATGGGTGAGGTGAAGCAGTACGTGCTTGCTCTAGCCCTGTCCCAGCATCACCTTAAAGCAGAATGCACGGGATGGCTTGATGCAAAGAACAGTTGCTGCTATTTCAGTGCATCCTCTTCATCACAGCTTGCTTCTCCCACTGGTTCTCCCTCATCATGTTTGCAGGAGCTCCTTGAGCCCCAGGGACAAGCCCTCCAGGAGCAAGGTGACCCAAGGAAAGAAGCAGCATGCCCCAGCGCCACACTGCCCTGGCTCAGCGAAGCCTGTCCCCAGCGAGGGGTCCGTGGGGGACAGGGACAGGGCCTAGCAGCAGCCGGGATGCGGACACCTCAGTTTGGCAGGGTAGCGGGGCCTGGCACCACCTGAGTGGTGGCAGAGATGGTGTCTTACGCCAAGGCACCTTATCTCATGGCAGAGAAACCCACAGCAGAGCCATGCTGGCAGCATGTTCCTGCCAGAGGCATTATATTCCCTTTGAAAAAAAAAGACAGAAGAATTCAATTGCCAAATATATTGTTCCGGTAACTGTAACAGAAATGACTCTCAGTCTTGCCAGGTTACAAAGCTCCTGTTCAGTAGCTCCTGCCGTGTTGCAGTTAATGCCTATTGTTATTGTGGAGCAGCCATGCTCCCATTCAAGATCACACCACTTTGAAGCAGGTGAGGTGAGATCCACACTTTACTCTTTCCTTTTTTTTATTTTTTTTTTTCCCAAAGCTCCAAGTCTATGATTTAGACTGCAAGCAGTGCCTTCAAAAGCAGCAGGGGAAATCTGGGAGACGTTGACAGTTGACAGACCTCCACGGAATTTGTGCTGCACAGGCACAAGGAAAACATAAGTAGTGCTGGCTGCAATTAGGGATGCTCTGGGGTTCAATTGTTGCATTTATGTCATATTTCAGATGACCTGGACACAGATGGGGAGTGCCTGTGCTACCATGAGATGTCAATGCAATGGAAGTAGGAAGGTCACAGAGCTGTCAAATTTCAGAGCTGGGGTCTAGCCAGGATGGGCAGCCTCCAACAGAGCCATGGGGATGCTCTCCTCACCCTGCTCCAGGTGAGGAGGTCTCCTGAGGCAGGCACAGGGTTTCTAGTCACTACCATGCAGTGGATCTCCCCTCCAAGCATTGCACGTCTGTCCCTTGTGCCCACGTACATCTTCCCTTGGGAAGGAGCTGGGGCAGAGCTGGTCCATGCTCCACAGCCAAGCCCATGGACTGTCTCTCTGATGCTCCTTCTCCCAGCTTATGGATTTTATCCAATTTAAATGGCAAGGATTTAAAATGCCACCTGAGTTAAAAGGACCTGATTAAAACCGTAGCCTCATCATATTTCTTAAACATGCAGTTGCATTGCTGTATTTACATTAGTGTCAACTTTAATTTAAATTCTGCATAACTATATTTGCTCCCCTAAATTCATTCGCCAGGAACACAGCGCAAATTACTCTGCACTGACTGCACTTTCTCTTTGTCTATGGCGGAGTGGTTTGGAAATTAGCACTGTAAGTGAGTGGTGGGAAGTGTCATTCCGCCTCTTTAATGTCTCATTAATTAACCCATCTGGGCCGGGAGCAGATCGATGCCCTGAGGTGGGCGAGATGCCGGTCTGGCAGGGGCAGAGGCGCTGCCTGGCTGTGATTATTCTGCTTCTGCTCCTTGATGAGCGGCTCCAACTGATCCTCTGGGCTTATTCCCCACCTTTTCGGGTGTCAGGTTGGGCTTGGTTCAGGCAGGTTTGTGACATTTTCGAGGGCTGCTCCATGGCTGTATGTGTAACGTATGAGGCTCAAGCTGTTGGTGAAATGACAGAGCACCCTAAAATGAACACCAGCATCAGTTTTTCTTTATCGCTCTGCCTTCAAAATTGAAATCAAACTGGACTTGATGATCTTTATGGGTGTCATCCAACTTGAGATACTCTATGAAATACGAATACAATTAAATAAAACAGAGTACCTCTGCTGTGAGGGTTGATGAGATACCACTTGGGCGTAAAAATACTGCTGCTTGTAAAGTCATAAAAACTCTTTACTTGTGGGATTGCATGGCCAGACACCTCTGATCTCTATCATTTGCTTGTGATGGGTTTGTCCCATTGGTGCCAGGGCTCATCAGAGCACTGCAGTATCCCCGGGATCAGGGCACAGCCAGGTGCTCGGTGACTTCAGGGACACGTGGGGTCAGCTTTTAAGGCAATGCAGAGACAATAGGAGCCTTCCTGCTTTTCAGCTCATCCTCCTGACCACCCACCAGGGAAGAAGAAGGAAAAGGGGAAAAAAAAAACCCCAACAAAAAAAAAAGCCCCATTGGATTCTCAGATTTTTGTGACAGAAGCAGTGTTTAAACTCAGTGTTTCCTGCAGGTGTGCTCTGTGACTACAAACGCTGAATGTGATCTCAGCCAGGCAGGCATTTTCTTTAGTCCTCAGCATTTTGCCTTTTCACCTCGTAAAACCCTTTCAAGCTAAATAAACCTTATTACAACAGAATCGCGCAGTGCAGCCCAGCTCCTAAAACCAACAGCCTGGGTGTACGACAAAGAGTAAAAATAGCAAAGCATCCCCGTCGGCACGAGCGCTGAGCTCAGACAGTAAGACCAGTCTGTGCCCGACCTTGCTATGTATTTATTTTTAATTACAGCATTTGCCTGCCTGATCAGCAATGACATCGTTAAAGCAAAGCAAGTGGTGGCCTGGGTGGATTAAAGGAGGGAGGGTGATCTTCAGGGACACTGGGAGCAGGGAGGGAAGGGGAATGGAAGCACTGCCTGAATGCAGCAGGACCTGCCGCTGCACGGATATTGCCATCAACACCTGCCGTGGCTTACACCCAGGTAGCAGCAGATAGATCCCAGCACTGCACTGCAAGGACAATGCATGTTTATGCTGGTAAAACACTCAAAGCTGGTTGTGCCTTACAGAACTATGAAACATTGTGTTTTGCAGCTCTGCGTCACCAGCCCATGACAGCAACGTTCTTTATCTTTTGGAGCGTGGCACTTCTGGAGCTGGGACTGCTTTCTCTGAACGAGGATGCGGTTGCATGTGTGTGCGTAAGGATGGCCAGGGGACACACAGGAAATGCATGCCAGGGTGCATTGCTGTTGCTTTGGTTTGTTTCCCAGCCATGCAGCCTGGTGCGACTTGGTGGGAAAAGGAAGACCTGAGCAGCAGACATGGGAAGGCACAGACAACAGAGGGTGCCCAAAAAGGGTTTCCTAGCCATCCCTGAAGAAGGAAAAGCAAGCTGCCAGGGATGAATTGCCCCAGGCGTTGGCGAGTGGCCCTGAGGGCAAATACAGCATCTAATACACCAGGGAGGGTGTTTTGTGGGGGGAAATATAGTAAAGGCAACCTGAGATTTGGGTGGATAAGTAGAAGGCCTGACTTAGCTGCGACGCCGCAGCTGTGCTCTTATCTGGCCAGAGGAAGAGGCTGAACAACAAAAGGGGCTAAGAAGCCGGGTTGATGCATGGGAAAGCCATTGGCCGAGCATTGTGGCTGCCCTTCTGCTGAGCAAATAGTTCAAACTGTTCATTCCCATCTCCTATTCTCTCCCTGGTACATTGTTTGTGTCCTTGCATTTCATTCTGCGAGGAAGATTGCTCTCTGGGCCTATAAGCAAACAGTCCAGAAAAGAGCCAACTATCCTCTCCTTTTCCCTGGAGAACTAGCATTTTTATTTCAGCTCCAAGCTGTCAAAGAGCTGGAGAGTTTATGTCAGTATCCTGAATTAATTGCTTTAAGCTGGAGCAGCCTATACCAGCCACCAAATGTCCAGAAGATGTTTATTAATAATGTTTCCTGTAGGTTTTTTGGTGTTTTTTTTTTGTTCCAAGCTGTGCTCTCACATACAGTGCCCTCTATTCACCACCGAGGCGGCGCGCCTGATGCTGGGCGAGGGTGGTGAAATGAAAGCAGCTTATAGGGAATTAATAAAAGCTCCTGAGGTATTGTCAGCCCCAGCGCTCAACATGTCAGCCCAGCGGGCACGGCTGGTGGCTCAGAAATCTCCCGTTAGGACTTTTCGGGCGATGGGAACAAGAGGAGGAAGATGAATTGCTGGAGGGATCGAGAAGGAGCAAGCCCTTGTTTAAACACAAATATCTTTGGTAATTAACAAAAGTGGCAAGGAAATTACTGATGGAAAAAAACACATGAAAGGTAAATGGTTTTGTGTTTAAACATGATATATTTTAAAGTGTTCCCCAGTGTGAAAGTCCCTGTTTAAGGGAATGAAGTAATAAACCAATTTATATACCAATAGAAAGTCGAGATCCTGAGTGCCTTTGTGTAAATTTTCCACTTGACTTTTCATTATCTACCTGAACAAAATCAATCTATATGTATGGGATCAACATGCAATATGAGAGATAAAAGACGAAATAAATGTGCTTTGCATATCCCACAGATAAAAGCCACTGGGCTCCAGGCGCTGCCTCCTTTCCAGGCAGATGCATTTTAGAAAATAAATCATTTTGCAAAGGAAAAGAGAGCAAAGCAGAGTGGTGCTTCTTAAGTGTTTGCTCCCTCGCTTGAAATATTGATCCTGTCAAATGAACAGTGGTTAATAAGTAACTCGGGGAAAATATGCCGTCTCTCTCTTTGCTCCCTGCTGTAGCACAGACCCATCACTCATCCCTCTCCAGCTCTTGGGCAGCAGAGCCCCAAAGCATCCTCGTTGCAGGCTGGACCTCTGGGCAGAGCCCAGACAAGCTTGCCGGGCTCTTTCCAGGGTGGAGCAGATTAAAAGGAAGGCAACAGAGGCAGCAAAGCGAGGACAGACCCCAGCACCCTGCAGGAAGCCCTGAAAGCTCATGGCGTTTCAGCATCTTAAGACTTTCTGCAACCCAAGCCCTACTGCATCCCAAACCCTGACACATCTCAAACCCTGACATGTCCCAACCCCCTTGTTCATTCCTCATGGCCTTGCCTGCAAACGGCAATAGCTTCCCATCACATCAGCCACTTGCACACCAACATGGCTTTCCCTTGCTTTGCCCCAGCAGGAGCCATTCCTGACACAAAATAGCCACAGTTTCATCTGAGGGAAGAATATTGCTGCCGGGTGGGCAATCAGCTCTACTAAATTGGGCTAAATATGCAAAGTGGTGTCACATTTCTGGAGTATGGGAGCAGAGGACACAATGCAGCACAAAGAAAATGCTCCCGATTTTCAAAAAACGCATCAATGTGTACAGATTTTGCTCAAGCAGCCTCAGCATCCCCAGTGAAATCAGCAGTTGCTGGGTTAACAGCAGCTAAAATACCTGTCCTTGCAATGTTATAACCCAGAGCCTCAAGAGCCTCAATGAAGCAAGTGCCCTGTCTTGTTGCCACAGTTTGTGTGACTTCTCCTTCCACCTGCCCTTTCTCCTCCCCTCTCCCTCTCCCAGGACCTGGCTGTCACTTGGCTTTTTGCTATGACAGAGCTCTTCTGGTTTCATGGATCCCAATGTCTTGGAGAGCTGGGTAATAGCAAACTCCCTTTTTTTTTGTTCTTTATGGTCAGGTGAAGAGGCAGGAACTCCTCATGTGTGTTTTTTTCTATTTAGTAACAGGATATAGAAAAGGTTAAGAGGCACTTCAGCAGATACAACCCTCTCCTGGACATGGGGGTTCTTATTTCTGTGGAAACCCCAGCCCTGTTTCTGCAGCGGCAAAGCCTGTCACCCTGGATGATGTATTCCTCCTCCTAGCATCCTCATGCCAGGGGAAAGCACTACGCAGCCCTGCTCCAGCCGATGGACAGGCAAGCACCTGCCTCCCACTGATTTTATTTCTTTTATTTTTTTGACGGTCTCTGCATGTCTGCTGGTTCTGGCAGCTGCCCCTTGGACAAGGTTAGGCATTGGATTTTTTGCCTTTCCTTATGTAAAAGGCCACTTCCCATCTTTTTCCTTCTTCTCCCCTTAAAAATCCAGATAGGAGGGAAGAGATGGGGGGGCAGCAGGGGGAGGTGAGAAAGGAGATAAAATAAAGAGAAAATCAAGGGTGAACTGGTGACTTTACAAACCATGGAGTTTGTCGGGATGCTCCCAAGAAACATGCTCTGCCATTGGCTCAACATCTGCAGCTATTTTATTAGTTTGCTAATGATATGTCAGATTGGACCCAGGAGTGACAGAAAGTCCTGGCAACCCAGGACCTTGCAAACCAGTCCTGGCAAACCAGTCCTTTTTGAAAAAAGCCCCCCTGCTGCCTCCCAACCCCAGGGCCGTTGGGTTTGCACTCCCCATCTCCTCAGGAGCAATGCACAGCCCCATGCAGGGCAGTAAGGCAGCTACATCACTGCAAAACTGTCCAAAAAAAAATGGGTTCACGCATCCACATACCCACCCTTTCGCATGGGACACTAGGGGTAGAAATATCCTCGCCTTGTGCAATGACTTACATGGTGTGGAAGAAACGGGGGGATATCCAAAGTGGGGGATGGTAGAAAAGCTTTGGCATGGGAAGGGGTTTAATCATTGCTTAGGGAGTATTTTTGGCTGTTGGAGTTTATTATCCTCTCCAGAGCCCTTCCTGGTCTCACTCTTAGCATAGCACCAACATGCAACCTTCAGAATCTCCATTTTCTTCATCAACTTTCTCAATGTGCTGTTACAATTTTGGTTTTACTTCCTTGAAGCCTAGAAGGATCCATCCTGGCTAAGCACCTGCTTAAGATTCCTCCAGGCCAGGATAACACTGCTCCCCATTCCTGTCAGGAATTATTGGAGTGTGACACCGATATCACACACAAGTACAGACACAAAGAGGCAATCGGAGATGATAATCTGTGGCTTTAATAGGAGATGCATACACAGCAGCAGCACACTCAGTGAAGCCCAGAAGTTTGCCCCAGCTACCCCTGACACAGTTTCCTTGTGCCATTACCGAAACAAATAAAGGAGAGTGAAGGGGAGTGTAAGTGCAGGCAATCAACGAAGCACGAGGCTACTGCTTTGGTGCATGCAGAAGACCGTCGGTGGCAAGCAAAGCATTTCAAGGTCTCCAAAATCCTTCAGTATCGATGCCTTCAGTATGGGAGTGGGAAGTAAAATCAGACATTTACGGTCCTCCTTGTTGTTGGCACTTGGTAGCTGTTTTCCAGCTGTGGAGGGATGAGGCTCATTCTTTTTACTGCTTGTGTGAGTCAAAAACCTTTAAAAAGCCACTCCTTCCCCAGCCAGGGGTAAGCACTTTGCTCTGGGCTTACATGGATGGCACTGGCAGTGACAGACAATTTGGATAGGTAGAGATCTCCCAGCAGCAAGGATCTGGCTGCAGAAATCCCTGCTGCCTGAAGCAAGTGGTACGTCAAGGACTTTCCTGCCCCCATGGTTTATAAAAAAAAAAACAAACCACAAATCCCTGGTAGGTGGTGGGCAGCAGGAAGGACCTGCTGCTGTGATCCTTGCCCAGTGTCCATTCCCGTGGCAGTGGGGCCGCTCACAGCCTCACTCGGCTGCTCTGTGCCTTTCCCCTGCCCTGCCTGTGGAAACAGCCTCTCTCTCCTGGAAAGGGATTCTGAGGCTGGGGGGGCAAATGGAGAAGGTGGAGTGGGAGTGAGGTGAGCTGTAAGGAGACGTGAGCTGTTAGCATCGGTGAGGGTAAAGGGAAAAAGGGAAAGAAAGGGAAAAAAGGAAAGAAAGGGGAAAAGTGGGGGCAGAGTGGAAGAAATTGAAAAAATGTGGAAGAAACTGAAAAAATGGGAAAGAATGATGGAAAAATAAAGAAAGAGGATAAAAAGGAAAGAACGTGAAGGGGGAAAGAAGGAAAAGGGGAACGAAATGAGAGAAAAGGAAAAAAGGGTGTAAAGGAAAGAAAAGGAATAGGGGAAAGAAACAGAAAAAAAGGAAAGGGAAAAGGGAAAAGTAAGGAAAAGAAATGGGAAAAGGGGGGAAGAAATTAAAAAAAAAGGAAAGTAAGGAAAAGAAAGAAAAGGGAAGGGAAAGAAAGAGAAAGTGGAAAATGGAAAAAACAGAAAAATGAGGAAAGAAAGGGAAGAAAGAGAAAAAAAAGGAAAGAAAATTAAAGGAAAGAAAGGGAAATAAAATTAAAAATAAATCAAAAAAAAGAGGAAAGGTAAAGAGAAGAGTCCATGGCCAAATTAAAGGCAGAAGAGCCGTCCCCTGCCCGGGCTCTGTGCGCACCAGCCGAGCGGGAGCCGCCGGTGCGGGGCTGCGCGCCGAGCCCGCGGCTGCGGCAGCGCCTCTGCGGGACGCTGCCCTGCGCACCAGCGCACACGCGTGTGCAAACGAAAAAGCCCACTTCGGGCCGGATTATGGGGGGAAACAGGCACCCCCTCCCCGCTCCAGCGGCCCCTCCACCCCCGGGGAGCCGCCTCCGTCTCATTTGTTTTTTTAAAAAAGTTTTTCCTTTTTTT